>JAPKLW010000036.1:1334129-1344323 GCA_026898455.1 Plectranthus barbatus | reverse complement strand
CATCAATACATAAAAATGTACCGACACATCAAGTAGCCAGGATAAGCCCACTTATGAACTGATGTGCCGCAGCTTAAACCGACAGCCTATCCAGGGACCGTCTCAGCTGTGATACTCTTTATATCTCGCTAGGTCAAGCGAACCATATGATCCTCTGTGATCTACAACACACCATATGGTCATCCCTTTCCACGAGATAAAAGGATATTATAGTTCGTCGTATGATTGTTCTATCAGACAGCGAGCATTGTTGCGGATACATACATGAATACCAGTGTACGAAACACTTAATCATATATGCTTTCAGTATACAATCCCAACAATCTCCCACTTATACTTAAAGCATAATACCATTGCTTTTAACAAAGTATTAAGTGTGTCTATTCATGTCAATCACTCCCACTGTACACTCATCACCTCTTGTTACGATTTCTCGTATGATGTGATACAACACATCCTATGTGTCTCACCGCCTTTTGAGTCTTGGGTTCTCTTGAGTTTGTCTCTGCACCAATACATCACAATTACTTGTGATTCTACTAGGCAAACTCAGAACGCACACCTCTGGAGGATGGTGTCGGAGTTATACTACTTCTTGCGAAGTCCATGAAGCTGACTAGGGTTCAGCCTTCATACTGGAATCCACAACACACTCTTGTGTTAGATTCCTATAACTCCTCTGCCAAGGCCCAACACATAGTTAGAGGTCGATTCCCTTTCCTTATGATCCTCCTGGATATCCGATGCCTTTCAACTCACATAGCACATCTGTAACCGACGTGCCTGTTCAGAGTTGAACTGATATCTGTCTAACATGCTTGCAGCATTACAGATATCTGAATTCGTTCATTTGCAATATAGAAAGACAACGATCTTTCTTGCTATGAACGATTCACCACAGAATCAATTTAAGCGACTTGAGATACTTGAACATTCTTTTCTTGTCAACACAAGACTTTAATTCAAAAGATGTTCCATAATCTCATGAGTCCTACTTCTGAAACTGTTCGGATAACCATCCTTTATGCCTGACAATATTTCCACACCGTTTCCTTATGTGTAAACACTATCTGCATAATGTGCAAGGCAAACCACGCTTTCGCTGACACATACTCTGACACATGTAACTCTCATTCTCGATAGCCAATATCGAAATGTCTGTTACATGATCTTGAAGCACGATTAAGTTCATACTTGAACTACTTTGGCTTCGAGACATGATGCTGCACATAACTTATCTGGTTGTTGCACACAGATATCGTCACCTTTTATCAAGGTATCCGTTTATAAGATACGGACGACTGCCTTCCAGATACTTACATATGTGCTGTTATGGTTAAAAGAATTCGAATGGGTTTAACAGTTGCAACCAGTGAGAAGGTCTTGTTGTGAAACACACCTTCACTCACTAACCTAGGCCTTTGAACACACTAGGCTACCATTCGATCCCTTTTACTTGTATATCAATCAGTTGCACATGGCTGTTAAGCTATTCGGCAATCACTGATCCTGATATATCACCATAACCTTAACTGATTCATTTCTGAATCTATGACTTTACGTCATTTTAAACTGCATCGTTTGTCTTAACTGGCTCGTTACACTTTTAAGGGATAAGTACAATGCTGTAAAGCTGGGAACAAGTCGAGAGACTGTTTCCACGAACCAGTACTATTAAGCCTGTTAAGGCAACCTCCCACTGCAACGACGCTCCTTTTATGTTGTCAGTTAATGGTGCATTAACTTGTGGTTTACCACCTCACACAGGTGACCGTGCAATTGGTACCATACCTGCCAAGGTATGCACAATTTGCCACGGGGTATTTCCTTATGGATTTGGATTGTCTTCTCTTAAAATATTAGAAAACAATCTTACATTTTGGATTCATGGTTTCATCCTATACAACTTGCTTGTAATTAGGATATATAAAACCAACATCTTTTTCGTTTACTTGGAATAGCCCACAAACAGTACTGTCTTAAAACTATCTTCTATTCAATCAGTCTCTTACATCAGCTTAGCAGCCGACTTACCCATCATTGCCCTTTGACTGAGTCAAGGTCTGCTAGGGTACTTAGAACTAATTTAGAAGACACCAGTTTGAACGATATACAACTGTTTTGGCGCTCTTCCTAAAACGAAAGATTTAGGCAATAGCTGGTATAACTTGTTAACATTTAAAGATCTTTATTTCGTTCTACCTACACCATCTCAATCGAGAGATATCAGGTGTAGTCAACTGAGATGTGATCCCTTTGCTCTGCCAGATGCTGTAAAGCACATCATTTAAGATACTTCATTATGAACAAATCATAATGCTTTTACGGACTTGTTTAACTTATTCTCTACCTTAGTCTTGAACGCTCTTGATTAAAGCAAGAGACTAAGACTTGTAGTGAACTAGATAAACATATCCAAATCTTAAATGACTACAGCATCAATGCCTATTAAGGCAACTGCGGAAGTAGACTCAAACCACTATACAGAGCAAACACGAAATAACTTATAGAGATACAACTGCCTAATTAAGGCCTGGTTACCATCATTATACTTCTAAGTAGTTGTCATAAGTACCATTCTTAGGAATACTTGGATAAAATCCATAATTCCACGAACTACTTAAGACTGCTTAGATTGATGTAACCAATCTCTATACAGATTCTTTAAATTATACCTTAGAACACTGACAGTTTATGCAATCAAGTAATGAAGAGATAATCATCCATAAATAGAAACACTGTCATTTATTCATGATAGAAAAAATTCTATCAAAATGACTAAGAATCCAAAAACACGGATGAAACTTGTTTATCAAAACAAAACAAATGTATCTCTTCCAAACACTTGAATTAAAACAAAGTTTTTCAGCATAAACTAGAGGCAGAAACTCCAATAGCTTGAGAGTAGTCTCGAGCATCTTCCTTTGGAGTTGGCAATCCGTCATCTTCAAGCATTGTCACCAGCTTGATTCTCTGCATAAACGCAGCCATAACATGATTAGTACTCACAGTTAACCACCACTCACGAGGAGTAGACCAAAACTGATACTAAACATGTAAATGATGACGTACCACGTCCATTAGGATTGGGACAATTTGCCCTCCAGTGTCCTGTCTTGCCACAGCGGAAACACTTGTCCTTTGGTTTAGCATTCCTAGTCTTTTTCTTTGGAGCAAGAACTCCATTGTTCCCTCCTGCAGCTTTCTTGTTTCTCCTACCCGTTCTTTTGGTTCTTGCTCGATTAGGAGCAGCAGAACGGTTACCGGAAGAAACTAAAACTGCTTTCTCGGGTTCCATCAGGGACTGTGCTGCCATCAAGTCACTGAGTAACTCATTAAGAGTATACTCCTTCTTGTTCATGACAGCATTCAACCTGAAGTTCTCAAAAGACTTAGGAAGAGAGTTTAGTACGATATCGACCTGCGCTTCCGCGTCGATACCACCACCATGCAGTGTCAGTTCATCCATGAGGTGAGTCATGGCAACCACGTGCTCTCTCACTGAACTGCCCTCTGCCATTTTCTTACTTACAATCTCCTTCATGAGATTGAATCTGACAGTTCTGTCCGTCTCCCCATAAGTCGCTGTTAGATTATCCATAATCTCACAGGCCTTATCATAATGCTGATGCTGCAGCTGCAGTACCTTACTCATAGTGGTCATCATGTAGCATTTCACTACATTGTTCGACTTGACCCACTTATCGTAAGACTGCCGCTGCTCGGCAGTAGCATCAGCAGCTGGGGCAGGCGGACAAGGATCAGTAAGGACAAACTTGTGTTCCTCCGCAACCAGGATATAATCCAAATTGCGTTTCCATTCAAGGAAATTTGGACCAGTTAAAGAATTTTGAGCAAGGATATTAATGACGTTGTTCATAGACATATCTGAAAACAATTAAGCGAATTAAAGTAAGCACATACTACGAACAATTGAAACAAATAATGCATAGAACCTTTAGATAAAACAATGCACTTTGTTTCCTCCAATTGCCCAAGCTAATTTACTGCAAGCCGCTAGAGCGGACGTTTACAGCAAACCGCTCAACCAGACCGAAACCGATCCTTTAATTTCTTAACATGCCAAGGTATCTTAAGCAAAAGAAATTAATATTGGAGATCTTTAGACCATGTTTCCCATCCGGAACAGGGAGATCATGCATGAGTTGTGCTCCAGGCAACATCTAAGCCAATGTTAACCACAATTGCTAACTCAAGGAAGTTCAAGACAGTTAGTGTAGTGCTAAACCCTGCACCGCGTGCCCCCTGCATCCTTGAGTTATCCCATTTAGTTTAAAACTTGGATTAGTGAAAGTTGTCTCAATGCAAGCTACTGAAGTAGACGTTTGCTTCGAGGCTCCCACTTCTCCTTTTTCAAACTAAACGTTTTATTTAGAAACCTCATCGCACTGGACTGGGTAAAGGGGCTCTTACGCAAGCCGCTGGAGCGGACGTTTACGCTTCGAGACGCTCTACCTCCTATGCTGAGGCCGTATTGTGGAGGTCTAATGATCTTGGTTAGAGAAGAACCAAAATCCAGCTTAGTATTTTTAGTTCTAAAGGTTTCATGCGCACATATTATTTTATGTTCTCATAAATTATGTCACCCAAAATTCCATCATAAATTAATATGATTCTTGGAATTTATAGACACAATTTAAAACATAAAATAAATCACATAAGACATGCTCAATAATTTTTAAAAATTACAACATGCTTATGACAGTAAATAATTAAAGCAAATAAGCATGCTTTCCTATTATTTACTAGTGCGCACATAATAAATCACATCATAACGAGAAACAATTAAATAAACAAATAAAATTTCTCGTGGCCCCTCTGATGCGATTACAACTGAAATAAAATTAAAACTATCTATTACAAGGCTTTTATTTCAATACAGATCTTCAAACTGGGCTCCCACTCTTTTATTTGAAATCTGCAACTCCTTTTGGGCAGCATTTGGGCTTTGAATTAGTGAACCAGGGTTAATTGGCCCATCAAAATAATTAAATCTTGATCTTGGGCCAGCCCACATCACATTAGGGTTTGGACAAAATAGGGTTTCAAGATCAAACCCTAATTTCAGCCTATTGGGCCACCGCCGGGCCGCCGGGCTCAAGCAACCCAAACCCTAGCCCAGCATGCAAACCCTAGCTGCTGCTAGGGTTACAGCCGCCGCCACCCTTCAGCCCCAGCCCCAGCCGCCTTTCCGGCCGCCGCCTGCGGCCGGAACTCGCTCCAACCGTGTCGCCTGCCACCATCACCGTCAGCGACGGCGCAGCTTGCGCGAGCAGGTACCACGCGCAGCAGGGCTGCGCTGCAGCCGCACCGCCGTGCCCAGCCACCCCACGCCGTGCCTGTCGCCACCCGCCGTAGAAGCTTCTCGATCCGTCGACCCCCGCGCGCAGACCACCACCGGCCGTCTGCTCGCGCGACCAAGAGAGAAAGAGAGATGAGCGGACGCGGCCCAGCCGCGGGGAGGAGCCCCCGCCGCCGCCGTCCGCCTGCTGCTCGGGAAGGAGGCGCGCGGCTTCCAGCGCCCTCGCCGGCCCGCGCAAAAAAAAAACGCGATGGGGAGGGAGAAAACGGGCGCGGCCCAGCCGCGAGGGGAAGCCCCCCGCCGCCGCCACCCGCTGCCGCCGCTCGACGCCGTCGCCGCCGGCGAGTCTGGGCTGAAAATGGCTGAACCCTGGGCACTGAACCATGACAGTTCTTCGTTCTTCGTCTTCAAATTCTCGTTCTTCCGGATCTCAATTTTACAGATTTGAAAATAGAAAATACAAAAAATAGATCTACAATCTATTACAATCTTCCTATCTAATCTAACCACGGATTTTCTCGTGGTGAAAAACAGATCCAAAAACGAGAAGGCCACGAGAACAAAAACATTCAAACAATTCAAATACATCCATGAACATACATATTCATTTAATCTCAATCTATTCAAGATAGAGCCTAAGAACTCTGAACCTCGGCTCTGATACCAGTTGTAGGGTTTGAGTCTACGACGGGCAATATTAATTGCCATTAAACTTGCCAAGGATCGTTCTTAGGATACCAGGAATAAATACAATTAAATGAACCATGCGAAAGCCTATGCATGCTCCTACAAATTAAATTGCATAGGATGGATTAGAGATTATACCTTGTTTCACCGTTTGATCCACAGGGCAGATCGGAGAATGATAACGGTGAAAAACCTATTCAGATCTGAAGCGGAATATGGAACAACCTTCAAATCTTTCTTCTTGTTCCTACAGATCTGATCTTCTGATCTGTGTCCCTTGCTCCTTGGAAATCTGGTGAGGATTATTCTACCAAGTTAGATCCGAGCTCCGGAGAAGTCGATCAATCTCCTCCCTCGTAGATCCAGCCGTCGCCCCTCTCTCTCTGTCTGTTATGAAACCCTAGTTTCTTAACTGACGGCTACTGAAATGTGCACACACAAAATTGTGTTGATCCAATAGAGAGGGGGGTATTTATAGTGTTAGGGTTTATGAAACCCTAACCCTAATGGGCTGAGAGCAGTTAATGGGCCAAACCAGGGATCAGATGCAAATAATAAAGTGGGCCCTCTTTTATTAATTAATTCTCTCATGTCCAACCAAGAACATTAATTAATTAATAAAGTATTGTTTTAACCTTCACCACGGTAACAATACTGACTCGCCCCTTTATTACCACGTTATTAGGAACGGGTTGCACCAAACTAACTTGATCCACATATTTAAGGTTTCAGACATTCATTAATTAATTTGGCTTATGACAATCAGCCACAATTAATTAATTTCTTATTTCCTGAATAACACCACTCACCTTTTATCACTTATGCCTGAATTAAATAATTCAACCTGCAGGGTTTAGCATAATGAACCTTTGTGAGCTCATCAGGGAATGTCACCATCCTGAACGGATATGTTACCATACATCCAGACTAAGCAGACCCCACACAAATTGCCAACACCCAAAATACGGGTATAAGGGTACATGTAAGACCCGCCACCATGGTAAATCAAAGTGCGGTCAATCTGTGTGTGCCCCTTATCCTTCAGTACGATTTAAGATCACAGAAAGTATGTTAGGGATCTGGCTCGTTCATATGTCAATGAGAACGGCGCATCCCACTGTTGATCCCATCAATACATAAATATGTACCGACACACCAAGTAGCCAGGATAAGCCCACTTATACACCGATGTGCCGCAGCTTAAACCGACAGCCTATCCAGGGACCGTCTCAGCTGTGATACTCTTTATATCTCGCTAGGTCAAACGAGCCATATGATCCTGCTGTGGTCACACCACATGGCCATCCCTATCGGCGAGATAATAGGATATTATAGTTCGTCGTATGATTGTTCTATCAGACAGCGAGCATTGTTGCGGATACATACATGAATACCAGTGTACGAAACACTTAATCATATATGCTTTCAGTATACAATCCCAACAATCTCCCACTTATACTTGGTCGCAAACCTAGTTTTTGCAAGTTTAGAGTATGGGGCTGTCCGGCACACGTACTGTCAAAGGAACCTGATAAGTTAGAAAGCAGGTCAAAAGTAATGTTGTTCATAGGGTATCCCAGGCAAACGAAAGGTGGTTACTTTTACTGTCCTGAGAGTCAAAGAGTCGTTGTTAGCACCAACGCTAGATTCTTGGAGGATGAGTATGTGAGTAATCACAGGTCAAGGAGTGATATCGTTCTTCAAGAAATTGAGAACGAGAATGCAATTCCAAGGGAAGGGGAACGTGTAGATGTGGGTGCACCTGTGAGAGGTACAGCACCACAGACACGTTCTTCAGTGCAAGGTGCAGGACCACAAGTCACTGCACCTACTACTGACACGGCACCGATGCCTCGTCGCAGTGGGAGAGTTATTTTCCAACCAGAAAGGTACATGTTCGTGGGTGAGTCTTCGGACTTGAGCCCGAAAGACGGACATGAGGACTCTGACCCATTGACTTACGAAGAGGCAGTGCAGGACAAGGATGTTGCCAAATGGCGTGTCGCCATGGATTCTGAAATTGAATCCATAACTGCTATGGATGTATACCAGAAAACTGATTTGCCGGATGGCTTTAGGGCCATAGGGTGCAAATGGGTATACAAAAGAAAGAAAAGGGCGGATGGAAAGATCACGGCTTTCAAGGCCAGGCTGGTGGCAACGGGTTATAGTCAGAAAGAGGGCATTGACTATGACGAAACCTTTTCACTCGTAGCCATGCTCAAATCCATCCGGATACTCCTTGCCATAGCTGCGCATATGGACCTCGAGATCTGGCAGATGGATGTCAAAGCCGCTTTTCTAAACGGTTACCTTGAAGAAAGTAGGGACATCTATATGCAGCAACCCGAGGGTTACATAAGCAAGGGCGAAGAACATCTTGTCTGGAAGCTTAGGAAGTCCTTGTATGGACTTAAACAAGTTTCAAGGTCGTGGAACTTACGTTTCAACGATGTGATTAAATCCTATGGATTTGCACAGTTGGAAAATGAAAGTTGTGTTTACTGACTTTGTGTCAGTGGGAGCGTGGTCTTCCTTGCACTATACGTTGATGACATACTCCTATTTGGAAACAACGAGGGAGTGATGTCCGAAATCAAGGTTTGGTTATCCGAACAGTTCCAAATGAAGGATCTGGGAGAAGCTGGCTACATTCTTGGGATTAAGGTCTTACGAGATCGTAAGAGAAGAATGTTGAGCTTATCCCAGTCATCCTATGTGGATACTGTGATAGCCCGGTTCAGCATGCAACTCGCCAAGAAAGGCTTACTACCTTTCAGACATGGCGTTCGTCTTTCTAGTGGGCAGTGTCCTCAGACACAGCGGGAGAAAGATGAGATGAGTCTTGTACCATATGCTTTGGTAGTGGATAGTCTCATGTATGCGATGCTGTGTACCAGGCCAGATATCTGTTATGCCGTTGGCATGGTAATAAGATATCAGTCTAACCCTGGACAGGCGCACTGGACTGCTGTAAAGCATATCCTCAAGTATTTGAAGAGAACTAGGAATTTCTGCCTAGTTTATCAAAGTGAGGATCTGTGCCCTGTGGGTTATACAGACTCGGATTTCCAAGGGGACCACGATGAGAAGAAATCAACCTCAGGTTATGTGTTTACCCTGGGAGGTGGAGCTGTATCTTGGAGGAGCTCAAAGCAGAAATGCATTGCTGACTCCACCATGGAGGCGGAATATGTCGCCGCCTCCGATGCCTCGAAAGAGGGGGTGTGGTTCCGGAACTACCTTTTAGAGTTGGGCGTGATCCCGAGTTTGCCAAGGAGCATCACAATTTATTGTGATAACTCTGGTGCGGTGGCAAAATCAAAGGAACCACGGTCTCACATAGAGAGAAAGTACCATATCATACGAGAAATCGTATCGAGGGGCGATGTGCTAATTAAGAAGATTGACACTGCTGACAATCTTGCTGATCCGTTTACAAAGAGCTTGCCGCAGAAAGTTTACGAAAGACATATTCGTGAGCTGGGAATGAGGTGGATGCCGACCACTGATAGTGGTTAAAGACAGCAGACTAGATAGACGGACTATATACTCTGTAATAGCTTAGTTATGCTTTGAGTATAAGTGGGAGATTGATGGGTTTTGTATACTGAAAGCATTTATTATAATGAGTATACAACGGTTTATTTCTCCTATCTGTTAACAATCGTACATGTATGAACAATGGTATCCTCTTATCTCACCGATAGGGACGATCATACGGCGTGTTGTAGATCGCAGAACGCAGTATGATCACTTGACCTAGTGAGACATAAACCTTGATCACAGCTGAGAGAGCGTATGAGGATACGTATGTCCGGATGGCTGCGGCATTGACGGAATAAGTAGTCTGTCTTGGTTACTTGACATGTTAGTACGCAGAGGTGGCGTAGTGATGGACCGCAGTGAGATATATTCGTCTGTCTGACATTAGCGAATAAAAGATCTCGTTATATTGATTGAGTCCAAACCCTAACGAAGGTTCAGGGGTTTGCACGGGTTGACTGTTGCTTTGACTTGCCATGGTGGAGAGCCTGAGTAACGTGCTCGTATATCCGCATCTTGGGTAACAGCAGTTCGTGTAGTACCGCCTGAGACTGAACTTAGGTAACCATATCCGAGTAATAGGATGGGGACATTGATGGATTTATATACTGAAAGCATTATGATTGGTATATTATGTA
>JAPKLW010000036.1:1290675-1334119 GCA_026898455.1 Plectranthus barbatus | reverse complement strand
CCTTAAATGTGGGGATAAACCGAGTCCAATGCAACCCGTTCCTCAAACATGGTAGCAAATAGGTAGGACAGTATTGATTCTCTGGTGGCATGAATCAATATTAATTAATTAATTATATTCTGGGTTGAATATGGGAATTAATTAATTGATAGGCCTTATTTGCTATTTGCATTCTGGTCCCTGGTCTGGCCCATGATAACTCAAGCCCAATAGAAGCCTAGAATTTCCTATAAATAGGCCTCAGTACCTCAAAACTCAATACACCTATTACTCATAAGATCACAAGTTGCATACAGCAAACCAGAGCATTGGGAGCTGTAGTGATCGAGTGAGTTTGAGATACGAGGAGGAAATTCTGCTTCTCAACCGGGCAAAGGATCTGATAGATAATCTTCACCAGATTTTCAGATCGAGTTGGGATACAGAACAGAAGATCAGATCAGGAGGATTCTTCTTCTTCTCTCTCCTCATTATTTTCGAAAATATTCATTTATTTTCTTTAGATTAATTTCCTCAATCTGTTAGGAAATTAAATCTTGGTGCGTGGGAAAGATCAAAGGGCATCTCCGCGCACGCGTTCTTCATCGTTCTTCAATCCAGGTATTCCGCATAACCTTCTTATGCATAATAATATAGGAGCATGCTAGGATTGTTCATAGGCATAGCAATTTATTTTTGATATTCCAATTAACGATCCTTGGTAAACGGACTTCGTGATTCAGTTCACGAAACCCATCAGACATTCCCTGAGGAGCTCAATAACATTCATCGTGCCAAAGTCCTGCAGGCTGATTAAGTTCGGGCACGAGTGATAAGATTTGAGTGGTACTACTCTGGAATTATAAGATTGCGTGGTTGAATTGAAGTTTGGAATTCAAACGCAAAAGATTAGTACAGACACTACGGAGTTTCGGTAAATCTCTCGATCCACAATTCTTCGTATTAAATTCATAGGAGCATGCTAGGGTTTTGAGAAATTAATTATGGGCAATATCCATAGATCGATCCGGTTAAGTTTGGTTTTTGGTGATTCGGTTCACGTAAAAACCCTACAGATGGTGGGATTACCATTTCCAAGACTGATGCTAGAGTTGCTGCTCTAGCTGGTGGAGTTTTTACTTTGTGTTTATGTTAAACATTGTTTGAGTTTTGAGGGGATGTTTTGTATAAAACTCATTTCAATTTATGTTACTATGGATTATTAGTTATTTATGATAGATTTATTCTGTCATGATAAATAACAATGTTTTCCATTATGATTAAATGGATGTTTCACATCAGTACTTGTTTACATAAACTGATAGTGATCTTTGGTATATTGAGGAATGTTTCTAGAGATGAGGTTACATCGGTCTAAGTAGTTTTAAGTAATTCATGGAATTATGGATTTCATCCATGTATTCCTTAGAATGGTACTTATAAATCCTACTTAGAGGTAAACGATGATAACCAAGCCTTTTAGTAGGCAGTTGAATCTCTAAGAGATATTTCGTCTTTGCTCTGTGTTGAGTCTACTTCCGCAGTTGCTTTATATAGGCATTGATATTGTAATCACTTAAGATATGGATATGTTTATCTAATTCACTACGAGTCATACTTTCTTGCTTTAATCAAGAGCGTTTAAGACTAAGGTAGAGAAGAAGTCAAACAAGACCGTAAAAACATTATGGTTCATTCATAATGGTGTGTATCACAAGTGATGTGTTTTACAGTATCTGACAGAACAAGGGATTGTATCCCAGTTGACTACACTTGTTATCCCTCAAGGGATGGTGTGGACAAAACGAAAGTGTTAAGATTCTTTAAAGTTGATAAGCTATGCCAGCTTTGCCATTTTCATTTTTGGGAAGTGCGCCAAAAAGCAATAGTGTATCTGCTTAACCCAGTATCTTCTAAATCAGTTCCAAATACCCTAGTGGATCTTGACCTTGTCAAAAGGCGATGACGAGTAGTTTAACTTTTAAGCTAATGAAGAAATTGATTGGTTAAAAAAAAGGTTTAAGCTAATACTACTTTGTAGGTTATCCCAGCTAAACAAAAAAGGTGGTTTCTATATATATATCCTCAATGCAAGCGAGTTTTATAGGATGAAATCACGAATCCAAATATGAGATTGCTCTTCATTGATTTGGAGAAGACAATTCAAATCCATGACGAAATACCCCGTGACAGATTGAGCATACCTTGAAAGGTATGGTACCAATTGCACGGTCGCTCGTACAAGACGGTAAACCACAAATTGATGCACCTATGACTGACATAATAAAAGGAGCATCATTGCAGTAGGAGGTTGCCTTAACAGGCTTTATAGTGCTTAATCGTGGGAAATAGTCCTCAGACTTATTTCCAGTTGACGAACTATGTTGTACTAATCCCCTTAATACACAACGAAGTTGTTAAGACAAACGATGCAGTCTAATGACGTCAAGTCATGGATTCAAAAATGAATCAGTAACAGTTGTGGCTGTATATTAGGATCAGTGTTACCAAATAGCTTTCTAGCTATTGGTAAATAAGTGATACAAGAAAAGAAATTTTTTAATGGTAACCTAGTACACTTTAAAAGTCTAGGTTTGTGAGCAAGGTAAGTTTCATAACAAGACCTTCTCACTGTTGCAATTATTAAATCCATTCAAATTCTTTGGTCCATAACAGCACATACGAAGCTAAGTATGTGGAAGGTAGATGTCATCATTCGTGTTTTTCATAAACGGGTACCTTGATAAAAGGTGATGACATATATATGCAACAACTAGATAAGTTATGCGCAGTAAGGTGAGCAGCATCTTGTCTAAAAGCCAAGGAAGTTCAAGTATGAACTTAAGGGAACTTCAAGGTCATGAAACAGAAGTTTCAATATTATATATGAAGATCGAGAGTTTCATGTACCATTTATGTGTCAGCGGAAGCGTGGTTTTTCCTTGCACATTATGTAGATGGTTTTTTCACATTCAAAAATGGTGTGAAGATATTGTCAATCATAAAGAGATGGTTATCCGAACAATTTCAAAAGTAGGACATATGAGATACTAGAACATCTTTTGGATTAAAGTCTTGTGTTCACACAAAAAAGGATGTTTAGGTTTCTCAAGTCGCTTAAATTGATACTAGGTGACTCATTTCAAGCTAAATACGGGTTGCTACATTTTCTACATGGTGATGAACGAAGTCAGATATCTGTAATGCTATAGGCATGAAAAATAAATATCAATTCAACCCTGGACAGACACATTGGTTTATAAATGTGCCCTGTGTGTTGAATGGTATCGAATATCCAGGAGGATCATAAGGAAGGAAATCGACCTCTAACTATGCGTTGGCCTTGGAGGAGTTATAGGAATCCAACACAGAAGTGTGTTGCGAATTCTGATATGAAGGCTGAGTGTATAATAGCTTCATTAGCTCCGCAAGAAGAAGTATAACTCCGGTGTTGTCCTCTAGAGTTGTGTGTTCCGAGTTTGCCTAATAGAATCACAAAGTATTGTGATCATGCTGGTGCAAAGGCAAACACAAGGGAACCAAGGACTTACAAGGTAGTGAAACACATAGAATAAGTAGTACCACATCATACGAGAAATTGTGATAAGAGGCGATGTGTATAAAAAGGAAGCGATTGACATGAAGGTTTAGCAGATTTATTTACACGGTGTTTACTTCAAAGGACTTATGAGGATCACGCTCATAGTCTAGATCTGTAGGTAATGCCGGTCACATGATGATGAACGTGTAAATAAGCTAGGTCTGATATAGACACACTTAATACTCTGATAAAACAATGGTATTATGCTTTGAGTATAAGTGGGAGATTGTTGGGATTATATACGAAAAGCATTTATGATTAAGTGTCTTTGTTTGATACAATGGTCTTCATAAATGTGTTACATCAACATAGTTGTTATTTGATATTACAAACATACGATACGAACTATAATATCCTATTATCTCGCCTATAGGGATGATAATATGGTGTGTAGGAGATCACATAAATCATTCGACCTAGCGAGGTATAAAACAGTATCACGGTTGAGACAGTCCCTGGATAGGCTGTCGGTTTAGGCTGCGACACGTCAGTTTATATCCTAGCTACTTGATGTGTCGGTGCATATTTAAGTAATTATAGGATCAACAGTGAGATGTGTCATTCTAATTAAGATATGAATGAGCCAGATCTCTAGATACTTGTTATGATCTTGAACCTAATGGAAGGGTAAGGGGCATACACAAGTTGACCACACTTTGACTTGCTATGGTGGCGAGTCTTACATGTACTATTATAACTAGGGGTGGGAATAGGCCAGGCTACCCGATAGGGGCCTTAGACCTGGCCTACCTAAGGCTTGGCCTGGCCCGGCCTGTTTGACAAATAGGCTAGGCTTGGGCTTTTTAAAAAACCTACATACATAAATAGGCTCAGGTCCAGACTTCAAATTAGGCCTTTTAAGCCTAACAGGCCGGCCTATTTAAAATAATATATTGTATAAATTATTAATATTTTAATTATTTAATATTAAATATAATATTTATAATTAAAAAAATAACAAATTAAATTGATTGTTAAATTATTAAACACTTTGGGCATTAAAAATTTATTAATAACTACACATATATATTAGACATTATATGATATTAACCATAAATATGTATCTAAATTATTAAATATTCTAATTATAAACTTCAAAATAAAAATAATACATTAATAAATTTTTAAATTATTTAGCATATCTATAATTTTTTATGGTCTATACTCACTAAAGAATAAGACTTATCAACATTAAACAAAAAGATAAATTTAATATTTAAAATTATAATATTTATAATATAAAAATAAAAAAATTATTATATAGGCTGAAGTAGGCCTTAAGTAGACCAAAAATCCGGCCTTCATAACTAAATAGGCCAGGCCTGAGCCTTTATAAAAGCCTATTTGGATTAATAGGCCAGGCTAAGGCCTATGAAATTTTAAGCCTGGCCTGTCCTGGCCTATTCCCACCCCTAATTATAACTGCTTCTTGGGTGTGGCAGTTTGTGTGTGTGTCCTGCTTAGGCTGGACATGTAGGTAATCATATCCTTTTTAGGATGAGGATTCTCTGAGGAGCTCACAAGGTTTATTATGTTAAACCCTGCAGGTTGAATTATTTAATTCAGGCATAAGTGAAAAGGAGTGTGTGGCACTACTTAAGAAATAAGAATTAATTAATTGTGGTTGATTGTCATAAGCCAAATTAATTAATGAATGTCTGAAACCTTAAATATGTGGATTATTCAAGTTTAATGCAACCCGTTCCAAATAACGTGGTAATAAAGGGGTGAGTCAACATTATTTCCATGCTGCAGGTAAATAATATTTTATTAATTAATTATGTTCTGGGTTGGACATGAAATTAATTAATAAGGAGGACCCACTTTATTATATGCATTTGGTCCCTGGTCTGGCCCACAAACTTCTTGAGCCCATTAGGGTTAGGGTTTGCAAACCCTAACACTATATACGCCTTTATCTCTTCAAATCAGATACATTATTATTGAATACAGTATTACACAACACAAGTGAAAGAGAGATCGGCGGCTACACCATTTCAAGGAAGATTGATCGACTTATTAGAAGTTTTGGTGGAACTCGGTAGCGTATCCTCACCAGATTTACGAGGAACAAGAGATCAGATCAGAAGATCAAATCTGTTAGAGCACAATAGCATTGATCAAGATCCCTACATTCGGAATCCATTGTCGTCGATCCAAATCTAGAGATCAGATGGAGTTCAGGTATTTTGTAAATCCATCCTCAACAATTAAATATTAGGAGCATGCATAGGGTTTGTCTGGTTTATTTAATATTATTGTTTTATACCCTAAAAACTATTCAAACGGTTGTAATAATAAAAGACAATTCACGTTGTCAGTTGTAGACTCATTTCCTACAAGTCTCACGACCTATCGCTAGCTAGTAGATGCCAATGTCTGCCAGTCCACTAGCTCACTTGTCCAGGCCTTTGATTCCTTTAGCTTCGCATACTTGGAGTGTGGGCACACCATGCAGCCTCCTCCTCTGGATATTGAGAACTTTATAGTTCCTCCCAAACTGGTTGGCTAGACTCCTGTGATAATCACTGCTGGAAATATGCAGTGATTGTTGTATTCTTCATTGGAAAGAAAGAATATCAAGAAAACAACTCTAGGTAAGAAAGCTAAGAGTCTCGTGTTCATAAGATGACATATGGTTGGCTAAGTTTTTGCCTTGGCGATAAAAATGCTTAAGTTTTCACTTGCGCAGAGTTTCGGTGCTATCTTTTTGTTTCTTTATTTTCTGTCTCTGAGCGCTTCGTCTATTTATATAGATAAGATAGGAGCGTTTCAAAATTGTAGGCATTTATAGACGGATTGGGCATGTCCAATCTGAGGCGTTTTTTTCTGATGGGAGTAGGATGCTTTTCCTGAAGTTCTATATTTGCTACATCCTTCTCTAACACGGGATGTCGACATGCTACTTTTTTGTCATAATTGTTTCGCTAGTCCGAGGAACCTGAACTAGTAAATATATCTTCAGTTAATAAGGAATCTACATTCTTAAAGGCTGATGTTTAATGATTCCTCTGACTTATTCGCTTTGTCTTTGTGTGTGAATGGAAACTAGTCTTGTAAACTGGGGAAGATATAAGTTGGTGTTTTCGACCAGTTTCTTTGATTTGTCTGTTTCGGATTAAGATCCAATTTCTTCTTTCTTCTCATCCTTCACACATTTCAAACTGGTGGCTAAGAATCCAACCTAGTTTGTCTTGATTACCTTCATCAGCTCCAGTACAACTCGATAGTCATCCTAACAGGACATTACAAATTTGTACAGACTAAGCTATTCTAGATACATTCTAATTTGATGGTTTCTATATATTCCTTTGACACATCAAAATAACAAATAGGTAGGAATACTTCCTAATAATTTCTCCCTCTTTGATGTTGTGAAAAATCATTACTAAGCTGGTAAAGAGTTATTTTATCGAGTTTACAAATCATATTCTAATAAGATCTAATGCTCGAGGAATAAAACTCTTTAACTTAGCCTGCCCTTTGAATCTTCCCCCTTAACAGGTGAAAGATATTTCTCAATTAAGTTTCAGGGCTAAACTGATTACACTTTAATGATGTGTAAATTCAATTTTGAGATGAAGCGAAGATAAGAGTTTGGGCAATATGTTTTTTCATCATTCAATGATTGAAGAAATTACAATTGAAGGGAAAAACAGATAACATGAAAAACGAGAGAGTATAGAGCTGCCAGCTTATTTCTTATGTAAGGTTTCTAGCTTCTAAGCTAGCTCAAGTAATTGGTCCAGTTGTCTTTGTCTTCTCTTCTTTTCTGCTTGGTCTCTATCCCTTCGTTCAACTTCTTCTTTCATGCGAGCCCGTTTCTCAGCTTCTTCTCTTATTCTACGTTCTTTATCTTCCTTCTTGAGGGCCTCTTGTCCTTCTTTCACAACAATTATCAAGGAGGCTATAGTAGATGAAAGCTAATGAACTTCAGCTTTCGCCTCAACAGCAGTAGCATGAGTTTTATTGATTTATACAGCAACAGTAGTACAAGCTTCATGGAGTTGATCTTTAAATTCTCGCCTAACTCCATCTATTTGATAGTTCATATAGCTGAGTACACTGGTGGCAAGAGCCTGAGCATGAGAGAAATCAGATGTACTGGTAGAAGCCTGCTCTTGGAAAAATTATAAAGATGAGCCCATCATGGTAGAGTATAAAATGCCAAGAGTATAGACATACACATCTGGTATATCAGCATACTTCATTTCGATGTTGATAGTTCATTTTTCGTGTTGAGCTTTAGCTACAGTTAGCTCTTCTCTTTCTTGACGAGCTTGAGTTGCTCTACTCTCTTCTTCTTCTAGATCTTTAGCTTGAGCTGCTCTACTCTCTTCTTCTTGTCGTATCTACTATCATTATCGTTTGACTTATGTGATTCCTTTTTTAGTGAAGTGACCATGTGAGAACTCTTGTCATACACATCTGATTTTAGGACGTATGTCGATAAGAGAGAAGTCTTCTTCTTCTTCATTTTCTTCACAATGAGTGATGATTGGATATGGTGGTGGAGGAGGTATAGGTACTAGAGTTTGCTTTGTCCGATTGAAAGCTGGAGGTCTTGAGATAAACCCAGTAGGTGGCATACCATTTCTTCCAGTTTCAGCCTTGAATGTTTTAATCTTTAGAAGTCTAGCTCAAACTTGTTCCACAGAGAGTTTTCGGCTTTGTCCTTGCTCTATCCAAGAATCTGCCCAGCATTCTTCAGATCTCCAGAAGGTGAGTCTGAGACTGGCTTTCATGATGCCAGAGTCTTCCTATTTCAGTTCTCTAACACAAAAATCATATCTCCTCCAATGTCTGAACTCTCTCCTCAACATCTCTATCTCCTTGAAATCATTCTTCAAAATATCTACATAAAGATCATTGATCTCCGTAGTAATTTGTTCTTCTACGAATTGGGAGATGGCTATGGCCCAGGGAATTAAATTGTTGTTGGTTGCATCCAACCTAGGAACTGGTGTGCACCATTGTTTAATTCTATTTGCCACAAAATCAGCACACGGTTACCCGACCATTGGGATCTTAAATTCTGGGATAGGACAGAGAGTCTTAGATTTAACTTTATACCACAGTCCCTCGAGTAAATCCTCAAGATCCCCTATAGATCATTATAAATGTCAAATTCTTCCTCATCACCATCATCATTGACACTTTCATCTAGGGGTGTAAATGAGCCGAGCTACTCGTGAGCTACTCGGAGATCGACTCGAAAAAAGCTCGATCGAAGTTCGATTGTTTAATAAACGAACCGAGCTCGAGCTTCGAGTCGAGCTCGATAACATTATCAAGCCGAGCTCGAGCTCGGATGTGTTCGGTTTGCCAGGCTCGCGAGCATGTTCGAGTTCGAGCTCGATCTCGAACATGTTCGCGAGCAAGCTCGTTTAACAGGCTCGCGAGTGATAAGTGATATTTTTACCAACTTATCTATTGTTTATTTGTCTATTTTGGTGATGTTTGGATCGTTTTTAGTGTCTTTTCGAGCATACATTGGCTTTTGTACTTTTTATGGTGTGTTGGATTAATCATGCAGGTTTTTGGATGAAAATCGGAGGATTTTGGAAACTTGTTCGCTGCAGCTTCAGAGAAGATCGACGAAAGAACTCGAAGAGATCGACGCAGGAGTACTGGAGCAGAACCACCATCGATCGACGCCAACTGGCCGTCGATCGACGATGCTTTGTCCTTCCCATTGATCGACGAAGGTTGGCCATCGATCGACGGAGTGTCGCGGAGCAGACCATATCTTTTCTATTTTCTGAAGATAAACACATATCTAACTCCTAGGTATGGTAGGATTCATCAACAACATCTATAAAAAGGCTGAAGAATTTGAAAATCAAAGGAGAGCAAGAGAGGAGATCGAAAATCAAGAGAGGAAGCAAGAGAGAAGAGAATTAAATTGAGAGAAACATCACAAGGAAGAAGAAGAAGAAGAAGATCATTGGGTTTGAGATTGAATCTTTGGGGAAGATTCAGTTTTCTTTTTCATCTTTTCTTTTCTTGTTCATTGTCTATGATGATTAAGATTAGAATTATGTGTAACTAATTGTCTTCTCAGATTCTAGGTTTTCAAACTATCAATGTATGCATGTTTTGATTAATTGAAGTTATTTTTCCTTTCCCTCACAGTTTGTGAAATCTGGTTTTATTCTTAATCTTGGGTATGTTGGCCACTAACTTAGGATTACTAGTTGGAAATTAGAGACGTAACTGTAATTGTTTTCAATCGAAAGAGATTTTCACAATATAATCTGATTTCTTGTCGTAACTGAAGGGAATAGATTGTAGGAATAAATCTGTAGAACTGTAGGAGTTAGTTAATTAATCTTGAGACCGACAGGAGATAGATAATTAATTAATCCACTTTATGAATTGTCCAACAAAGAAGTTCATAATAGCTTTCTGATGTTTCACTTTGTAGAGGAATTAAAATTGGAAAATAATCAATTTGTTTATGCATGTCATACTTGATAAGGAGAAAAACCTAGAATCTGTACTTCTTATCCTTTAGGTTTTTTAAAATAAGTTTATTTTCATAATTGTTTTCTTGAGGTAATTAAACTTCAAAACCCTTTATTTTTAATTCTACCTATCCAGTACTTTAAGAACTTTTAAGTTAGTACTTAGGATTTTTCGTTGTTCCTTTTCTCGTGGGATCGATAATTTAATTTGCCGCTATATTATTAGCTTTGCTAAGTCGCGGGTTGAAAATATACGCGATCAAATTTTGGCGCCGTTGCCGGGGAAAGGACAGAATTGTCTTACTATTAACTTTGTGATTAGAGTACTGATTTAGGCTGTAACGTCTTTTAAACAATCGTCTCTTTCTTTCTTTCAGTACGAAGGGCCGTCGATCGACGCCCACTCTAGCATCGATCGACGCCTTCATATTTTTGTAGTTTTCAATTTTATTTTGTTTCGTTTTTGTTAATCCGCAGTGTCATCTCACAAACTACTTTACTGTACAGGTAGTGCATGAGTACAAGAGCCCGAGCAAAGGATCCGCTTTATTACTATCCGGACATCGAAGCCACGTGCAGAAAAATCCGAAGGAATAAGCGCGCCCAAGAAGGCTCAAGTAATCAGGCAATGGCAGACGAAGTACCACAACCTAATGACATACCACAACAGCCGATTGTGCAGCCACCACCACCACCAGGACTAACCTTGGAAGAGCAGACTGCTCTGGTCCAAGAAATCCAAGCCATGAGGGAACAAATGCAACAACTGATCCTAGATCGAGACAGGGGGAGAAACAACAGAAACCCTCGGTTTGGTCGTAGGAACCCACTATTTGAGGATCAACCTGAGAATGAAGATGACGAGGACCAGGAGCCTCCTAATGACTCAGATGATGAAGAGGAAGACAAAGAAGCCATGCAGAAGAGGTATCGACCTCAGTTCAAAGAAACCGAGTTCAGAATCGGAATAAATGCAAATAATTTCGAGTTGAAGACTGGACTAGTTCAGATGGTTCAAAAGAACCAGTTCGGCGGAAGGACTACTGAGGATCCATATGCCCACCTAGACAAATTTCTGATGCTCTGCAATACTGTCAAGATTGGAGGGGTCAGCAAAAGTGCCATCCGAATGCGTCTGTTCGCATTCTCGCTACGGGATAAGGCACAGTCTTGGTTTACTGCACTGGACAAGGGGAAGATCAGTACGTGGAGCGAACTACGGAATGAGTTCCTCGAGAACTTCTTCCCTCCAAACATCATCAGACAAAGAAGGAAGGAAATCATTAGGTTTGCTCAAAGACCGGATAAGAGTTTCTATGAAGCGTGGGAACGCTACAAAGAATTACTCAGAGCCTGTCCCGGACATGGTCTACCTCCAGGTGAACAAGCCGAGGCGTTCTATGAAGGCTTGAATGAAAGGACTGTTGAGTTGGTAGACACCACACTGGGGGATACCATCATGACAAAGAGCGGAAAGAAGGCCATGGAGTTCTTCCAAAAGATGGCCAACAACAATCAACGCTGGTCCTCAAGCAGACATAGAACCGTCAAAGCCGTCGAGAAAGTAGTGGAAAAGAAAGCTGCAGAAGAGCCTGACTTGGTTGCTGAAGTCAAGAAGCTTCAAGAGGAGTTCGCTTCCTTGAAGCAAGAATAGGCAGTAGCCGTAGTGGAGCCTGTACAGCCTCCCCTTGAAGGAGAACAAGCTGATGTGAATTTTGTTCAGAGGGGTGGTTACCAGAACAATAACTACAGTGGAGGTTAGCAGCAGCAAAACCAGCACTACAACTACAATCATGCTAGGAACCACCCTGGGTTCTCCTACGCGAATCCTCAAGCTGCTGAAAACCACCTCCTGGATTTGCCGTACAAGACGGAGTAGTGGTCGACAAGAAGAAGCCAAATCTCGAGGAGATTTTGGCCAAATTCATGGAAGGATCCACTAGCAAGGTGAGTAAACTAGAGCATGAGATCTCTGGTGTGAATACCAAGATAGAACAAATGCAAAAGCACGTCCAGATAATAGAGACTCAAGTCAGCCAGATCGCTGATGCTTTCGGAGCACAACATAAACCGGGGCAACTTCCAAGCAATACACAGGTTAACCCCAAGAATCAAAATCAGAGAAATCAAGTGAACGCTATTACTCTGAGAGGGGGGAAATCCTATGAAGGGCCACAGAAAGCAAGGGATGAATTGAAGGAGAACGAAGACGTCGAACAGGCTGACGAGGCTGCCAACGACGAGTTACCGTCGATCGACGGTGAGCAACCATCGATCGACGCCAGCAAAGAAGGGCCATCGATCGACGAGCACAACCATCATCGATCGCCGCCTGCTCCAGCTCCATCCCCAAAAAAGCCGCCCTTGCCGTATCCACAGTGGTTCGCCAAAACCAAGATGAACGAAAGGTATGCACGCTTCCTGGAAAACACGAAGAAAGTACATATCAACATTCCTCTGGTTGAAGCACTCCAAGAAATGCCGGGATACATAAAGTTTCTAAAAGACATGGTCTCTCAGAAGCAACCCTTCATGGAACACGAGACGGTAAATCTCTTTGAAGAATGCAGCGCCATCATACAGAAAAAGATGCCAGTCAAACAAGAGGATCCAGGTTCATTCACGATCTCTTGTGTCATCGGCGGAGAAACCTTCGGAAATGTTCTCTGTGACTCTGGCGCCTCAAACAATTTGATGTCATTGTCAATTTTTAAGAGATTGGAAATCGGGAATATCAAGCTAACGACCATAACCTTACAGATGGCCGACCGATCGGTGTCCTATCCAAAAGGTATAGTGGAAGATGTGCTTGTAAAAGTGAAAGATTTCATAATTCCCGCCGACTTCGTGGTGCTTGACATGGAAGAAGATCGGAACATCCCTTTGATTCTGGGAAGACCGTTCCTGAAAACTGGTGGGGCTCTGATTGATATTTGAGACGGCAAACTGACATTCAGAGTCAACAATGAGTCAGTAACTTTCTCTATATATAAGGCGATACAGAAACACAACGATGGTAGCTACCAGGAGGAATGCCATATGATCGACTGTTTCAGGCCAGTATTATCCTCACCATTCGCCTCTCTTAAAGGTGAGCCGGATTTTCTGGAGACTTGCCTACAGCACTCACTCTTCTCGTCATCAAATCTGGAGGAAGC
Organism: Plectranthus barbatus; assembly: GCA_026898455.1. NCBI lineage: Eukaryota > Viridiplantae > Streptophyta > Magnoliopsida > Lamiales > Lamiaceae > Plectranthus > Plectranthus barbatus. The sequence continues at coordinate 1,320,914 of JAPKLW010000036.1, read as the reverse complement.
AGAATGAGAGATCGTGGATCTAGTGATGGAACTAGATGTATTTGAGGAAGTAACTCGAGAGAAGGAGACCAAAAGAGAACCACTGTCGGGCCGATCTCGCCCGAAATGTCAAGACAGCAAGTCATCATCAATCAACGGCAAAGGATCATCGATCGACGGCAACTTCAGATCCCCCCTTGATCGACGGTGGGTCAGCGTCGATCGACGCCCGAGCAGCAGTACCCCAGAAGTTTTCTTCGACAGAAATAGCGAGACATGGAAAAGGGATTTCAGTTGTAGAATCATCGTCGATCGATGCCCCCTTCTGCAAGCCGAAGTCTAACTCCGATCCGCCAAATCTGGAACTCAAACCTCTCCCGACACATCTCAGGTACGCTTTTCTGGGACCAAATGATACTTACCCTGTTATTGTTTCTGCATACTTGACACAGGGGGAGTTGGAGAAGTTACTGCGAGTCCTACGGCAGTACAAAAGCGCCATTGGATGGACATTGGGAGACATAAAAGGGATCAGCCCCTCGCTTTGCATGCACAAGATCATTCTCGAGGAGAATGCTGCACCAAAAAGACAAGCGCAACGGCGGTTGAACCCAATCATGCAAGAAGCTGTGAAGAAGGAGGTTCTCAAGCTTGTTGACCATGGGATGATCTACCCAATCTCCGACAGCAAATGGGTGAGCCCTACACAAGTCGTAGCAAAGAAAGGGGGGATGCAGATAGTAAAGAATGACGATGGAGAAGAAGTGGCGACAAGACCCGTCACGGGTTGGCGATTCTGCATAAATTATCGGGCATTGAATACAGCTACGTGCAAGGATCACTTTCCTCTTCCCTTCATTGATCAGATGCTTGATCGTTTATCTGGTTACCCTTTCTATTGTTTTCTTGATGGTTATTCAGGGTACAACAAGATAGCTGTGGCGCCGGAAGATCAGCACAAGACCGCATTCACATGCCCTTATGGAGTTTTCGCCTACCGACGGATGCCATTTGGACTGTGCAATGCACCGGCTACTTTCCAGAGATGCATGATGGAAATCTTCCACGATCTGATTGAAGATGTCATGGAGGTATTTATGGATGATTTTTCGGTGTTTGGTAGCTCATTTGATGTCTGCTTGCAGAATCTAGCTACCGTACTGGAAAGATGCACCGAAACAAACCTCTGTCTCAACTGGGAGAAGTGCCACTTCATGGTGCAAGAAGGAATTGTGCTAGGACACCGAGTATCAGCCGAAGGACTAGAGGTTGATCGAGCAAAAGTAGCAGCAATAGAAAAGATGCCGCCACCAGCAAAAGTCAAAGCGGTGAGAAGTTTCCTTGGACACGCCGGGTTCTACAGAAGGTTTATCAAGGACTTTTCAAGGATCTCGCGGCCGTTGTGTAATCTACTAGAGAAGGATGTCTCTTTCGTCTTCGACGAGGACTGCATGCAAGCCTTCGAGAAGTTGAAAGCAGCCCTCGTGACTGCTCCAGTACTTACTTCTCCAGATTGGAGTGAGCCGTTCATCCTGATGTGCGATACCAGCGACTATGCCGTTGGAGCAGCCTTGGGGCAATTGAAAGGAAAGCTCTTCCATGTGAGTCACTACGCCAGCAAGAGTATGAACCCAGCCCAGTGTAACTACACCACCACGGAGAAAGAAATGCTAGCAGTGGTATATGCCTTCGACAAGTTCCGGTCCTATCTGATAGGATCCAAAACTGTTGTCTACACTGACCACGCAGCTATCAAGTACTTGTTCGCCAAGCAAGATGCAAAGCCGAGGCTGATAAGATGGATCCTGCTGCTCCAAGAGTTTGACCTGGAGATCAAGGATAGAAAGGGAAGTGAGAACGTGATTGCCGACCATCTTTCAAGACTCGAGCCTCCAGCTGAAGGAGATGATCAGGAACTGAGGATCCGAGAGACCTTCCCGGACGAGCAAATTTGCGCCCTAAGGGATCTGAGAAAGACGTACGAGTCAAAGACACCATGGTATGCGGACTTCGCCAATTACTTGGTAGGCGGTGTACTTCCACCAGACTCCTCTCCTTATGCGAAGAAAAAGTTCCTTCACGATGTCAAACTCTATTATTGGGAGGACCCTTATCTTTGGAGGAGATGCGCAGATGGGATTATCCGGCGTTGCGTGCCTCAGTCAGAGTGGCATCAGATCTTCGCTGCCTGTCATTCAGCTCCTAGCGGCGGCCACCATTCGGCCAATCGGACGATATTCAAGATCTTCGTGAGCGGATTCTACTGGTCTTCCATCTACGAGCTCTGTCGAGGATGGATTACAAGCTGTGATCGATGCCAGAGAACCGGCAACATCTCGCGTAGGGATGAGATGCCCCAAACGCCGGTGGTCGAAGTCGAGATATTTGATGTATGGGGGATCGACTTCATGGGACCATTCCCGCCATCTCATGGTTTCTCCTACATCCTGCTCGCGGTGGACTATGTATCAAGATGGGTTGAATCAGTTCCAACAACCGCCAACGATTTAAAAGCAGTCATCAAATTCCTTCAGAAACTCATGACACGCTTCGGCACGCCAAGAGCCCTAGTAAGTGATGGGGGGGTCTCATTTTTGTAACAAATGGCTTGCCTCTCTTCTTTGCAGGTATGGAGTCAAGCACCTTGTTACTACCCCCTACCATCCTCAAGGGAACGGGCTGACTGAACTCTCCAACAGAGAGATCAAGCAGATATTGGAGAAAATGGTGAAATAGCAGAAGGATTGGGCTGTGAAACTCGATGATGCTCTTTGGGCGTACCGCATTGCTTACAAGACTCCCATTGGAACCTCTCCTTATCAGCTTGTCTTCGGGAAAGCTTGCCACCTCCCCGTAGAGATTGAGCACAAGGCTTGGAGAGCCGTGAAAGATTTAAACCTAGACTGGAAAACGGCTGCATCGGAACGTGCCATGGCACTGAATGAACTGGAAGATTTTCGAGACGAGGCCTATGAGAACAGCATCATCTACAAGAGACGAGCGAAAAGGTTCCACGATAGAGGAATCCGCCCACGTGTCTTTGGTCCGGGTGACAAAGTTCTCTTATTCAAATCTCGACTTTGCTTCATGCCCGGGAAATTGCAGTCAAAGTGGGCAGGGCCATATACCGTTACCCGCCAATTTCGCAATGGTGTAGTCGAACTAGCTGGCCAAGATGGAAGAAACTTCACGGTAAACGGACAGAATTTAAAGCCGTACTACACCCCACTCGACATCTGCGTGGTGGAGAAGTACTATCTCAACCGTCCATAGGGAAATAGGTATCGTCGAGCTAGCGATGTTAAACCAAGCACTTGTTGGGAGGTAACCCAACAACTTTCGTTTTTCAGCTTTCAGTTTTCAAATTCCAGAGTCAGGGTCCCGTCGATCGACGGAGGAAGTCCCGTCGATCGACGGAAGTTTTTAGGCATCATCAATCGATGCTAAATGAGCATCGATCGATGCTCGCGATTAAGAGTCGCGGGCTGAGACTTATAAAACGGGATTTTTATCCCCTTTTCAAACACAAACACACACGCACACACCCTCTCAACCCAAAACACCCACGGTTCGATTTTTCTCTCCAAAACTCGAAAAATCCACGCAAGGTACGTATCCTAGACTACTCCTCTACAATTATTTAACGATTTTTGCATGATTTGAGCATGATTTTTGTAAATTTTGGCCTTGGAACCCTTATTTCAATTTCTTGCTCGTATATCGATTTCATTGCAAACTTCGCTCATTGGTTGATATGTATGATAGTCTAAGTCGATATATGTACTTTATGTGAAGTTGTATCCGTTGGAATTGCCCAATTTTGATGGTAGCAAGTTTTGGGGGAATTTTTGAATTTACGTTTTTAAGGATAATTGTCGAATTGGGAATGTACATTGGGTGTTTGGGATTTGAATTGCGTGAATGTGGATTCAATTTTGCATGGGTAGAAGCACGTTGGGCTTAATTGCGATCTTTGTTCGATAATTTTGTGCTTGGGAATTGCTTGATTGTTGGATTTTTTGCTAAACAATTCCTTAACTACCCTTGCAGCAAAAATGACTGATGTACCGACCTTCACCACCCAAGAGGCCGTCGAGCGCTATCATAGGTTCGGGGATAGGAAGTACACCATCAAGCAGACATTGTACCCCTGCTCAAGGACGATGAAGAAACTCGGCATCCGGGCCGATGTTCTGACCATGCTGAACAGGGTTGGATGGAGGACCTGGATGACACGGCGATGGCCGACTTACCCATCGCTCGTGCTGGAGTTTTTGGCAACCCTTGAGGTGTTCGAGGTCCAGCCGGAGTCCGAGCCTACCTCCATCAATTTCCAGCTGAACAATGAGACCCACATTCTTCCGAGGAATGTCCTCGACGAGATATGGGGGGTCCCAACTGACGGCACTGGCACCCCTACGGCACGTTTCAACAATGTCGAGTTTTGGAGGCTGATTGCAGCCGATGCCCCAGCTGATCCAAACCTCTTCGACGTCGGCAACCTAAAGGCGTCTTCCATCGACAACCCCGTATTTCGCTACCTTCAGCAATGCATGGGAGTGTCTATCTCAGGACGGCACGAGAGTACCAAGGTGAGAGTAGGGGAGCTCTACGCCTTGTCCTGTTTCCTCACTGGAGACCACTTCAGCTTCGCCGCCCTCATCATAGACCACTGGAGGCACCAGCTCAAGCCCACCAAGGGCAACATTTGGAGTGGGGGATTGATCACCCCGATTGTCGAGCATCTGGGGATCGACTTGTCCGACCTCGAGGTACTTCAAGACGAGAAGGGATTGGGCACCGACCTTTTAGTTCGGATGCAGGTTCTTCTACCCCGCGAGGACGGATGGCTCTTGAAGATGTCAAACAGGGACAAGTTCCCGTTGCCGCAGCCGGCCCTCACCAGAGTCACAGATTATCACTTCCGTGATAATTGGCTGATGAGTTCCCCCGCCCACTTGGCGGCCATGGTTGGAGCCCGAGGAGGAGCAGGCACGTCCAGAGTCATGCACCGACTGGAGGCACAGCCCGAGCAGGGACAGTCTGATATCCCATCATAGCAGGGGATGGGGGATGATGCGCACGTGTAGCAGCACGTAGGAGTTGAGGGTGCAGCGCCCGGATGGACAGGTGGGGCATCGTCCAGTCATTACCCCAGAGAGTCTTCCTCTTCCGGCATTGACTTGGCGAGCCTCTACCTCTACATGCAGCAGCAGGCAGCCTTGCAGGCGACAGAGCGGGAGCTTCAGGGCCAGTTTCGCCAGCACGTGACCACGAGGCTTGACACACTCGAGGATCAGATGCAGAGACTGCTCCAGAGCACTGAGCTAGACTCCACCTATGTCCGCCGCCAGCGAGAGCGTCAGACCCGCAGGCGATTACTTGCCGATGATGCCGCCCCGGATACTGCGATGGAGGACGCCCCGGTGGATGAGTGAGGTACCGTTTCTCTTTTCCTATCTAACTTGCAAACTTGTCCACTCCTCGGAGTGAAACAAGTTTGGGGGGATGATGATTGGAAAAGGGAAACATTTTTGTTTGTTTGTTTGTATTCCATTCACTACTTTCTTTTTATTTTTGTATGTGTTTCGTTTTGTGTTTTGTTTTCAAAACATCACCATCCTTGTTCTTTTGCTTCAGTGTGAATAATTGATCTCTGCAAGGATTTTTCTTCAGAACTAGTACTACATTGAATTTTGATTTGTGGTATTCACTATGATAGGAAAGTCTAGACAATTATTTAGGAGCTTTTGAACATAGGGCAGTCGGAACTTTGGATTGTGTTGGTATTGAAAATATGAATTGTCTTCTCCTAGAAATTGTGATTGTTGATTAGGACTTGAGATATTTGTGAAATAAGCATGATAATCTATGTGATAGAGTAGCCGATGATAGGAGTCTTTTTATTTGATAAGTTGAGCTTTAAAGTATAAATTATTGCATGAAAACTGATTAATGTTGGATAATTTTTTAGGAGAACAAAATTCAGCCCTGAGAAAATTTGTGCCTATCTTTCTTTTGTTGAGTGTCAAGATTAATGATTTATTTCCTAGAATTTGACTTATTTCTCTCTTAAGATTGCATTAAGTGTGGTAATAGGGTGAATATGATTTTAGGCAAGTTCTTTCATAGCCATCTCCCATACACTAACCTAAAATTTCCACTTGTAACCCCTTTGAGCCTAGAACGACAATTTCTTTGATTAGAAGGGTTGAGGAATTGAAAATAGTGAAATATTTGGAAGGTGTTTAATGAGAGATATGAGTTTGAGTCCGAGAAGCAAGAATATGGGTTTCCATGTGGAGGAAAAGAAAAAAAGAAAAAAAAAAGTGAACATTGAGTTTGATGATCGTAAAAGAAAGGAAGAAAAGAATTCATGAGTTTGATGATCATAGTTCACTGTCGAAAAAAAAAAAAAGAAACCCTAGAAAATTTTGTAAGGACAAGAAAGAATGAGGATGTGTTGTGATTATGATATGTTTGGTTTGTTGGGGAAGAATTGTAAGCATTTAAGTCACTTAGCCAAATTTATCCCACCTTTTAGGTAAGCCACATTACAACCAAAATAAGACCTAATTGATTCCCTGAAAATCCACACTAACAAGCAGTGGAGAGATGAGAAATTTGTCAAACTTATGGTGAAATAATCTGCAATCTTGGGTGAGTGAAAACATAACCCTTTACTCTTTGAGCGATGAGTGCAAACACTTTCCGGTGAGGTTCCTCCTCAATAATTAACAATAAAAATCTATTTTGATTGCATAATTTATATGAATGGGTGATGCTTGATAATAAAATAGACTTGTGAGGCATTGCACACTTTTATCTGCATGTGATTTAAATTCTTATCTTACAAATTGATCGAGGACGATCAATGGTTTAAGTTTGGGGGAGTTGATAAGTTGATATTTTTAGAAACTTATCTATTGTTTCTTTGTCTATTTTGGTGATGTTTGGATCGTTTTTAGTGTCTTTTCGAGCATACATTGGCTTTTGTGCTTTTTATGGTGTGTTGGATGAATCATGCAGGTTTTTGGATGAAAATCGGAGGATTTTGGAAACTTGTTCGCTGCAGCTTCAGAGAAGATCAACGAAAGAACTCGAAGAGATCGACGCAGGAGTACTGGAACAGAACCACCGTCGATCGACGATGCTTTGTCCTTCCCATTGATCGACGAAGGTTGGCCGTCGATCGACGGAGTGTCGCGGAGCAGACCATATCTTTTCTATTTTCTGAAGATAAACACATATCTAACTCCTAGGTATGGTAGGATTCATCCACACTATAAAAAGGCTGAAGAATTCGAAAATCAAAGGAGAGCAAGAGAGGAGATCGAAAATCAAGAGAGGAAGCAAGAGAGAAGAGAATTAAATTGAGAGAAACATCACAAGGAAGAAGAAGAAGAAGATCATTGGGTTTGAGATTGAATCTTTGGGAAAGATTCAGTTTTCCTTTTCATCTTTTCTTTTCTTGTTCATTGTCTATGATGATTAAGATTAGAATTATGTGTAACTAATTGTCTTCTCAGATTCTAGGTTTTCAAACTATCAATGTATGCATGTTTTGATTAATTGAAGTTATTTTTCCTTTCCCTCACAGTTTGTGAAATCTGGTTTTATTCTTAATCTTGGGTATGTTGGCCACTAACTTAGGATTACTAGTTGGAAATTAGAGACGTAAATGTAATAGTTTTCAATCGAAAGAGATTTTCACAATATAATCTGATTTCTTGTCGTAACTGAAGGGAATAGATTGTAGGAATAAATCTGTAGAACTGTAGGAGTTAGTTAATTAATCTTGAGACCGACAGGGGATAGATAATTAATTAATCCACTTTATGAATTGTCCAACAAAGAAGTTCATAATAGCTTTCTGATGTTTCACTGTGTAGAGGAATTAAAATTGGAAAATAATCAATTTGTTTATGCATGTCATACTTGATAAGGAGAAAAACCTAGAATCTGTACTTCTTATCCTTTAGGTTTTTCAAAATAAGTTTATTTTCATAATTGTTTTCTTGAGGTAATTAAACTTCAAAACCCTTTATTTTTAATTCTACCTATCCAGTACTTTAAGAACTTTTAAGTTAGTACTTAGGATTTTTCGTTGTTCCTTTCCTCGTGGGATCGATAATTTAATTTGCCGCTATATTATTAGCTTTGCTAAGTCGCGGGTTGAAAATATACGCGATCAGCGAGCAGGCTCGTTTAACAGGATCGCGAGCAAGCTCGCGAGCAGGCTCGTTTACAGGCTCGTGAATAAGCTCGTTTAAGAGATCGCGAGTATGCTCGTTAATAAGCTCGTGAATAGGCTCGTTTAAAAGCTCATTTTAATTAAATTTTAATATTTATATATTTTTCTATTTCTATACTTTTTATTATTATATAATTATATTTCATATTTGTTTGATAATACTATATCTATATGTCTATAAATAACAATAATATGATTAAATAAATCATACCATATAAAAAACTTAATTTATATAAAAATCAAGATAAATATTAAATTAGGTATGAAAATTATTTATATGAGTGATAGTTATTTCAAATATAGTTTCATAGATATATGTGATTTTAGAGTTTCACTTAATCAAATTAGTTAGTTTCATTTAAAAATTGAAACAATTCATTCTATGAGAAATTTATTTTATTTGTAAATCTAAGAGAAAATTAAACAAACAATATATTATTATTGAAATAATAATGTTTGTATATACTTTTAAATTTTAATATATTTTAAAAAATGTACACATAATGGAAAGTTAAGATAAAAAAAATATATAATTAAAACAAACTCATAAGTTATATTACTCAATACTAGGGGTGGGAAAAAATACTAAAATATTGATATATCGTACATATCGAATCGAAAAATTATCGAAAATACCGAAATCTTTATATACCGTCTTTAACGATACGGTATGATACCGTACCGAAAATATACGGTACAGTAACGGTATGAGATTCTAAAATATAGGGTATACCGTCTATATACCATATCGAATAAATAAATGTTATTTTTATTTTAAATAATATAATATTATTCATATATAATAGTATTTATCCTATATATTTATTTCAATAAATGTTCATATCTAATACTTTTCTAATTTTAATTCTTTATTCTCCCTCGTTCAACTTATTTTTGTTATTGAGACATTTTAAGAATAACACCTAGATTGAAATTCTAATAATTATTAGTACATTATTATTTTATTTTTAATATTTATTTTGTTATAGTTTGATTGTTATGATGTAAATTATCATAATTGTTTTGTTATATTGAAAAATGATTATTTGAACATAAATAATATTAGTGTTAAGACATATTTTGGTATTATAATGATTCACAATTTCATTTCCTTTCATTTAACATTTTGATATATATGGGCATTTTACTTAGTTGTGTATAATTATTAAAAAACAATTTATATTATATTATTGCACTTGTAGAATGATAGAATATAATAAAAAATAGACAATAACAATTTTAGTTTGATAGAAGTTAATAACAATTTTTTAGTTTGATGATGATAAAAAAGTAGTGAGTTGATAAAATTGCATGACATGTAATCAGAAATTGGATTAGAAGAAAATAATAATAATAAATAATTTTAAAAATAATATGGTTCAAAGAAAAAATAGCAACAAAATAAGTAACTTTTTTAAAGTTATTATCCTACAAAATAAAGTATCCCACATTGATAAAGAATAAAACAAACAAATGAAAGCATCTATAAATGAGCAGCCGTTTTGATATCCCACATCGGTTAATTATCAAATACAAATGAATTGAGTTGTCTATAAAATACATCTTTGTATAGCTAATTAGTGTTATTACCTAAACTATCAATTTGGTGGTAATCGGGACAAGGTTGCCGACCACATAGCCGGTGAGAAGTTGCCTTGGAACTCATTTTTTAATTAAATAATAATATTATTAATATTTCTTACCTCCGGTCGACGAGGGTAAGCCCCTGTTAAGTTATTTTATTTTATAACTGTTAGGCAGCCCATGCCATTAATTGATGGTGGGCTAGAGAAATATTCTTCGAAAAAATTGTCTCTTCCAAATTGTCTTGCATAGATCCAGTGTTTTCAACTATGAGTGACTCACGATTTCAGAAATCATATCTCTTGGCAGTGTTTCGTTCTCCATCTAAAAAAAAATGCAAGAAACGATGACTAACGAGTATAAAGCTAATAAATCATTTTTTTAAAAAAAAACTTTAAAAATATAACTTTTGTTTACATCTAATTGAATTTATCAATTTTATTTTGAAGGATAAAACTGTTGTTTACTTCTTATTGAATGCTATCAAGACTCAAGAACTACGCCGATTTTTTTTTTCTTTAAATTTATATTTATGAATAATTTACTAGTGATTCATCTAATATAGTTATTTTGTTTTAATTTTGCAGGATGATTTTTGCTAGCAGTGGATTAAATGGTTGAAGACTAAAATTTGATGAAAGCCTGTTTGTTTATTGTTTGGAGTTAATTGGAGAACAAATAAAATGTTTACTTTGCTGTGTTTGTTTGTTATGTATGTCGAGCTGATTTGTAGAGTTATGAAAAATTTATTTAGTTTTGCGCTAATTAGTTGAGTTCATTGAAACAACTCATTGTAACTCAAGATGTTTGTAATTGATATTTAAGATGCTTGTAATTTATTATTACAGTTTTTGCATTTTATTGAAAAAAATTTAGATATAAACGAGCTCGAGCCGAGCTCAAAATCGAGCTTACGAGATCGAACCGAGCTTACGAGCCTGAGTTCGATAAGTGTTGTGGCGAATCGAGCTCGAACCGAATTCGAGTCGAACTCGAACTTTTACAAACAAACTCGAGCTCGAGCTCGAACCGAGCTCGAGCTCTATATAATTCACACGAACAAAGCTCGAGCAGCTCACTACTCGGTTCGGCTTGGTTCGATTACACCCCTACTTTCATCATTCGAAAAGAGAGGTGCAACAAGAGATGAATCCATTTTACCAGTGCGAGTTGGTGCTTCCTTGGTGGATCGAACCATTGTCAGGTTGTTAGGGGTGGTTACCCGATCAGCTTCAATTTGAGAGGTTCTAGATTTTATTTGCACAACCGGTCCTTCTTAAGCTAACAATGTCAATGCAAACGCCAGTCTTTCGAGGGTGGTCGCCCGCTCAATTTCAGTTTACAAAAAGGGAGTAGTATCCTCTTTAGGTGTGGCTTCTGCTTTCTTGTCCTCATCTATTTCCATGAACATTTCTACCTCCTGGTCGCAGGACACAACACATATAAAAAGTAGGGTATAATCAAGGCTTAACATTCAATACAATCAAAAGCAGGCATGTGAAAGTGTGTTTATCCTCCTCTGAGCAAGTGCACGCACCAAGTAATATAAAGTGTAGTACTCCAAGATAATGTCTCACAGGGAGTTGGTGTTGCGCATAAGTTGGTATTTCAATCAGTAAAGTGTATTAACTTACGCAAAACATAAAAACACTAAGCAACATAAAAATAAACTCTGACCGAGCATAAACAAAAAACAGACAAAAATAACTAAAATGCTAACACATGAAATAAGGTAAACAATAAAATCACTAAAACGGGTAATAACACACACACATATATATATAAGAATGCTTAGGCTCCCTATCCTTTTATGCTGATGAAAATAATGCTATCGAATGAATGTTAATCTAAATCAACACTATCAACCCCAACATTATTAATCTCATCTCTCGATCTCACTTAAATGACAAGAATAAATCATTATTTTCATATGTTTATGCCAATAGCAAAGCATTCGAGTCATGTTCCAGCATGGATTGCTAGACATACACTCGCTTCAGCATATGTCTATGTTGTTGCTTATGCTCTGGTCCGAGTCTATCACCTAGTCGACTCTCTCAAGCCCGACTTAAAACATATCTACACATCATCCCTCAATCTCAATGCATACAAAATAAACCCACTTAGCCAAATACCAAAACAAACCAACATTCAATAAATAAATAAAGTAGGTACAACACAAGATTCAAGGGCAACCTAAGCTAAAGTGTTTAGCTCATATGAAAAGCATAAAACAAATATAGACTCAGCATAAATGATATCAGAATGAAATAAATAATAAATGATGCGGGATAAATAGGACAAAACAACAAACTTAGAATATGTTGATACAATTAATCAAATGATGCTTAAGTCGTCTATCCTCCTATGCTGAAGTTAAAGATACTATTGCATGGAAGTCAGTTTAGTTCAGCACTATCAATCCCAAATTTATTAAGCAGATCTCTCGATCCTACTTAAAATAACAAGATTCAAAACCACTTGTATATGTCTATTCCAAGTAGTCAAGCGTCTAGTTCCAGAATAGCATGGAGTGCTAGACAAGCCCTTGCCTCATCATATGTCTATGTTGTCGCTCGCACTCTGATCTGAGTCTTTCACTAAATCGCCTCTCTCCAGCCCAATTTAGAACACACTCACACTATATCGGTTAGATACAGTATAGGCAAAACCAAAACACTCAGTCAAACACTAAACCAACAAAGACTCCATAAAATAGATAAGCACAAGTACAACACAGGAGTTAGAACAACTTAAGCTAATACGTTTTGTTCATAATAAAGATAAAATAAACAGTAACACATAAAATAAGAAATACAACCCATTTGTACTAGCTCCCATAAAAAGATAAATTCTTGATCAGTCCTTGGTAGAACCCAGTTGCTGATGTTGTAACCAGCCTGTCGGATAGCATATATCGATGTCTGAACTCCGACAGACTGCCTTCCAAAGAAGTTTCTCTCTCTCTAAACCAAGAATGCGATTTTAATGAATGGTTTTTTATACCTAAAATTGTGCTCTCCATACCCTTTTATACTTTGGGTCATCTCATAGATTGAGCCTACTTTCGAGACTTTTTGTGGCATGCTGACTCCTCTGCATGCATGTTGCTGCATCATTCTACCACAACGACTCCACTTCAACATTGTTGACCGGTCTACTATATCCTCAACATGTGGTCCCCCTTTGTTGGTCCCGAGATTAGAGTTTAACAAATATATGCAGCGTAAGATTAAAAATGATTCTTGTAAATTACAAACTGGTGGTTGTCGACCATTTTTGTTATGTGAAAAGATTGTTGTCTGCGAGTCTCATTATTAAAAAGTTCGGTTATACTCCAACAAAAGAAAGTGTTGGGTTTTAAATCCTTGCAGAACTCGGTGCTATTGTCTAATCAGATTCTCTTCAATGTGACTCCTTTATCATTTTGGACGAGCATAACTAACTCGGGGAGAGTTATCTTCACTTTGTCATTAGTCTTGAGAAGCTTTACCCACGTATATCTCGAGTAGTCATCCATAACTACAAGAGAGTATATTTTTCCTCCAATTGTGGGTGGGGTCCCCGGTCTGAACATATCCACATGTAATAACTATAATACTTATTCCGTACTGGCACTAATTGTCTTGCTCTTGATGGAATCTTTAGTTTGCTTTCCTAGTTGGCATACTCTGTAGATACCTTCCTTCTTGAAGTTGTCTTTGGGTAGACCAGTTACCTGTTCGTGCTTGGCTAAGTGGTCGATAGTTTTAAAATTCAAGTGGCTCAACCTTTTATGACATAGCCAATTTGTTTCTCTGGAACTGGTTGCTATAAAGCATGAGTTTGCTTCTCTTCTCTGTCAATCTACTACATACAAACCTCTTTTCCTTATGCCTCTGAATTTGACTTCATTTGAAGCTTTATCTTGTATTTGACATTCTGATTCGGCAAAGAAAATGACATAGACGTTTTCACTAAGCTGGTTGATGCTTAGAAGGTTATGCTTTAGATTGGTGACATGAGATACCATTTTGCTTGACGCATCCCTTTCTAATTACTCTTCCTTTAGAGTTGTCACCAAACATGATCGGTGTTCCTCTAACCATTATGAGATCTGAGAGTAGATCTCTTTCTCCAGTCATGTGCGCAGAGCGCCACTGTCTAGAATCCACACTCTCTTCTGCCTATGAAAATGATCTGCTTGTACCTGTTCCTGTAAAACACAAATTTATGTTTTAGGTCCCTGATCAAATGCGGGTCCTGCAGGGTTAGTGTGTTGAATCCACCCTTTGGGGATCCAAACTTGAGTTACTCGCATGGTAAGCAGCTTCTCAGTGCTTTTTACTACTACCTTTCTCTTCCATCTCAAATCATGCATAACATTTAATTGAGAAATTGTGCTGGTGTGTGCAGTCCTTTTGGAAATAGATTTCTGATAGGACCTCAGAAAACTGGTTCTGGATGTTTGTAATAGTCATGTGGTTTATGGCCACCATTATTAGCCTTCCTAGCCTTTGAAAAAGGAACTTTATGTGGCTCAGGCCTCAAGTAGTTGTTCCCACTACTTGGTACATTCCTCCTGTCATATCTCGCATGAGATTCGGATCTCTGGTTATAAGAGTAACCAGGTTGGTTTTTTTACATCCTAGAAGTTGGTTGCTTGGTCAAACTGATTGATGAAACTGACATCCTTATAGTAAGAACACACAACTAACTTCTTCTCAATTTGTGACGCCAGTCAGTTCAGGAACATACTATTTTCCCAGTTTTTCCCTATGAACTGAGTTTCTTGCCACTTGCTGATTTGCTAGTTTGGGGTTGTTGGTAGTCTAACATTTAACCTTTCCAGCAGAAGCTAAGATATTTTTAGCTACCCCTTTGCCCTTCAATCTTGACTGATCACAAACATTTTCTTTTAATAAGCAAATTTTATTTTTACCTATGTCAGTACTAGAAGAAGATGTTGTGTTGCTCAAAACATTTTCACTAAATCCTAGACCCGCTTTATCTTTAGGGTCTCTTTGAATTAAGAGCACTTCTTCAAGTTCTCATGAGCTTTTCATGAAGGAACATTTGCAAGGTTCCTGCTCAAGGTATTTTATTCTTAAAGATTCACACTCCATTTTAAGAATTTCAAAATCTTTAACAAGAGTATAGTGATCATCTTTAAGTTTTTCCAGTTCCACGCTGGTAGACCTAGATTTTTCAATCTCATCGGTCAAAACTGAAACTTGAATCTTCAGTGTGGAGTTTTCACCAACTAAATTTTTTTTCAATCATAAATCTTCGAAAACTCTTTAGAAAGAAGATCGAGGGAAATGTCTTCTGAATCAGAGCAATATGATTCAGAGTCCTCTAATATGCATGCATGAAGAATAGAAACTGATAGAGAGTTAGTTACCTCATCACGAGATGCAGTTTCAGCTATCTCTACTTTTGCATCGTTGCCATTTTCTTCCTCGATTGTAGTAAAAAATACTAGCAGTGCTTCTTCCTCTGACTCTTCGTTCGATGTGATGTATCAATCATCATTGTTGGTGATGTCGAGAACTTATGTTCTTGACAACATCGCCTTGGAAACGACCTTTGAAGCTCTTAGCTCAAGAATCTTTGTGAGTCTTTCACTCTCCTCTTTGTCCACACATGGACATTCGGATTGGAGGTGATCTGAAGAGTTGTATTCGAATCATGATCGAGATGATCTCTTCTCTTCAGATTGAAGAACATCAATTTTGGTCTTGACTTTTTCAAGAAGCTTAGGCAGCTTTCTCATTTGTTCCTCAAGCTCTTCAATCGAGCTCTCTCCTTCCTTCTAATAGGAGGTTGATGTTGACAGTGCTTCATTTACCAGATTTGATTGACCTGCAGGTCTGTCAGTCTGGAACGACTGGTGTCCTTCTTTACGAAGTAAGCAGCGTATTTGACATGATGGGTTGGTGAAATGGCCACTTGAACGACTTCATTTTTGTTCACCATTTGTATGTCCCATTCGTGAGCTTGGAGTTGAGCAAATAGCTCATTTGTAGGGATCTGGGAGATATCTTTCTCCTTCAAGTTGGTTGTCTTTACTAACAAGTCCTCCTTTGGCATCTTGGACATGATTTTGGCGTTGAGATCTGTTATTGAGTATACTCTATCCAGCGCCTTGAGTTCGCTCACTATCATGATGAATCTTGCCTCCATGGACTTGATGCTTTCTCTGGGGAGCATCTGGAAAAATTCATATTTGTCGACGTAGACTTGGAGCTTGTTCCTTTTTATTTGTTCAGATTCTTAGTACAGGCCTCCAAGATAATCCCACACTTCTTTGGCGTTGTCAAATTTTATAACTTCATCGGTAAGAGCTTCGGGTAGAGCTAATAAGATCAGCTCATGAGCAATGGAGTCCAATTGGGCGCTGATGAATTTATATACTAAAAGCATTATAACTGGTATATTATGAACATGGATTATGGTTAATGCACTGGTAATCATTATTGTTGTACTATCATCTCCTGTCTGAATTAACAAACATGTATCACAAGCGACTCTATTCTCTTATCTCGTCGATAGGGAGATCATACAGTGTGTTGTAGATCACTAAAGATCGTATGGATCATTGATCTAGCGAGATATAAATGGTTGTCACAGCTGAGACAGTGCTATGATAGACTGTCGCTTTAGGCTGCAACATATTCAGTAATTAATGGCTTATCTTGGTCACTAGATGTGTTGGTACGTATTAATAGGACCTAACAGAGATCGATTCTTTTACCTGACATTAAAAGAATCTTGATCTCGATGGCTTGATCATATCTGAAGCTTAATGAAAGTTCAAAAGGTATACGCAAGTCTGTGTATCACTTTGAGATGTTGTGATGGAGAGTCTTACATGTACTTGTATATGTGCATCTTGAGTGGTAGTAATTTCTGTATGACTTCTAGTTCTTATAATTGACCAAATCAAAGATTATGGTATAATTTAGATAAGAGAAACATTGAGTATTTTTCATAATGAGTTATTTTTAATTGGCATAATGAAACATCATAGTATAATTTAGTGATGGAGAAATATTGAAGTATTTTTTATGATTGACATTAGAATAACTGATAATTTTCCATTTTGTATACATAAAAAAATGAATTTATTAATTAACTATTAAAAAAATTAAATTATTAGATTTCGTGTTTTTGAAACATGAAATTTCTTCACTTTTAAAAAGACTACAAATTAATGAACGAAGAAAAGGTATTGAGTGCTGCCAAATTTATGCCCGAAAATTAAAAAGCGTTTTTATAGGCCGGTGTTGAGTGTTGGCAGCCAAAAAAAATGTGCGTGATTTTAAGATGGCAACGGCCAACTACAATAGCACATCATCATCTACTATAAATAATCAATGTCTCGTTCGTCAATTGGGAAATACGACTGAGAGTGACACTTTTTCAGCTCTCTTCATAATTCATATCCCTCCAAAAACTGGTATAGCCGCCGGCCTTTGGGGTGGATTGATTTTGTAGGAAATTGCAGTAATTTTGCTGTTCATCTGAGGCGAATATGGTTGGAGTGGACTGTTTAGCCGATGAGAGGAAGAAGGCGCAGTTCGATGTCGACTCAATGAAGATTGTGTGGGCTGGCTCTCCTCACGCCCTCGAAGTTTCGGATCGCATCGCGAAGCTCGTGGCCAATGATCCTGTATGCTCTCTCTCTCTCTCCCTCTAATTTGGTTGGTAGGTGAATTTTAAGGTTGTGAAATAGAACTTGTTGGAGTTTCAATGGGGGATTACTGATGTAATTTAGGTGAAAATTTCAAAGTGACGAGCTAATTCAATGATTAAATTTGGCTCATTGTGTGTGCTTTCTGTTTTCTTTATAATTTGTCAATGCTTTAAGTCTTCGAATGGTATAAATCTTTTGACTTTCTTATTTGAGTCTGGATAGTTATACTACTTGGACTGTGGCTTTCATCAATTTAAGCTACCTCTGTCGTTAACTGGCTATTAATGCTTTCTTATTTGAATAATTATGTGTGGTATTGGTAAGGAGAAATGCTATTTTAAGTTTCGATAGAAAAACTACTGGGACTTTAGCTATCATTACTTTAAATTAACCATACGTCGTTGGATTTTTTTATTGGGTTAATTGCTAAGTTTAGCACAACTTTTTATTACTTTTTCAATGATAACATATTTCTCTAACCTTAGCAGTTATAATATAAACTTTTAAATTTTCTCAAATTATGGCACAAAACTTAAAATCTTTGCAATTATATTTATAACAAAATGATATTTTATCTAAAAATTATAAAAACTGAGCTTTGCGATTGTTTTAAAAGGTTTAGGGTTTAAATGGTATACAATCTTTGCAATTATAACAAAAGTATATTTTATCCCAAAATTATAAAAATATATTTTATCTAAAAAATTATGTACCGTGGCCAAGATTTTTTTTGTAAAGGTTGTGTACTTGTGTTTCAGCATAAATGAAATTATAAGAACTTGATCTCATAAATGCCCTATTCAAAGGAATAGCTAAATAACAATAATAAAAAATTACAAAATTGAATTGTTTATATGTAAGATTTTTAATTGATAATATTTTGGGACCAAAAAAATTGTAAATTATAATTGCAAAAACTTTAAATTTTTTGTTATAGTTACAAAGATTTTAAAAGTATGTTATAATTGCTAAAAGTTGTGTTAAAAAATTTACAATTAACCCTTTTATATTTGAATAAGTTGGTTTTCTACTGGCAAGGGAAATGAAGAGGATTTACAAAATGTTTGGTTGAGTGACATGTAAAAGAGCAGTAGTGTACAAGTAGATGTTCATTGTTCAAGCATGGCTTGTGCGATGAAGGAGGAGAATGGGCTATTTTGGTTGTGCTTCTCTGACTGGATGCTATGTAATAAAGCTGTATCATGGTTGATATAATAAACTTGTATCATGGTTGAATTTAGGAATTTCGGAAGGATAACAGAGCTATGAAAGCTTCTCTGACTGGATGCTATGTAATAAACTTGTAATCATGGTTGAATTTAGGAATTTCGGAAGGATAACAGAGCTATGCTGCCAAGAAAGGAATTGTTTAAGAACACTCTTAGGAAGGCAGCTTATGCATGGAAACGCATTATTGAACTTCGCCTGACGGGTAGGCTTTTTTCTCTTGATTCTGAAGTAGTTTTAACTGCTTCTATTTCCTACTGTGAGGAATCATGTAATCTGGTCATTCTGGTGTTTGTTGTGCAGAAGAGGAGGCATCTCTGCTAAGGTTTTTTATAGATGAACCAGCTTATACTGATCTTCACTGGGTAGCTTCCTATTTCTTATTTTCATTTGTCAGATGAAATATCGTTTGAAAACTTCTTTCTTCATAACTTTAAAATTACTTCTCAAACAACACATCTAAATGCAAAAGTGCTTCTCATTTCTCTGTTTTATCTCTAGGGAATGTTTATACCAGCTATAAAAGGTCAAGCCACTGATGAACAACAGAACAAGTGGTTGCCATTGGCCTATAAGATGCAAATAATTGGCTGCTATGCTCAGACCGAACTTGGTCATGGCTCCAATGTGCAAGGTCTTGAAACCACTGCAACGTTTGATCCTCAAACTGATGAATTTGTGATTCATAGTCCTACATTGACATCAAGTAAAGTAAGTTACCTTGAAGAAAGCTATTTAATACGTCCTTTTGACGAAATGAAGAGACATACTGCTTAATCTCTGCTCCTTGTAGTATAACACACTGGAAGTTCTATGCATAATTACATTTTGCTTTACTGATCTCTCTAATCTGTTTCATATTATCTGATTGTTTCGTAAAACAGTGGTGGCCTGGAGGACTGGGCAAAGTATCCACACATGCTGTAGTATATGCTCGTCTAATCACGGATGGTAAAGACTATGGTGTTCATGGTATGTACGAGTTGTCTCTTTCTGTTGTTTCATATTGATGTGCAAGTATCTTGATTCACTGGAGATGTATGCCTTTTAGGTTTCATTGTTCAACTACGGAGCATAGAGAACCATAGCCCACTTCCAGGAATAACCATTGGTGATATTGGAATGAAATTTGGAAGTGGAGCATACAACACCATGGACAATGGCGTACTTAGGTTTGATCGTGTTCGTATTCCAAGAGATCAGATGTTGATGAAGTATGTAGTCATCCTAACTTGTATTACTGATTCTCTTTAACAATCTAGTTTCTTGTCTTGTTGATGAGTATTAAAATTAACTCGATCTCGCAGTCTATTGGGGATCATTTAGTTGATTTTCTAATCATGCAGACTACAAAGTACATCCTATTTTATGTAAAATGATTTCAGAATCCAGTCATATTTCCCTTTCTTCTCCTTCACTTCTTCCCCTATTTCTTTTTTTACCATCCTCCATTCCTTTTCTTCTATCAAGGTTTGTCAATATCTCCTTCGTGTTTTTCTCCTCATTCTTGAAATTCCTCATTGCTGTCTTACCCTCAGCTTTTTTCTTTTTCTTTTTTTCTTTTTTTTCTTTTTTTGTTCTTGGTGATTCAAAAGAGAATTGTACCAATAACACATGAATGGAGTATTATTGAGATCCGAGAATGATGAAAGCTACTAAAACCTTCTCTTACGTTGAACATGAAGTGACTATGAAAAGATACGAAATCCTATTAAGCATATTTCTTTGAAAGCTCTCTTCTCTTCTTGTGGAACTCTAAATGCTCTAGCTAGCATTTTACCCAAATTTCAAGAATATTTGTGAATTCATTCTTGTGATGAACTAAAAATAGTTGCACCACTATACTAAGAGTATTTTTCCCAGTTGCATTCCGATAGTGTTGTAAAAAATGACGTGCTATTTTGTGAATGTCAGTCCCAAAGTGCAGAAGTCTGATTTCCTGCAATTATCTGTAAAAGTTTTTTTTGAATATCAGGGTTTCACAGGTGACAAGAGAAGGAAAGTTTAAGCATTCCGATGTGCCACGGCAGTTAGTTTATGGCACTATGGTGTATGTTCGGCAACATATTGTGGCAGATGCTTCTAGTGCTCTATCAAAAGCTGTTTGTATTGCCACTAGGTATAGTGCTGTACGTAGACAGTTTGGATCACAAAAAGGTGGACCTGAAACTCAGGTAAGATATAAGCTGTTCTCCTCATTCTATTTCTGTTCATAGATTATGGATCATGTATATTCTGTTCTTTTCCAAATTAGAATATTGTTTGAAACTGTGTTAAAGAATCATGTATGTTCTGTTCTTTTCCAAATTAGAATATTGTTTGAAATTGTGTTAAAGAATCAATTTGGCTGGAGGGTGATTGGTGAACTTACTGCTTTCTGCTACTGTATGTTCTCCTATTTTTTTTTTTTTTTTTTTTTTTTCTTTGTCTTGAACCTCTATTCTACTAGACTGAATACCTTCACATTATCGATCCATTGATCTTCATAGTCTCCTTTGACCTATTTTTATTCATTCCAATACCATTCTACTTTAAAGAGCTTGTGTTACCTTCTAAAGGACAAATTGACTGTTAAAAATGACACTAATGAAATAAATGGGCAGCTTGATTATTGAGAATAACAGCTAATAAATAACTCCACTACTTATCCAAACAGCCGTGCATACATTTGGAATTTTCACATTCAGAAATTGACAAGGCAATTGTTTTCACATCCATATGCTTATAATATGTAGGTAATATTTGCCCACAAAAGATTTAATTGAATTTGAGCAACTTTTGTGGGCACATAGTTTTCTGAGTTCTTTATGCTTGAAGTGGACATGTAATTACACTTGTTTGGTCTATAGGTCATTGATTACAGGACTCAGCAAAGCAGGCTTTTTCCTCTGCTGGCTTCTGCTTATGCCTTTAAATTTGTTAGTGAATGGCTGACCTGGCTGTACATGGATGTTAGTAAAAGATTGCAAAACAGAGATTTCTCAACATTGCCCGAGGCTCATGCATGCACTGCAGGGTTGAAGTCCCTTACTACTTCTGTCACTGCTGTGAGTATGAATTAAGATATGGCGTTCTTTATGTAAATACTTACAATACATATTTCTTCTGTATGTTTGTTGTGCTATGGCCCATGGTCATGCTTCTGCAATCTCGAATGTTTGTATAATAAAATTTCCAGCATTGAGCTTAATCTTTCTTGGACAAACCCAGAATAATAAATGTTTCAGTAATAGAAACTTCTGACCATGTTCCATATGAATTTGATAATGCCTATTATTATTTTTTTTAATCATCTTACAGATTCTTGTTTTCTCCTCAGGATGGGATTGAAGAATGTCGGAAGTTATGTGGAGGCCATGGTTACCTCCATAGCAGCGGGCTTCCAGAATTATTTGCAGTTTATGTTCCAGCTTGTACGTATGAAGGAGATAACGTTGTACTGCTTCTACAGGTAGATTTTTAGAAACTGGATAATGATCTTAAATGTCCAGTGGAAGATCATAAACTTGTTTACCAATTCTGGTTACTGGTATGATGTTCCAATGCTAGATATGTTGAAAAACCTTTCCTCCAATGGCTATCAGGGGGATGTGTACCTAACCATAGTTTTGTTTAGTTTTCTTATGATCAATATATCCCTTGTTTTTTTCTTCTTCTAATCTTCCATGACAAAAATATACTACTACCTCCGTCCCGCGCTATTAGTCCCATATGGTTTCGGCACAGGAACCAATGTTTGTGAGTGTAGTGGAATTAATATTTTATTGATGAGTGTGAAAAAGTTTGCCATTTAGGAAATTAGACTAATAGAGTGGGACAGACTAAAAAGGCAAATGGGACTAATAGAGTGGGACGGAGGGAGTAATTGTTATCATCTGAGCATCATAACTTATTTTATCTTTGATAATTCTAGTCTAATCTTACAAAATTCTTAGTATGGCTGATTCATATCATCTTCTCATTTATCTCACAAATCTGCTTAAAATCTTCAAATTGGAACTTGTCAATTTGTTTGATGGTTAACAGTCTGTAAGCTAGTTTGATTCTCAAAGTTACACACGTACAATACTAAGCGCTGAACTATGGTGAGAATCGAGAATGCCTGCATGATATGCTTCAACTAATTAGACTACATATTGATGCAGGTCGCTAGATTTCTCATGAAGACTGTATCCCAGATTGGAAGTGGCAAACAGCCAGTTGGGACTATTTCTTATATGGGAAGAATTGAATATCTATTGAAATCCCGCTGCAATGGCCAAAGAGGTATCGGGTTTTCTATCCCCACATCCACAACCACGTCCACTATCACCCCCTTTTATCTTTCTCTTCTTTTTTTTCTTTTTTTTTTTTTTTCAGTGGAACAATTTAAACCATAAAATATGACAATCTTGTCTTAACATCTATTCAGTTGAACAATTTTTTTCTTTTTGAGTGTGGTGACTAATATTATTGTCTCTTGGGAAGATATAGTTTAGTGATTTCCTGTCATTTCTCCTGTGCAGCTGAGGATTGGCTAAATGCTAGTCAAGTAGTGGAAGCTTTTGAGGCAAGAGCTGCTAGAATGTCTGTTTCTTGTGCTAAAAAACTAACCAAGTTTCCCAATCCTGAAGAAGGTACTATTTTTCATTAGCGGCCACTAGAGTTGCGTAATGTATTTAAGTTGGCTATTTTTTTGTTACAACCAGATTAATAAGTTATTGCCAATAAGGGTGCACATAATTTGATATGATGAGTTCATGTCTTTGGCGAGTTACCATTTCTTTTGATTTCAGGGTTTGCTGAGCTATCAGCTGATTTAGTTGAGGCAGCCGTGGCCCACTGCCAATTAATTGTGGTCTCCAAGTAAGCGTTTTCCTTTTTAATCTTGACAAGATTTAATGCAGAAAAGTCCAGGACTTGGCTTTGATGAAATCTGTGCAATGAAGTTTTCCTTTCAGGCATATATTCTCAGTTTAATATATAACATCAAACATGGGTAGTAATTGGCTACTGGGGACCTAGTGTGTGTGAATCAGTTTCCTCTCTCTAGCAATCAAAAATCTCACAAGTCCCCAAAAAATTGGTTTAAGCCTGTACTATCGTATTCAATAATGAATTCTCTCTTTCAATCTGGAAATCTAGATGTATAGGCATTATGTTTTTTTGTCGGATCAGTGGGAAAAAGCAGCAAGCTTTCCACCCAATTTTAACGAATCCACTAACCGTAATCTACTTCATGAAATCAACCTCTCTCCCCTTTTGCCCATTTTATACCACGACCATCTCGACATTCATGCTCCCAAACTACTCACTGGTCACACCTTATCCCAAGTGTTAGATAATGACAGATTCACCCCATTAAACATGTAATATCATTGCATGTTGGATAAATTGGAACAAGACAAGTGGAATGCATTTCTTTAGTGTGATCATTGCTAGTAGATCTCATTTTCATCCCTAGATTATTACTGCTGCCGGTATATATGGACTCTTCTTCGGACATAGGGTATGGTCATTAACCATGTTTTTGCGCAGAGTGATGGGAATTCGATGGCTTCTAATGATTTTTGCAACAACCTGTGCCTTGCCTGCAGGTTTCTTGAGAAATTGGAACAAGATATACCTGGTGATGGTGTAAAGCAACAATTACAAGCACTGTGTGGCATATATTACCTCTCCTTGCTCCACAAGCACCAGGGCGACTTCCTCGCCACCAGTTACATCACCCCTAAACAGGCTGAACTTGCTAACGATCAGCTCAGGTCATTGTATGCCAAGGTACACACACTCTCTCTCTCTCACCAGAAACTTGTGTATCCTTGTCTGTTCAACTTGCTGTTTCTTGCAGGTTCGCCCAAATGCTGTTGCTCTAGTCGATTCATTCAACTACACGGACCACTTCCTGGGTTCGATCTTAGGGTGCTACGACGGGAATGTCTACCCAAAACTGTATGAGGCGGCATGGAAGGATCCCCTGAATGATGCAGTTGTACCTGATGGATACCAGGAGTACATCAGGCCATTGCTTAAGAATCAGCTCCATGATGCTAAGTTATAGGAATAAGAGCATCTTTAAAGTGTCTCTAATTTAACTGGATTTTATATCACAAATTAGAATGAGACTCATTTTAGCTCCTTTACTATTTTGAAATGAGTATATTAGACTTCAACTTTTTAAATTTATTTAATTGAACCCTCAATTTTTAAAATTATTATTTTACCCTTATTAACTGAGTGCAAATATTTTGAAATAATCGAAATCTAAAGACAAGATTTTTAATAATTTAAAAAAACTAAAGTTAAAAGTGAATCTATAGAACTAAATAAAAACAAATCTAAGCATCTTAAAATAAATTTAAAAATGAAAATGGCTGAGGTTGAGATTGTTTCCCTTTTCCTTAAGGGACAGTGCTTCCACCCAGGTCTGTTACCACTTGGAACAAGTTAGTTGAAACATTTTTGATGAAATACTTCCCTCCAACTAGGAATGCTCGATGCAGAAGCACTATCATGTCCTTCAGGCATGAAGATGAATTTGTTAGTGAAGCTTGGGAAAGGTTTAATGAGCTACTTAGAAGACGTCCTAACCATGGGATACCCTACTGTATTAAGATAAAGACTTTCTGCAATGGTCTAAGTGGAGATTTAAGAATGGTTGTGGATGCATCTGCTGGGGGAGCATTGCTAGATAGAACCTGTAATGAAGCCTGTGAGATTTTGGACCAGATTGCTGCAAACAACTACTATTGGTCTAATTCAAGAGCTGCAACAATTTCAACTCCAAAGGTAGCTGATATTTTGGAAAAAGACCCCCTCACTGCTCTGGCAGCAAAAATGGAGGCTCTGGGAGCGACTATGAAGAACATTGAAAAGAACACTAGTCAAGCCATGTTTACCTCAGTACCTTCAGAATCTGTAGTGGCTTTGAGCTGTATCTATTGTGGGGAAGGACACCAATTTGAGGATTTTCCATCAAACCCAACTTCAGTCTGTTATATGGGGAATTGTAATCAACATCATCAGGGTGATAATCCCTATTCACACACCTACAACATTGGATGGAGGAATCATCCAAACTTCTCTTGGTCTGGACAGGGAGGTCATAATGCTACAACAACGGAGCAACATAATTATTATAACAAAGGAGGCTACAACTGCAGTCAACCAATCAACAACAAAGTTCAGAAGCACCACCTCTGAAACTAGATAAATCTATGGAAGAGATGATGAAGGAGTTCATGACACTAAACGAGGTGCGTTTAACGAGTCAAGATGCTCTCATCCAAAGTCAAGCCTCTTCATTGAGGAATTTAGAGGTGCGAATGGGACAGTTGGCTAATGAGCTGAGAAAAAGGCCACACAAGGCACCTTGCCTAGCAATACTGAGAACCCAATGGGTGGAAAAGAGCAATGCAAGATAGTTACATTAAGGAAAGAGAAGCAGTTTGAGGAAAGGAGAGTTGTACCTCAAGAAGTTGGAGAAGGGCCATCTTCAAGAGCTACTGCAAGCAAAGAACACCCATTGAAGGAAAAGCTAATAGAGAATGAAGAGATGCTTCCTGAACCCATGATGGAAAAAGATCCTGTGGAGAAAGTTGTAGAAAATTCTGAGGGAAATGCAACTAAAACAAAGAGGAAATCTGGTTTAGATGAGTTTGATTATGTACCACCTCCACCATATCCAATCAAATTTAAAAAGCAAAATGAAGAGGAGCAGTTTAAGAAATTCTTGGAAATGTTGAAGCAAATTCACATCAATGTTCCATTGGTAGAAGCACTTGAGCAAATGCCTACCTATATGAAATTCTTGAAAGACATCGTGTCTAAAAACAAGAGGTTGAATGAATTTGAAACAATATCACTATTTGAGGAGGTAGGTGGACCTCTGAGAAGACAAATTTCAACTAAGCTTAGGGATCCAAGAAGTTTCACTATTCCTTGTTCTATTGGAGGCCGAGATGTGGGCAGAGCTCTTTGTGACTTGGGAGCTAGTGTGAATCTAATGCAATTGCCAATATTT
The DNA here is from genome assembly GCA_026898455.1 of Plectranthus barbatus. Taxonomy (NCBI): domain Eukaryota; kingdom Viridiplantae; phylum Streptophyta; class Magnoliopsida; order Lamiales; family Lamiaceae; genus Plectranthus; species Plectranthus barbatus. The sequence continues at coordinate 1,294,190 of JAPKLW010000036.1, read as the reverse complement.
TAGAAGTTAGGCATTGGAGGAGCCAAACCTACAACTATATCTTTACAACTTGCAGATAGATCTACTGTACACCCTAAAGGAAAAATAGAGGATGTACTTGTGAGGGTGGATAAATTCATATTCCCTGTTGATTTTATCATCTTGGATTATGAAGAAGACAGGGAGGTGCCTATCATTCTAGGAAGACATTTCCTAGCCACATGGAGGACGTTAATTGATGTAGAAAAAGGAGAACTGATTATGAGGGTGCAAGATGAACAAACTACTTTTAACATCTTGAATGCCATGAAGGGTCCTGATGATTCAAAAGATTGCTTTTCTATTGGGGTTCTTGAGTCAGCAATAGAGGAATTTATATTAGAAAATCATTCTGGGAAATATTATAAAAGTGAAGAATTTCCTAATGATGCTATAGCATGGGTAGAGCAAGGACGAAAGTTTGGGGGAGTTAGGCAACCTTCTGAGCCATTGGATATGTTATCCAAAGATTGAATGAGTCTAAGCCATCAATGGAAGAGCCTCCAGAATTATCTTTGAAGCCTCTCCCTGCCCATTTGAAGTATGCTTATTTGGGAGAATGTGATACTTTGCCAGTTATTACAGCTGTCAATTTAAAGGAGGAAAATGAGCAGAGCTTGTTAGATTTACTCAAGAAATACAAGCAAACAATAGGTTGGACTATCTTTGATATCAAGGAGATAAGTCCTACAATCTGCATGCACAAGATTTTGATAGAAGAAGGGAGCAAAAACTCCATTCAACCACAAAGGATGTTGAATACATGAAGGAGGTAGTAAAGAAGGAGGTTATCAAATGGTTGGATGCAGGGATCATTTTTCCCATTTCTAACAGTTCTTGGGTAAGTCCAGTGCAGTGTGTCCCTATGAAAGGAGGAGTTACAGTAGTCCAGAATGAAAACAATGAGAAGATTACAACTAGCACAGTGACAGGGTGGAGAATCTGCATAGACTACAGGAAACTGAATGATGCAACAAAGAAGGAGCATTTCCCTTTGCCGTTTGTGGATCAGATGTTAGACAAATTAGCTGAGCAAGAATTCTATTGCTTCCTTGATGGGTATTCGAGATATCATCAGATTGTCATTGCCTCAGAGCACCAAATCTTAACCACTTTTACCTATCCTTATGGGATATTTGCTTTTAGAAAGATGCCTTTTGGGCTATGCAATGCTCCAGCAACCTTCCAGCGTTGCATGCTTGTCATATTTTCAGAAATGATATCTTCATGGATGACTTCTCAGTACTTGGGGAGGACTTTGATGCATGCTTGAGTAACCTAGAGAAAGTTCTGAAACTTTGTGAGAAATCTTAGTTGGTTCTCAATTGGGAAAAATGCTGGTTTATGGTGCAACAATAGATTATTTTAGGACACAAAATTTCCAAGGTTAGAATGGAAGTTGATCCTGCTAAGATTGAAGTCATAGACAAGATGGCCATACCAAACTCAGTCAAGGCAGTAAGGAGTTTCCTTGGGCATGTAGGTTTTTACATGAGGTTCATAAAAGATTTTTCTAAGATTGCTAAGCCCTTATCCGAGTTACTTGAGAAGGACAGAAAGTTTGAATTTTCTCCACAATGTGAGGAAGTTTTTCTGAAATTGAAATCTGCACTTGTTTCTGCACCTGTGATGCAACCTCCAGATTGGAATTCTCCATTCGACCTGATGTGTGATGCTAGCAATTATGCTTTGGGAGTTGCTTTAGGACAGGAAAGATAAGATCTTCAGAGTGATCTACTACGCAAGTAAAACACTTGATGGAGCTCAAAGGAACTATACAACTACAGAAAATGAGTTGTTGGTTGTAGTCTTTGCTTTTGACAAGTTCAGATCTTACCTTGTAGGATCCAAGGTGATTGCATATACTGATCATTCTGCAATAAAGTATTTGATGGTAAAGAAGGATGTCAAGCCAAGGCTTATAAGGTGGATACTATTACTGTTGGTCCCTGATCAGAGTCGTCGTGGTGAGTATCGAACTACAAACACACACGAATGCAACGGAAGTCTAAATATTATCTTGCACTTAAGTTCTTGTTAAATGTTTAAGCTCGGAACCGTACTTAGGGTTTTCTTCAAGTATACTCTAGCAACTTGGGTTGCTAGGTTTCAAATCGATGAACAGAACCCAATAAAATAGTAAAGAACACGCAATATTTATAGTGGTTCGATCCAATAGATCTACGTCCACTCCTCAGCAATATTGCTAAGAATTCCACTAAAAAGATATGTAAAATACAAGGATTCACCGAACACTTGTAGCAGGCGGTGAACTTTCGAGCCGACCACCACAAAGCTATTCTCTGTTACTTCACTCTCTTAGCAGCAGTAGCTCCGGCCAAGTCAAGGGCGCACCTTCGTAAAACTTGTCATTCGCTGGAATGGAGATTTTATAGTTTTCTCCAAACTCTGTCTGGTTTGCGGCTAATGCCTGTCGGAGTCAATCCTTTTCAGAAAAGGCTCCTGGATGCTTCCAGATTTAGAAGGTATCCAATGATTGAAGATTCTTGAGCTAAGTCAAGGAATCTCTTCAATGTAGTGTTAGATATTGAATGGGGACACTACGACGGTTGTTGAGAGCTTTGAATATTCTCAGATGTGAGCTCTCAACTTTATGATTACTCTCTTTTGACAGTTAGCTTTTATTTGTCGAATGAATCTCTTGTTCGAGTGTTTGATTGAGCAGTAGTTCTCGAGAGTGTAGTCGTCTCTATGGTTGGACTTGTCTTTTATATCTGGAGATTCAAACTTTGAATCTCCATACCCGTTAGACACAACGGCTCCTTCATCCAAGAGAGTAACTTGCTTTTTTGTCCTTTCCGGCGTGTACAGTACCTTTTTACCTACTTCGGGTAAGGCTTTCGTCCTTGGTTGTACTTTCTATCAGAACGGGCGTTTTTTCGCAAGTATCTGCTGAGTATCTCCTGCTAGGCATTCTATCGGAAAATGCTGGGAGTACTCTGCTAAGCCTTTTGATTGCTAGGCTATTCTATTAATCGCTCTTCTAGCAATCTGCTGGCTCCTTCAGCATATGCGTCTATAGCACTTAAGTCTTTATCTGCTGATTGCTAATGCTTAGCATTATGCTAGAATGCTAGCGAATGCTGACTCCTTCAGCATTCTGCTATCTCTTGCTTCCGACTGCTGACCACTTGTCCTTAGCAGTCTCTTCCTTCAGCATGTGATTGCTAATGTTGGTCCTCAAATATCAGAGTCGTCGTGCCTAAGCGTAGACACGAAATGCAGCGGAATGATTAAACGTTACTTACACTTATCTTTGTTTAAACAGTGTTTGAGCTCAAGATATTTTAGATGTTCCTTTTCAGATATACGCTAGCAACTCTGTTGCTAGGTTTTAAATCAGTTTTGAGCAGTCAATAATAAAACAGTAGATGAACACAATATTTTATAGTGGTTCGATCCAAATAGATCTACGTCCACTCCTTAGCCGAAATGCTAAGATTTCCACTAGAAAAGTATACGAAAGTACAAGGAAT
>JAPKLW010000036.1:1200762-1283203 GCA_026898455.1 Plectranthus barbatus | reverse complement strand
AGTTGGCATGGCTTGTGTTGATTGCTCAAGGTGGTAGCAATCTGTCTGAGCTGTGTGTCGAGCATCTGAAGGTGCTTCGTCATGTGCTGCATGTGAGCGGACATGTTCTCCACTTCAGTATCCACTTTGTCAAACCTGTAGTCGTACTTCTTGATGAACTTCTCCAAAACTTCCTCTAGCACAGATTTCTTTTTCTCCACCATCTCTCCGCTGGCACCAACATTGAACCCCGGTGGAGGATGTTCAGCTGCAGAAGGGTTAGAATAGGAAAAACTAGGATGATTTTTAGCACTGTAGTTTTACCCCTAATTGTTGGCTCAGTAGTTGTTGTTATTGTAACCTCCACTAGCATAATTAACTTCAGCAGTATTGGAGGTGCTCGAACTACTTCCTTGGTAGATTTAGTCAGCCTTAACAGGGACGATGGCCGTATTTGGATCTGACACAGCCGTTGCCGAAGCTCTACCGGCCTCCAACCTTGTGAACTCTTCTCGGAGCTTCTTTACTTCTGCCACCACATCAATTTCTGGAATAGTGGTGACTGCCTTGACTGCTTTCTGCCTTTCAGTAGGCCATTGGTGGCTGTTCAGGGCCATGTCTGCAAGAAGTTGCATCCCTTATGCTCCACTTTTCTTCATGAGAAAACCTCCAGTTGAAGCATCCACCAACTCTTACATGTGAGGGTTTAGTCCCTCATAAAAGTGGCATACCTGCATCTCTAGATCGATCCCATGGCTGGGGCACATCCTCAATAGCTCCTTATATCTCTTCCAAGCTTCATAGAGGGTCTCTTCATACTTCTGGCTGAAGTGAGTGATATCGGACTTCCTCTTCATGATGACACTGGGCGGAAAGAAGTTAGTGAGAAACTCTGCTCGAAGCTGTGCCCATGTGGCGATCCTGCTCTTGTCTATGCTAGGAAAACATGACCTGGCCTCATCCCTGAGAGAAAAAGAAAATAAACGTATCTAGATGGTGTCTTGGGGCACTCCATTTTGCTTCACCGTATCGCACACCTCGATGAACTGACTAAGGTGGGCGTACGGGTCCTCAACAGCCTTCCCTGCAAACTGGTTTTGTTGAACCATTTAAATCGGCCCCATCTTCAGCTCGAAGTTGTTGGCATCAATGCCAACTTGGAATCCCGGCTCCTCTCTCTGCGGTAGGAAGCAATCAAGGATAGATCTTTGGAGCACCACAATCTGCCTTTCAGGGTTTCCTCCATTGTTCATGGCTGCCAGTCTGGCAGCTTGCTCTGCTTGAATTGCTTGTGCTGCTTGGAGTTGCTCCCTGAGGTGTCGGACTTCATCCACAAACAGCCTTTGCTCCTCAGGTGTCATGTTTTGCAGCGGTGCTTCCGGTGGATTTTCCATCTTAGGCTGTCTTTCTATGTTCTTTCCCTTGCTTTTGTTTCTCATGAAGGTGGCTTCAATTTCTGAATCGAATGCTTCAAGATTCTTGCCCTTTGCTCTTGTGTTCATGCACCTGAAAAGAAAGACAAAATTTTGAAAACGTCAGTTGTGTTGATCGACAACGGGGTTGTTGATCGACATGAGTGTTACTTATGTGTTGGTTGACACGCAGGGTGTCGGCCGACATAGAGGTGAAAATTCCACACATGCACACGACAGGAAAATTAAAACTCAATCATAAAAATATCAAAACAATCCAATAACAAAATAAAATCTAGCTATCCCCGACAACAACGCCAATTTGATCACTATAAAAATAACTTGAGAATAAAATTCAATAATAAAAAGCATAGATTCCAGGGAAATCAACCAATCCAATTCAACATGCATTAACAATCAATCCAAATCCAAACTTATGACTTAGGTGGGAAATCTGATACTTTGGAATTAACTCATTGGTTGGATAATTAAAACTTAGATTATTAACTAGTGATCATCTCCTCTCGATCTCAAATACACAAGTTAATCAATCTCAATAAAGATACAGATTTGAAAACCCTACAATTGATTCTTCCTTTTGAGACATAAACCAATTATATCAAAATTCTATTTTCCTATTATTAATTATATCCTCTCGGTCTCAAATTAATAACTATAAATCTAATCCAATTTTCATCTCTCGGTCCTTCAAATGAAAATAGATTTTGAAGAGAAAAACATAGAATTTGAACCAAGTTAATTAAGATTTGTAATTAATCAAATTAACACATGCCAAAAAGGATGGAGAAAACCCTAGAACCTGTTAGGGTTTCTAGCCTAACATATTAAAAATAGAGATTGCAAGAAATATAAAGGAACTTACTTGAATCATATTGAAAATAGGAATCTTAAACCTTCAATTGTCTTGAATCCAAAGCAACAAGTAAATTAAAGAGTACTAGGAAATTAAAGAGTTTAATGCTAAAAATTAAAGGGAAAAATAAAGATTAAAACTGAATAATGAGAGATAGGATCCCGAATTTTCGAGCTATAATGTCCTATTTATAGAGGGAGAAATTTAATCTTCAAAAGGTAATGGGCCTTGAAAGGGAAATCTCCAAATTGAGCAAATTTATGCCTTTTGTCCTCAGTTTCGGTCGATAACATGGGTGTTGATCGACACAGCCGCCAAGTCGACGTGCCTGTCAAGCCTTCCTGTCGGTCGATTCTTGTCCCCCGTGTCGGTCGACACCCCGGGTGTCGATCGACAAAAAATGTCAATCGTCAACCCGTGTGTCGCCCGAAACTCCTCCCTTTTGGTTCCTTCTTGTCCTTTGTGTCGGTTGACACCCTTGCTGTCGACCGAAACAGATGTAATTTGGGCGGATTTTTCATCTTTTGATCAACTTTTCATCATTGCAAATCTTTTGGACCCAAAAACTTACAAAACTTAGCATGACAAGTGTAATATCCTCTATAAATGGCTCATGCTCAATTATTGACCTAAAACTAATGCAAATTCAAGAAACAATAAGGAAAACAATGTGATAAGTGAGGCGAAATACGAGCTTATCAGTCACCAGGAGAGATTGGTCTAAACACCTAGATGATTCACTTTGGGCCGATAGAACTGCTTATAAGACTCCCTTGGGAATGTCCCCCTATAGGCTGGTCTTTGGAAAAGCCTGCCATTTGCCTTTGGAATTGGAACACATGGCTTATTGGGCAACCAGGAAATTGAACGTTGATCCTAAGGCTAGTGGTGCAAAAAGACTTCTACAGTTGAATGAGTTTGATGAATTGAGATTGCAATCTTATGGAAATTCTAAGCTGTACAAAGAGAGAGTTAAGAAGTGGCATGACAACAAGATCTCAGACAGGAAGCTTGAACAAGGACATAAGGTGCTGATGTTTAACTCTAGGCTGAAATTGTTCCCTGGGAAGCTCAAATCTCGTTGGTCAGGACCATTCACTCCATCTTATAGTGTTTTTGTATTTGGAATGTTGTAGGTTGAGTTTTGAGCATGAAACGGCACTTTTGGTTGAGTTTTGGAGGCAAATCGTCCGAGTTTGGAGTCAAAGGTGGATAGGCTCGCCCGAGCGGAGCAGAAGAGAATTTTCTGAAGTTCATAGTCAGCGCTCGGCCGAGTGGAGCCAGGCTCGGTCGACCCATGTGGACAGAAGGCTCTGTTAGGAATTATTTTGTAATTCTCCCTTTAGGATCAAACTTTGTAATAGGTTTTGTTGAATGAAAGCCTTAGCATTTGGTCATTCATTGCTGAATTCTCGTATAGTCTAGCCACTCTTGTAATGTCCTGTATAGGCTAAGTATTGAGTTGTAATAGATTAGGCTGCTAGAAGTGTTTCTAGCAGATAAAGAAGACCGTCAAATAAGGTTAGCATTTGCTAGAAGTTAAGCGGTAGCAGAATGCTGAGGAGTCAGCATTCGCCAGCACATCGCAGATTGCTGAAGGCGTTAGCAATCAGGTATCGAAGGAATCAGAGATAATGAGAGCAACTGCTGAGAAGTCAGCAGTCCGACATCCATCTAGCAGATTGCTAGGGAAGGTTAGCAGTTCATTTGGAAGAAGCTTAGCAAAGCGAGACAACCAACAAGACTATTACACTACCGTTCTGACAAAAGTACATACAAAGGACAAAAGTCTTCCCAAAGTAGTTCGAAAAGCACTGTACGATGCCAGAAAAAATAGAAAAAGTCGAACCACTCTTGGACAAAGGAACCGTTGTGTCTAACGGATATGGAGATTCAAAGTTTGAATCTTCAAGTATAAAAGACAAGTCTAAAAGTGAGAGACGACTACTGCTTCAATCACTCAGTACTCACGAACTCATATTCAAGAGATTCCTTAGACAAACCAAGTGAAAAAGTAGTCACGAGAGCATTAACGAGATAAGAAGAATCTTTAAAGCTCTCAACCACCGAGTGTCCCCTATATTCAAGATCTAACACTCAAGTGGTTTATTGAATCCTTTTTAAGGTTTAATCATTGGGATACCTTCCGATCTTGGAAGCATCCAACAGTCATTTCTAACAAGATCTGACTCCGACGGGCATTTTTCCAAAAAAAGATAAGTTCAAGAGAGAACTCTAAAAGCTCCCATCACTATCAGCGAAAGACAAGTTTTACGAAGGTGCCGCCCTTGACTTGACTGGAGTTGTCGCTGACTAAGGGTTACGAAGTAACGGAGGATAGTCGTGGAGTGGCCGGCTCGAAAGTTCACCGCCTACTACACGTGGAAGGCGATTCCTTGTACTTTGTATACTTTCTTAGTGAATTCTTAGCATTTCGGCTATGGAGTGGACGTAGATCTATTGAGCGAACCACTATAAATATTGTGTCTTGACTGTGTTTTTACTGTTTTATTGCTTGTTGATTGAGACTGTTTTGAAACCTAGCAACCAAGTTGCTAGTGTATATCTGCAAGTGAATCTTAAGTCAAGGTTGAGATAAACTATCTTTGATAATAACATAAGTGCAAGTGAACGTATATTTATTCTGCTGCATTTCGTGGATATTGTAAGTTTGCACCACGACGACTCTGATAGTGTGGGACCAACAAGTGGTATCAGAGTAGGAGGTTGAATGACCGACTGCTTCTGAGTCGCTTTAAGACCAGATCTATCATTTCCTTGCACAGTCACTGTTTTATTTTGTGTGCCTAGCTCAGGGAAGTATATCTTGCCAAGATGATGAATCATACTCTTCCCCAGTACAACAAAGAGAAGTTCGAGTCCTGGAAAAAGAAGCTACCATCCAGCTTCAAAGTATCCATCCTAAGATGGGGGATATCTTAACCAATGGTCCCATTCAAATCATGAAGGTCAACACTGCAGTTGGCCCACCTGTTGAAGGTGTACCACGTCCTGAAATGATACCAAAGCCGTATGAGGAATAGAAGACAAGAAAAAGGGCTAGCTAGAATACCTAGCCATGAAGCTAATCATTGATTGTCTACCCCCCCTGATGAGTGACAAAGTCCTAGACTTTGAGTCAGCTAAAGAGATGTGGGACTATGTGTGTGCATCATCTCAGGAAACTGAGCAGATGAAGCGTAACAAACTGCAAGTGGCAGTTGACAAGTATGAGTCCTTCTCAATGATTCCAGGCGAAACTATCCAATGCATGGAGGAAAGATTTAACACAATCACAGGAGAGTTGAAAAATGTTGGGAAGACCTATGATAATGGGGAAATGAATAATAAGATTATATCCAGAATTTTCCCAAGGAGTGATTGGTTTGTCAAGATGACGAGCCTCAGTGAGAAGGATCTCGACAATATGACGACTTCTGAGGTGTTCTCACAACTCAAAGCCCATGAGTTCATCATTCAACAATCAAAGAAGAATGAAGCTGCTGTGGTGCAACCAGCGTCATCAAGTGCAGGAAACTCTGAAGACTTGGCGTACTTCGTCAAGAAAGATAGAAACAAATGGAAGAACAGGAAGACAAGCCACAATCAAGAGAGATCTGCTCCGGTTACACCTAACTAGGAAGCTCCATCGAACTCTAGCTCTCATAATGAAGATCAGAAGATCAATGAGTTGGAGGAGCAAATGAGGAAGTTCCAGAAGCTGATACTGGAAGCTAAAGCTGAAAAGGAAGCAAAGCTTGCTTCAACTCATCGCTCAACAGAAAGGAAGCCAAGAACATGCTTCGAGTGTCAATCCCCTAATCACTTAAAGCATGGATGTCCGAGGGTGAGTTCTGAAGAGAGGGAGCGCCTCCGACAAAGATTTGAAAGGAGAGCCGTCCGAGCCGTTACCAAGGCGCTGCTGACCAGGATAGAGGTACCTGACATTCCAGACAATGAAGAGGAATACTATTCTTCTGATGAGGAAGAGGAGGCCTTGACGGTGCTGATGGTAGACATCGTGGAAGATGCTGAAGCTGAGCAACCGTTTGAATCAGCTCTTGCAATCGACAATCAGGAGGTAACCTCCACTAGCAACTCCAGTTTAGCATACATACAAAAATCGGAGGATTCCTTTTTGGATTCCGAGGAAGATTATCTAGCAAAGCTTTCTATAGAACTTTCCAAAGTTTATTCTTTAAAGAATGCTATAGTGAAAGATAATGCCTCACTTAAGTATAAAGTTCAATCTTAGACCGATGAAGTCGAAAGACTAAGGTTCGACAGTGAGGAGCTTTCGAAACTTAAAGCAGATTTCTCTAAGCTTTTCGAAAATTTTCAAAACACAGAAAAAGAGAATCATGCTTTGAAAACTAAGCCTAAAGAAGATTGCATCTGTACTTATACATCCAGCAAGGCAGTTCTCAATGCCATTGTTAGCCAGCAGAGACATCATAAAGATAAATCTGGACTTGGATGTGATAACGCCGTAGGAGAATCTTCTAGAAAGACATTGAGTACTCATGCTAAATCTTCTAAGCAGAAACCGATCTTATTCTTTTCTGCTGGAAATGTCACTGCTGACAAGAGAAAAGGAAAGGCTATTGCTGAATCTTCAAATGCTAAGTTGTATGCTAAGCAAGAGAATGGGTATAGGCAAAAGGAGTCTGTCGGATCTCAGTATAGGATCCAACCAGTGGCTGCTAAGCGTACATCTGCTGGACCTCAGCAGAGGATCCAAAGGATGAATGCAAGGCATGCATTTGCTGGACCTCAGCAGAAGAATCAGAAAGCATATGCTAACCCACATTCAGCAATACAAAGGGATGCTGAGCATTATGTTCACAACGCGAGGATCGCATACCCTACCTTTCATAAGGGCACGTATGTTCATCACACTACTATAAGACCACCATACCAGCAGTACACACCACATAGGAGGAACACCTATGTGAGGCCTGAGTCCAAACCATTTCCTTTCCAAGGACAAGAAAGGCTAAGCACACTACAATACCTAGACCTATAAATAGCAAGCATATTAATCCGAAGGTCGAGAAGGTGGTAAAGGGTGAGATCAAGAAGAAAATCTTGAAGATCACCAAGATGTGGGTTCCAAAAGGAAGCATGACTCATGCTAATCCTGCAGGACCCGATGCTAAGTGGGTACCTAAATCAACTTGATTTCTTTTGCAGGATCAGGATCCAAGTTCCAAGACATCAAACATATCTAATGAATGGATCCTTGATAGTGGCTGCTCCGCACACATGACGGGGAATGGGGAGTTATTCTCAGACATCCAAAGAATTTACTGTGGCCCCAAAGTCAAGTTCGGAAATAACAACGAAGGGAAAGTTGTGGGAAGAGGATGCATCGAGCGAAATGGATTAAGGATTATCAACGTAGCGCTCGTATCAAACCTCAAGCACAACCTACTGAGCATAAGTCAACTATGCGAGAATGGGTACACTGTATCTTTTGTCAATACCGGTTGTTCTATTGCTGATAATGTTACAGGAGAAGTGAAGCTAAGAGGCATCCGCAAGGGTGGCCTATACATTGTTGACTGGCAAAGCGGTCAACAACATTCATGCTTCGTAGCATTGAACAAAGAAGAAACAACATGGCTATGGCACAAGAGGTTAAATCATTTGAATTTTAAAACTATTAACCATATAGCCAAGAATAAGCTTGTTGTAGGTCTGCCTGGTGAGACTTTCTGCAAAGAAGGAGTGTGCAAAACATGCCAGCATGGGAAGCAGACCAAAGCATCATTCAGATCCAACCCGGAGAAGGCCACTTCAGAAAGGATCTTAGAGCTTTTGCACATGGATCTATTTGGCCCAAGTACTCCACCCACTGTAAGTAAAAAGATATATACACTTGTGGTTGTGGATGACTACTCCAGGTACACGTGGGTTCACTTACTAAAAACCAAAGACGAAGTAAAGCTCATCCTACCAGAGCTAATCCTCAAAGAGCAAAATAGCAAGGAAGTTACAGTAAAGAGGATTCGTTCTGACAACGGGACGGAGTTTTTCAATGGAGTTCTGATGGATTTCTGTGCCGAAGCTGGTATCGCCCATGAGAAGTCCACTGCTAGGACCCCTCAACAGAATGGTCTAGCAGAAAGAAGGAATTGAACGTTGAAAGAAGCACTGCGGTCTATGCTAGCCGATTCCGAACTGACTGCTAAGTATTGGGGCGAAGCAGTCATGACAGCATGCTACACTCAGAATAGGAGCGCGATCACTGGACGATTCAACAAGACTCCGTATGAGATGTACAATAGTCGTAAACCTTCTATCTCTCATCTACGTGCTTTCGGTTCAACATGTTATATCCATAACAACGGAAAGTCGAAACTTAATACTTTCTCGCCTAAATCTGATGAAGGTGTGTTCCTTGGATACGGGCACCCTTCTCACAAAAGCTATAGAGTATTAAACAAGACAACCAGAATTGTGGAAATAACTTGTAATGTTATTTTTTATGAATCTACTCTAGTGCACAGAGCTACAAAAGAGAAAAAAGATAGCAATCATGAGACTAATGATGTCCATGGTCAATTGCTCTTAAATTCTTTTGAAAATATGTGTATTGACCCGACTAAGTCCATGAGTGATGGCAATCCAATCCCGACGCACTCAGCAGGTGACCAGACTGCTGACCAGGCCAGTGATGCTAATGATCATGCTGAGGCCACACCAATCTATCTTAATGATAATTTGGAAGTTTCAAAATCACTTGATGATGAAGACGATGAAAGGACTCCAGATCCAGCAAGGGATGCTAAAGACGATAAAGATGCTACTGTAGATGGTGCTGTACCTGTGGAGGCCGTAGCAGACCAAGCCGTAGCTGAGCACTTGGATGCAGAAGTCCGAGATGTTGAAGTACCAGATGCTAACATTCCCATTGCTGAGGATCAGGCTGCTGATAATATAGATGCTGAGCACCAGGCGGATGCTGAAGGAAATGCTGTAGCAGACAACATTCCAGCAGGCAAGGGAAATGCTAAAGGTCCTGTTAAACCTGTATGGTTGCGTGCTCATCCCCTAGAAGATGTTCTTGGAAACATCAACGATCCCATTCTGACGAGGCAGGGCAATGCAATGCTAGCCTGCTATATATCGCATGAAGAACCTACGAAGGTTGAAGATGCTCTACGGTGCCCAGATTGGGTGAACGCTATGCAAGAGGAGCTTGCTGAGTTCACGTGTAATCACGTTTGGGACCTAGTAGACAGGCCAGAACATCAAAGTGTTATAGGCACTAAGTGGGTGTTTAAGAACAAGAAAGATGAGACAGACATGGTAGTCAGGAACAAGGCACGTCTCGTAGCAAAGGGGATCAGGCAATGTGAGGGTATAGACTACGATGAGACGTTTGCTCCAGTTGCAAGGCTGGAGGCAATCCGGTTATTTCTCGCATATGCCACACATCACGAATTTGCTGTCATGCAGATGGATGTGAAGAGCGCCTTTTTGAATGCTGAGCTTAAGGAGGAAGTCTATGTTGAGCAACCACCAGGCTTCGAGCAAGGAAAACAAGTGTATAGGCTTAGGAAAGCCTTATATGGTTTGAAGCAAGAACCAAGGGCTTGGTATGGAACCTTGTCCAAGTTCCTGCTATCTAATGGATTTAAGAAAGGGAGGATTGATCAGACTCTCTTTCGCATCGAAGATGGAAGTATTTTGCTTGTGCAAATATATGTTGACGACATCATTTTTGGGTCAAAGAATCAAGACGTATGTGATAAGTTCTCCAAGCTCATGACAAGTAACTTTCAGATGAGCATGATGGGGAAGATCTCATACTTCCCTGGACTTCAAGTTCAACAATCCAGCGAGGGGATTTTCATTCATCAAAGGAAGTACACTCGCGATCTGATTGCGAAATATTGTCCAGAAAAGACCAAGAGCCTAAGAATCCCAATCAGCACAACATGCATAGCTGCTCTGGAGAAGGAAGGGGATGCTGTGAATCCCACTCTCTATCGAGATATTATCGGTTCATACCTCACGGCCAGCAGACCAGACATCTCCTATGATGTTGGATTATGAGCAAGGTATCAAACAAATCCCAAGAAGACGCACTTGGACACTGCTAAGCAGATTGTAAGATATCTAAAATGCACAGAGGGTCTAGGGATTTGGTATCAAAGGTCCGATAGTCTAGCACTGAGTGGCTACTCAGATTCAGACTTTGGAGGGTGCAAGATAGACAGGAAGAGCACCAGCGGCACTTGCCAATTTCTTGGACATAAGCTTATCAGCTGGTTCAGCAAGAAGCAGCACTCTGTAGCTACGTCGACCACTGAAGCAGAGTACATAGCAGCTGCTAGCTGTTGCTCGCAAGTTTTATGGATTCGACAGCAATTACAGGACTATGGTATTTCTCCTAAATGCGTGCCGATCTACTGCGACAACAACAACGCAATGTACATTACAAAGAATCCGGTTCACCATTCGAGGATGAAGCAAATCGATATCCGACATCACTTCATTCGAGATCATCAGGAGAAGAAAGATATCAATGTCAGATATATATGCACAGAAGACCAAATTGCTGACATCTTCACAAAGCCGTTAGCAGAGACCAGATTTAAAGAGTTATGCATTAAGTTAGGTCTTATGGAATTGGACAAGGCTGTGGATGAATGAGTCATCACTACCTACTCTCATTCTTTCTGGATTTCTTGGATTTCTAGAGAAGATGGAGAAAAACGTATCCTAGTTTACGTTTATTGGTTGTTGAGGTTCTCTGAAATGATATAGTCTGCTAGGAAGTCAGCAGAGTTGGTGGTTAGCAGAGTTGGTGGTTCTGCTAGGCAGATAGCAGAGATAGTGACTCTGCTGGGACGTTAGCAGAGGTGCAAACTCTGCTAGGTGTATAGCAGATGTATGGAGTCTACTTAGCAGTTAGCCAATGCAGAAGTTTGGTACTCTTTTCAGTCTTAATCTTTTCAGAAGTTTTTAGTATTTGGCGTGCATATATGGAAGATGATAAGTCGGGTTGCTGAAGGTCAAAGTTCTGAGTTGTTTACAAGTTCAGACATTTAACATGAAGATACTTCACAGAAAGAGAAAAATAATTTTCATTTCATTAAATATTTTATACAAGGAGGATCTACATCAAATTGGAAGAAAATCTACAATGACTTCAACTAATAAGGCGAGCGTGGCCTCAAGGGATAGAAGTCGGTTTCCCTAAGGTTAGAGCAACCAGCAGTAAGGTCTGGGAACCTCTGCTCGAGGAGCCAGCTTAGCTGCATTCCATAAGGAAGTGACTCCTCCAGAAAATTCAGGACGCAATCTCTCACACCCTGAAAGATGAAGCAATGCCTTGAGGAACGAATGCTCTTAATTTCCCGGCAAGGTTTGAATTTTTGGCTCAAAGAAGAGCTATGGGCAAATGATTGGATGGATCAACTGCCTTGTACGAAGCAATTTTCAGATAAACAGGTGCTGGAGAGGTTGAAAACCATCGCCTGTTATGTGCGTCCAAGTCGCTGCCTCCATCGGCCTTCGCACCCGATGAATGTTCTGCTGCCCATATACAACTATCCAAACAACAAGCAATTGCTACTACTGCCTACCTGAAAAGAAAAGCTGAATATGCAGAGAGGAAGCGAGTCAGACTTCTGGAACGTATGGCTGCTAAGAGAGCCATGCAAGAAGAAGCCATGAAGCAACGTCATCTTGAGATTATTTTAGTACAGAAAAGCATTAACCAGACCGCTATCACACTCGAAGCCGCTGACTCGGATGTAGTGGAAGGAAGATCATTGGAGAATGAGAAAGTAGTGGTTGCTGAGGAGACTGCAAACTCGGACACAAGGGAAACAAGTGTTCTAGCACTAGAGGTTTCTGTTCCGGAGTCTGCCGCAATGGAAATCAATTTAGGACATGTCTCAAATACTGAGCATGTAGAAGGAAATGAGCTTGCCATTCCTGATGCTCCCTTAAATGTTGAGCCTATTTAGGTGAACCTTCAATCCTTTGTCACTTATGTGATCAATACTGCCCTGCAACAACGTGACATTCAGCAAGCTAAGGCGTATGAAGAAGTCAGGAGGGAAGTTGCTGAGGTTCAAGGTGAGGTTTCCGGAGTCAAATCCACAGTTATCGAGGTTCAACAGAAGGTTGATCATGTCGGAGAAAAGGTCACCCATGTAGAAGAAACCGTCTCTACGGTACAGACAGACGTGGTGGTCCTTAAAGTGGATGTTGCTACACACAAGGAGGAGACTGCTGCCAACCTCAAATCTTTTTCCGCCACAGTTTTTTATGCGTTCAAAGAGGGGGAAGAACAAAGGATTGCTGAGCAAGCAAGATTGAAGAAGGAAGAAGAAGAGCTGCTGAGAAAAGAGATGGATATCAAGGTGGCACAACTGGAGAAAATATTGGAGAGAGAAGCCAAGGAGAGGGCGGCTAGCCAAGCACGTCTTGAAAAATTTATGACGATGACTCTGAACAAACTGGACTCAATTGACAAGTCAAAGCCTCCTCCTGATGCACAAAGCTAAGATCATCTCTCTCTAGCTCGTATTTTCTCTTATTTTTGATTGATTTCTTGTAAATTGTGCTTCTCAGAATCATATATGAAATCATCAGATTCGCGACAAAATCTCATTGTCCACTTCTGACTTTTGCCTGCGTGCCTTAGTTGAAGTACACATTTAGTGTATTCAACGAATTTGAATATGGATACTATGTTTTAATTGGTTGCTGATTGGTTGGTAAATGTCTGATGTTCTTAAAGATGCTAGGATTTCTAGCATATTATACTTGCAGAATTTATCTGTGTTTTTGTTAAGCGAGAATATTTCCCAGCATATTTTGAAGGGGAATTTTATTCAAAATCAATCATTTTGCTAAAGACTTTAAGTGGGTAAAATTCTGAGATAGTTTGTCTAGCAAAAATATTGTAATCCTCAGATTTTTCTCTACTTAGTCTCAACAATCGATAGTAGGCTTTGATCGCACCAAAAAGGGGGAAATTGTTAGGAATTATTTTGTAATTCTCCCTTTAGGATCAAACTTTGTAATAGGTTTTGTTGAATCAAAGCCTTAGCATTTGGTCGATCATTGCTGAATTCTAGCATAGTCTAGCAACTCTTGTAATGTCCTGTATAGGCTAAGTATCGAGTTGTAATAGATTAGGTTGCTAGAAGTGTTTCTAGCAGATAAAGAAGACCGTCAAAGAAGGTTAGCATTTGCTAGAAGTTAAGCGGTAGCAGAATGCTAAGGAGTCAGCATTCGCCAGCACATCGCAGATTGTTGAAGGCGTTAGCAATCAGGAATCAAAGGAATCAGAGATAATGTGAGCAACTGCTGAGAAGTCAGCAGTCCGACATCCATCTAGCAGATTGCTAGGGAAGGTTAGCAGTTCATTTGGAAGAAACTTAGCAAAGTGAGACAACCAACAAGACTGCTACACTACCGTTCTGACAAAAGTACATACAAAGGACAAAAGCCTTCCCGAAGTAGTTCGGAAAGCACTATACGACGCCATAAAAAACAGATAAAGTCGAACCACTCTTGGACAAAGGAATCGTTGTGTCTAACGGATATGGAGATTCAAAGTTTGAATCTCCAAGTATAAAAGACAAGTCCAAAAGTGACAGACGACTACTACTTCAATCACTCACTACTCACGAACTCATATTCAAGAGATTCCTTAGACAAACCAAGTGAAAAAGTAGTCACGAGAGCATTAACGAGACAAGAAGAATCTTTAAAGCTCTCAACCACCGAGTGTCCCCTACATTCAAGATCTGACACTCAAGTGGTTCATTGAATCCTTTTTAAGGTTCAATCATTGGGATACCTTCCGATCTTGGAAGCATCCAACAATCATTTCTAACAAGATCTGACTCCGACGGGCATTTTGCCAAAAACAGATAAGTTCAGGAGAGAACTCTAAAAGCTCCCATCACTATCAGCGAAAGACAAGTTTTACGAAGGTGCCGCCCTTGACTTGACTGGAGCTGTCACTGACTAAGGGTTACGAAGTAATGGAGGATAGTCGTGGTGTGGCCGGCTCGAAAGTTCACCGCCTACTACACGTGAAAGACGATACCTTTTACTTCGTATACTTTCTTAGTGAATTCTTAGCATTTCGGCTAAGGAGTGGACGTAGATCTATTGATCGAACCACTATAAATATTGTGTCTTAACTGTGTTTTTACTGTTTTATTGCTTGTTGATTGAGACTGTTTTTAAACCTAGCAACCGAGTTGCTAGTGTATATCTGCAAGTGAATCTTAAGTCAAGGTTGAGATAAACTATCTTTGATAATAACATTAGTGCAAGTGAACGCATATTTATTCCTCTGCATTTCGTGGATATTGTAAGTTTGCACCAAGACGACTCTGATAGTGTGGGAACAATAGGCTTGCTCGGCTGAGCTGAGCAGGATTGGTCGAGCCCTGCCAACAAAGGGTAGGCTCGGTCGAGCCAATCTAGCTCGGCTGAGCTAGATCACAGTTTTTGGCAGTTTTGACGGTTATTGAGCCATCCCGGGCGAGCCATCTGAGGCTCGGGCGAGCTAAGGCCCTGTTTGCTCGCCTATAAAAGGGGGATTTTCAAGATTAAAGAGAACTTTTTTCCATTTTTCATTAGATCAAGCTAGAATTCACCTTAAATTCCATCTTTCATCCTAACTCCATCCTAATCCAACAGGAGCAAGAGCTAATCCACCATCCTTGGAGAGGAATTGAAGATCAAAGTCGGTAGATCAAGATCAAAGTGCTCAATATAGGGGAAGAAATTCATTCAAACCTATCTCTTGTAATGTTTTACTTTCGATTGGATATTATAATGTTGAACATAAGAGGTATGGAATTCTAATTTCCTTGGATGTTGATTTGAATGAAGGTGTGAGAAACTGGGTTGAATTATGTTTTTTTACTTTCCTATTTGAGATTGAATCACACTAGAGCTTGTTCACAAGCACTTAGGTGTAGGTAATAGCCAATCTAGGTGCTAATTGATACGAATTTTGCAGCCAACACGTGGAAAGGAGTGTCGTGAATAGTGTGAGTTCTTGTGTTCCTTGATCCAATCCCTGTGAGGAGATAGGGCATAGGATGATGATTTACGTGCTATTAGGAGTGGTCTAGGATCCGATAACGTAGTTGTTTGAGGTTTTTAGTGTCATCAATGGTCGATTTACTGTGACTGGGGGTTGGCTAGTGTAGGGTAATAGTCCATCCTTCTAGGAATTAAATATGATTGCATCATAGCTCAACTCAAGTGGATCACACCTAAGTTCTTATGAACATCCGTTCTTACTCATTTGAGAACTTGTGAGATTTGTTCTACCATTGTTACTACAAATTGAAATATTTTTTGAATTTACATTTTATGCCTAATGAAGTTGATTGTTTGTTTAAGTATGGATATAGTTAGTTAAATTTTGCACTAGGAATTTAGGAAAAAAAAACTCAATGATACTAGTTTGCCTAGCTATAACATTTCCCTAACAAGTAGTATTCTATAGGGCGAATTCGAAAGAACCTTGTATTGAAAATTTAACTTGGTTTGTGTGTTAAATTACACGCGCATCAAGTTTTTGGCGCCGTTGCTGGGATTCTTTTGAGTAGGCTTATAGATATTGTTGAAAGTTTGGAAGTTGTATGCTAGGTGTTTGATTAATTGCTTGTGTGAATATTGTTTTTAGTTCTTGTTTAAATATTGTTCTTGTTTTGTTTGTTTGATTTGTGTTGGTTTGGTAATTAGTTCTTGTGGAAGTTGTAGGTTGTTTATGATCAATAGGTCTAAAGCTCGGGAGATTGAAGAAATGAAGTTTTGTCAAAGAAGAGATAATATTGAAGTTGAGTTTGAGATGGATCACGGTGGTGAGGATACGGTTAGAATAGAAGAGTTGGAGAGGCAGCTTGAATTAATGAAAGCAATGATGAATGAAAGGAACGGACCACAGAGACCGTTACAAAACTTGTTTAGACCGCAAGGGGGACCGACAACTGAAAGATTCCGGTTAGGAGTGAATGCCACGCAGTTTGAAATCAAGCCACAATTGGTACAAGTGATTCAAAATAACTAATTCGGGGTGCATTTGACCAAGGATCCTAATATCCACATCTCTAGGTTCTTGGAGATTACAGATACGATCAAAATCAATCAAGTGCCCCAAGATCAAATTAGATTGCAGTTATTTTCATTTTCCTTGTGAGATGGAGCTCGAAGCTGGTTTGAAGGGATAGATAAATCCAACATTGCTACATGGGAGGAACTTCGAAAGAAGTTCTTGTTCAAGTTCTTTCCACCTAGTTTGACGTTGAAGAGGAGAGCCGATATAACGTCTTTTGGGCAAATATATGATGAACCGCTCTATGAAGCATGGGATCGGTTCCGTGAGCTTCTCCAAAAATATCCTAGGCATGGTCTCTCCCGTAGTCAACAAATTTGCCAATTTTATGGTGGTTTAGACTATGAGTCGAAGATGTTGTTGGATGCATCATCTGGAGGATTGTTTCTTGATTTAGAAAAAGAGGAAGCATGGAGATTGATTGAGCAGATAGCTACTAATAGTAGTCAATGGTTAAGAGGAAGAATGGAATATAAGGCGGTGAAGACGGTGAGAGAAATGAGTGAGATAGAAATCTTACGAGATCAAATGGTTTCGATGCAAGAAAAAATGGAGAGGTTGACGTGTGAGCTAGAAAGAAAGGGTGATGAGTATGTAAGAGATGTATATACTATGGAACAAATTGGATGAGACATCGAGAGATTGAGTGTGAGCCATAACTTGGGAAATATATGTTTGATACATTGCATGAGCCGATTTTATCATCACAACCTTGGTGGAATGAACCGAATAGCTTGTATTTGGAGGAGGAAGAAAGGATTCCTGAAGTAAAAGGAGACATCAAAAGGAAGTGTGAGGAAAATGAGGACTTATTGGAAGACATCAAATCACATGTATCTTGTATAGTACATCAATTGAAAAGAAAGGAAGAAAATCTGTGTGAAGAGGCATGTGGAGCCATAACAACTAGAAGTGGATATGCTTATGAAGGACCGAAGCAAGGGGCACATGAAGGTGAAAAGGAGAAGACCGATGGGGGGAAGTAGGAAGAAAGTTACATTCAAAGAAGAAGAAGAAGTTTTACCCAATGAAGTAAGGGAACAAGAAGTAACAGTGTATAAGACTTCGGAGAAAGAATCTATTCCTCCTATGCCCTACCCTCAACGGTTTGAGAAGAGTAGGAAGAATAAGAAATTTGCTCAATTTCTTGAACACATGAGCAAGATCCAAATAAATCTTCCTTTATTAGAGGTTCTACAAGAGATGCCGGGGTATATTAAGATGTTGAAAGAAATGTTTACTCAAAAGAGTAAATACGACATTGGAGATTATGAGACGGTTAAACTTTTTGAGGAATGTATTGTTGTGATTCAAAGGAAGATGCCATTCAAAAGGCAAGATCCGGGGAGCTTCACTATTTCATGTATAATTGGTGGAATTGAAGTAACACGGGCTTTGTGTGATTTGGGAGCTAGCATTAATTTAATGCCATTATCCTTGTTCAAGAAGTTGGAAATAGGGGAGATTAAGCCAACAATGATGACACTTCAAATGACAGACCGGTCTTTATCTTATCCAAAAGGAATTGTGGAAGATGTTTTGGTCAAAGTGCGAGACTTTATTTTTCAGGCTGATTTCGTAGTACTTGACATGGAAGATGATGGAGATGTCCCTTTGATTTTGGGACAACCGTTCTTGTCAACCGGTGGAGCATTGTTTGACATGAAACATGGTCAGTTAACTTTTTAGTTTGGTGGAAGGAAGATTACCTTCTCTTTCCCGAAAGCTATGAAGAGGAGTATGGAGGACGAGAACGAGGAGAATTGTAATATGGTGAAAATTGTGCAACTCCCAAATCTTGAGAAAGGAGAAGGATGTGAGCCGTTAGAAGAGGTATTACAACACTCGTACTATATGGAAAATATGGTTGAAGACAAAGAAGAGGCAAGGGAAGACATGGTGGAGTATGTTCGAGTGTTGGACAATTTTCCTATTGATCCAATAAATGGAGAGGTGGGATTCTTGGAATTAAGGACAAAAGAAGAGGAAGATGAAGCTAAACAAATGAAGTTAGAGATGAAGAATAAAGCACCGGAGGTGGAATTGAAGAATCTACCGGATCATTTGAAGTACGCTTTCTTAGGTGAAAATGAGACATATCCGGTAATCATTTCAACCGGATTATCAAGGTGTGAAGTTGAGAAGTTGTTTCGGGTATTGAGGATTCATAGGTCGGCCATTGGGTGGCAACTTTCCGACATCAAAGGAATAAACCTAGCTATTTGCGTACACAAGATACTTTTGGAAGAAACATGCAAGCCTAAACGACAACCTCAAAGGAGGTTGAATCCCATGATGCAAGAGGTGGTAAAGAAAGTGGTGCTCAAGTTGCTTGATAATAATATCATCTATGCTCCGAGTGATAGTGAGTGGGTAAGTCCCACACACATGGTGCCAAAGAATGGGGGATTCGAAAAGGTAGTAAAGGAAAATGAAGAAGAAGTGATGAAGAGACCAACACAAAAGGGTGGTGGTTTTGTATTGATTATCGTGCTTTGAACTTAGCTACTCGCAAAGATCATTTTTCTGTAAAATATATTGATCAAATGCTTGATCGACTTGCAGGGCATTCTCACTATTGTTTCTTAGATGGATATTTTGGTTACAATCAAATCATAGTGGCACCTGAGGATCAACACAAAACTGCTTTTACATGTCCACATGGAATTTTCGCTTATCGGCGGATGCCATTTGGTCTTTGTAATGCTCCGGCTACGTTTCAACGTTACATGATGGCTATATTCCATGGGCTCATTGAGGATATTATGGAGGTATTCATGGATGATTTTTCGGTTTTTGGAAATTCCTTCGATGCATGCTTAAAAAATTTAGAGATTGTTCTTGCTCGATGTGAGGAAACTAATCTTGTTCTAAACTGGGAAAAATGTCATTTTATGGTTTGTGAAGGAAATTTGTTAGGTCATAAAATTTCTAGTAGAGGTTTAGAAGTAGATAAGGCTAAGATTTGTGCTATAGAACAACTACCAATTCCCAAGTCAGTGAAAGGTGTAAGGAGTTTTTTAGGGCATGCTGGATTTTATAAGAGGTTTATTCAAGATTTCTCTAAGATAACTAAACCATTGTGTTGTTTGCTTGAAAAACATGTGCCATTTATTTTCGATGAATTATGTGTAAGTGCTTTTGAGAAATTGAAAAAGGCTCTTGTGACTGCTCCGGTTCTTATTTCACCCAATTGGACTGAAGAGTTTGTGTTGATGTGTGATGCAAGTGATGTTGCACTTGGGGTGGCTTTAGGTCAAATAAGGGAAAAAGTGTTTAGAATAATTGCTTATGCTAGTAAAACGTTGAACCCGGCTCAATGTAATTACACTGTCACTGAGAAAGAGTTTCTAGCTGTGGTTTACGCATATGATAAGTTTCGTGCTTATTTGGTTGGAGCTAGGTCGATTGTATATACAAATCATGCTACTATTCGATATTTGTTTAAGAAACCTGATGCAAAACCTAGACTCATTAGGTGGATTTTATTGTTACGGGAATTTGACATAGAAATTAGAGATAGGAAAGGATGTGGGAATGTGATTGACGATCATTTGTCTCGATTAGAGGATTCAGTTAATGTAGATAAAGAGGAACAGTGCATTAATGATAATTTTTCGGATGAGCATGTCTTATATGTAGCACATAAAACTCCATGGTATGCTGATTTTTCTAATTTCCTTATTGCCGGAGTATTTCCTCCTGATATAAAACCCCATCAATGGAAGAAGTTCCTTAAAGATGTGCGGTTTTATTATTGGGAGGAGCCTTTCTTGTTTCGTAGATGTGCAGATGGAGTCATTCGGTGGTGTGTGCATCAAGGAGAGTGGAGACGAATTATGGAGGAATGTCATGCTTCGGAAAGTGGAGGACATTTTGCTGCTAATAGAATAGCACTGAAGGTATTATCTTGTGGTTTTTATTGGTCTTCCATTTACCGTGATTGTATGAGTTTTGTCAAGGCGTGTGATAGGTGTCAGAAAATGAGATCGATAACCCGTAGGGATGAGATGCCTTCAAAGCTTTTTATTGAAGTTGATTTGTTTGATGTTTGGGGGATTGATTTTATGGGGCCATTTCCTTCTTCTTGCGGGAATCAATATATTTTGCATGCTGTTGATTATGTATCTCGTTGGGTGGAGGCTTGCCCGACTGTTACTAATGATGCTAAAGTTGTGTTGAAATTTCTGCAAGGTTTACTTACACGTTTTGGAATCCCAAGAGCTTTAGTGACTGATGGGGGAAGTCACTTTTGCAACAAGATGTTGGAAAATTTGTTAGCAAGATACGGTGTAAAGCATCGGATAACTATTCCTTATGATGGAGCCCAAGTAGCAGTTGTGAGAGACGATCCAGTCTACATTCCGAGTGGGCCGATGACTAGAGCTCGAGCAAGGACGTTGAGGGCTGGATTGAGCTTATTGATTAAAGATATATGGGATGCCGATGTTTCCAAAGAATTGATGCTGGAAGAATTAAACGAAGGCCCAAAAGTTTTTAATTTAATTATGTGTAATGATTGGGCTTAGTTTAATTTATTTAGTTATTTTGGACCAACATGTTTAGGCCTTATTTAAATTAATTTCGAATTTTATGCCTTTTAGTTATTTAAAATAGTTTCCTTATTAGTTTAGGGTTTGAGTTGCCTATATATAGGCCTTGTTATGGAACAATTTCTTCAGTTTAATAAAATTTGTGAGGTTATCTCCTTTATTTCTGAAAGCTCAAACTTTCGAAATTCCTATTCTTCCATAGGGTTTTGATTTCGACTAATCAATTGGACAGTCATATCCATTGGTGGTGTCTTCATTCATATCCTTCGTTGTAGGATCAATTCGCTTCTTGGGTCGTAGGAGAATTTATTCTGGACTACGGTACTTGAGGGTTTTCGAATCCAAAGGTGTTGGATCCTTCCATCTTCAGTGTTCAGTTTGCTTCCGTATCGAGTCTGAGTCCATTCGTTCGAGTTCCTGGGCTGCGATCTAACCCTTCCTGGTGAGGATCGCATCATTTTGGTATCAATATCCTGGTCGTACCCTTCCTCTTCCTTGTCTTCAAATTTCGTGTCTTTGTGTCTCAAAAAAAAAAATTCGAGTCTTATTCTTGTTCTTTTTTCCTGTCTTTTGTGATTCGTATTCCTTCGTGTCTTGTTCCTGGTTGAGAGAGTCAAAAATTTGGGAAGTGTTAGGGTTTGATATTTGAGTTTCCTTGTGTGTCAAGAATTGAATTATCCTTCTTACCATATTGGATTAAGTCAAATCTTCCCTTATACCTTTTTACCTTATTCATATCTCCTTTCTTTGGTGTCCATATTATTTCCTTCTTGATAGAATTACCAAACAATTTGGTAATTTGTTCATAAAAAAAAGGGCGAAAATTAAAAAAAAAATTCGAACAAAAAAAAAAGTTAGAGTACAAAGAGAAAAAAATATTCGTCAAAAAAAATATCAAAAAAAGTGTTGGGAAAGAAAAAAAAGAAGGGTAGCAAAATTAAATAAAAAATCCCTAATTTCTTGATTTCTACTAGTGCCTTTTTTGCATTTTTTGTCGGTTTTGGTCGTTTTTGCCGTAACTTTTGCGTCTGGTGTCCGTTTTTAGCTTAATTGTGCTTTTCGGAAACGTCTCGGTGAGACAATCAAGACACACTGCTTTGCTGTGACATAAGGTGCTTTTTGGGCAAATTCCTTTATTTTCGAGTAGTTATTGCCCTCCGAAAATTTTTCCGAAAAATTTTTTCGTTCGTTTTTGGTCATTTACCTTCCTAGAGTCTTCTAGTGTCTTCCCGTCTTGTTGGTTTGTCGAATTGAAGTCCGTGGAATTTTATAAGAATTTTTTAGCTTTTTGGAAGGGAGAATAGAGTGGTAAAAGGCAAGAGTGTGTGAGATTAATAGAGGGACTGAAAAATCCATTCATACTGTGAGCGATACACGAGTGTGAGTGTTTGACATAACTGAGTGATACACGAGTGTACGTGAGGTGGTGAGGTCCTTTCCTTTATCTTTCTATCTAACCTTTTCGTGCAGGTATGACTAAAAGTAGTGGTTCTGAGGGGTTGAAAGAAGATGAGACTTTTAGTAGTGGTCAAATGAAGTACATGATGGAGGCCATGAAATCAGACTTCACTAGGCTCCTGAGAAGTGAGATGAATGCCATGCATCAGGGAATGGATGAATTTGAGACATCAGTGATAGAGAAGACTAGGCATGACTCATCTGGTAGTCACAGGAATACCGGGAAAGGACGTGGCGGTCGAGGTGGCAGAAGCTCCAATACAAGACGAAGTCCTCATGATGAGGAGGACTTCGATGACTATGAGGAGGATTCTTATGATAACAATCTGGGGACAATCAAGATGAACATCCCATCATTTTAGGGAAAGAACGACCCCGAGTTATATCTGGAGTGGGAGCGAAAGGTGGAGATGATGTTCGACTGCCACAACTACTCTGAATTGAAGAAAGTAAAGGTGGCTGCAGTAGAGTTCTCAGATTATGCCCTCGTATGGTGGGATCAGTTGGTAAGTAGCAGGAGGAGAAATAGGGAGAGACCTATAGAGACATGGGATGAGATGAAGGCTGTTATGAGGAGGCATTTTGTGTCGAATCATTACTACCGAGAGTTGTGTAACAATACAACTGCAGGGTTTGAGGCAGGGTACCCGGAGTGTGGATGAGTACTATAAAGAGATGGAAGTGGCTATGATCCGAGCTAATGTCGTGGAGGATAGAGAGGCGACAATGGCTAGGTTCCTGGCTGGACTGAATTGGGAGATTCGGAATACGGTGGAGCTGCAGCATTATGTCGAGCTGGAAGACATGGTCCACATGGCCATCAAGATTGAGGGACAGCTCAAGAGGAGGGGCAACGGCAGTAATTCGAGGCAGAATCTCACAGGCTGGAGAGAATACCAGGCTGGAAGTGGTTCAACACCTAAGCGAGCTCCGTGGAAGAAGGAGGAGGAGCAGCCTCGAGGGGAGAAGAAGCCGTTTGTGAAGCCCAGGTCAAACTCCACAGCTCAAGGTAAAACTGTTACCACTAATTTTCGTAATAGAGATCGCAAGTGCTATAAGTGTTAGGGTTTTGGGCATATTGCTAACGATTGCCCAAATCGGAGAGTCATGGTGATTCGAGATGATGTAGAGATTGTGACTGATGAAGAGACTGACCCGGAGATGCCTGATTTAGATGATCCCGATGAAGAAGTCGAAGAGATTGAGGTGCCTGCAGCGCTGAATTTTGTGATGAGAAGGGCCTTGAATGCACAACCTACAGCCGAAGAAGTTGAACAGAGGGAGAACATCTTTCATACACGTTGTCATATCAACGATAAGGTCTGCAGCATGATTATAGATGGAGGTAGCTGCACCAATGTGGCGAGCCAGTCGATAGTGACGAAGCTAGGGTTACAGGTGATGAAGCATCCTAGGCCATACAAGCTGCAGTGGCTGAATGATAGTGGCGTCATCAAAGTAGCGAATCAAGTCAAGGTGCCGTTTTGCATTGGGAGATATGAGGATGAGGTGCTGTGTGATGTGATTCCTATGCAGGCGAGTCATATACTTTTGGGGCATCCGTGGCAGTTTGATAGGCGTGTCAAGCATGATGGCTTCACGAACAAGTATGCCTTCGACTACAAGCAGAAAAAGATCTCACTTGTTCCTCTGACCCCTAAACAAGTCTATGAGGATCAAGTCCAGTTGCAGAAGGAGTCGGGCCAAGAGGTGCCGCCATGAGAACACAAGGAGAAAGGGGTGGTGCAACAATATTTTCTAGCTAGGGTTGGGGATCTGAAGTGGGCGGTTCAGGAGGAGAAAGCACCGGTGTGGCTGATCTTCAAGGAGAACATGATTTTAACTAACATTCCTGATTCTCTACCCCCTTCTATTTTCTCTCTTTTGCAGGATTTTATGGATGTTTTTCCAGATGATACCCCAGCCGGGCTGCCACCCATTCGTGGGATTGAGCATCAGATAGATTTCGTGCCGGGAGTGACCCTTCCAAATAGACCAGCTTACCGAACTAGCCCGAAGGAGACGAAGGAGTTGGAGAGGCAAATTGGAGAGTTGCTGGCCAAAGGGCACGTGAGGGAGAGTTTGAGTCCTTGTACAGTTCCAGTTTTGCTAGTGCCCAAGAAGGACTCGACCATGAGGATGTGCTGCGATTGCCGAGCTATCAACAACATTACGGTTAAGTATCACCATACTATCTCTCGTTTAGATGATATGTTAGATGAATTACATGGTGCTTGTGTGTTTTCTAAGATAGATCTGCGAAGTGGCTATCATCAGATTAGGATTAAGGAGGGAGATGAGTGGAAAACTGCTTTTAAAACCAAATTTGGGTTGTATGAGTGGTTAGTCATGCCTTTCGGGTTAACCAATGCTCCTAGTACTTTTATGCGTCTTATGAACCATGTTTTGAGAGCTTTTATTGGCAAATTTGTTGTGGTTTATTTTGATGACATTCTGATTTATAGTAGGAGTTATGATGATCACTTTGAGCATTTGAAGGCTGTTTTGGATGTACTTCGCAGGGAGAGACTGTTTGCTAACATGAAGAAGTGCATCTTTTGCATGGATAAGTTGGTGTTTCTTGGTTTTGTTGTTAGTGCAGACGGAGAACAGCTGGATGAAGAAAAGATTCGAGCAATCAAGGAGTGGCCGAAGCCTAAGAATGTTGGCGATGTTCGCAGCTTTCACAGACTTGCCAGCTTTTATAGGCATTTTGTACCTCATTTCAGCAGCATT
This sequence comes from Plectranthus barbatus, assembly GCA_026898455.1. NCBI lineage: Eukaryota > Viridiplantae > Streptophyta > Magnoliopsida > Lamiales > Lamiaceae > Plectranthus > Plectranthus barbatus. The sequence goes on along the minus strand of JAPKLW010000036.1, from coordinate 1,258,075 downwards.
GCAGCCCCATTAACTGAAGTGATTAAGAAGACTGTGGAGTTCAGATGGGGAGAAGAGCAAGAGAAGGCTTTTGAGTTGCTGAAGTACAAGTTGACCCATGCCCCGGTATTATCTCTTCCTAATTTTTCTAAGACATTTGAGATTGAATGTGATGCTTCTGGGGTTGGTATTGGTGCAGTTTTGATGCAAGAGAAGAGGCCCGTGGCATACTTCAGTGAGAAGCTGAACGGTGCAACGCTAAATTATCCTACCTATGATAAGGAGCTGTACGCCTTGGTGAGAGCCTTAAAAACGTGGCAGCACTATTTGTGGGCAAAGGAGTTCATCATTCACACCGATCATGAGTCGCTGAAGCATCTGAAGGGGCAACATAAGCTGAACAAGAGGCATGCAAGATGGATGGAGTTTGTAGAGACTTTTCCTTACGTCATCAAGTACAAGCAAGGTAAGGAAAATGTGGTGGCTGATGCACTGTCTCGCAGGTATGCCTTGATCTCTACTTTAGATGCTAAGTTTCTTGGGTTTGAATGCATTAAGAGTCTGTATGCATCTGATGAGGATTTTGGTGACATTTATGCTGCATGTGAGACATCTGCTAGTGGTGAATATTTTAGACATGATGGGTTTCTATTAAGGAGAAATAAGTTGTGCATTCCTAGGGCTTCTCTACGAGAATTATTGCTGTTAGACTCTCATGGAGGTGGTTTAATGGGTCATTTTGGTATTGCTAAGACTTTGGCTGTGTTGCATGAGCATTTCTTTTGGCCTCGCATGAAACGTGATGTTGAGAGGATCTGTGGTAGATGCATTACTTGTAAACAGGCTATGTCTAGGTCTAGCTCCCATGGATTGTATACACCTTTACCTATTCCTATTGCACCTTGGGTTGATATTTCTATGGATTTTGTGCTGGGTTTGCCACGTACTGCGCGTGGTAGTGATTCTATATTTGTTGTTGTTGATAGGGTTTCTAAGATAGCTCATTTTATTCCTTGTCATAAATCTGATGATGCATTACATGTTGTTAATCTGTTCTTTAGGGAAGTTGTGAGATTGCATGGTATTCCTAGGACAATTGTTTCTGATAGAGATTCTAAGTTATTGAGTTACTTCTGGAAGACTTTGTGGTGTAAGTAGTTAATACTACTTGTCATCCACAAACTGATGGTCAAACAGAAGTAGTTAATAGGACTTTATCTGCTTTGTTGAGAGGTGTACTTAAGAAGAATATTAAGAATTGGGAAGAATGTTTGCCTCATGTTGAGTTTGCTTATAATCGTTCAGTTCATTCTGCTACTCATTTTTCTCCTTTTGAGGTTGTGTATGGGTTTAATCCTTTAACTCCTTTAGATTTATCTCCTTTACCTGTGCAAGAGTTTACTAACCTTGATGGGCAGAAACGAGCTGATTTTGTGAAGCAGGTTCATGAGAAGGTGATAAGCTCGTTTTTCTACTCACTTATCGCATTGTTTTTCTTTTCTTTTCTGAATTTTAGCTTGTTTTCTTAAATAAACTGAGCATGAGTGTATATTAGTGGGTGTTATGCTTGCCATGGTAAGATTTCGCAGGTTTTAGGCCAAATCCAATGGAGAACCCGTACCGAAAGCAGCAGATGTTCAAAGAAACAGTCACTTTTTCTTCCACCGATGGAATCTGATCTAATGGAGCATTTCATTTGAAAGATCTTTGAATTATATTTCCAACGCAACTGGAATTGGATCAATTGGAGTTCGGATGCGAAAGTTATGGCCAAAACCGTAAGACTGCGCAGAAGGGTTGGAAGTGGCGAAAACGTCTCTGTTCGACCAAAATCAAAGCCATCTCGACCGAGCCGAATTTTCCATCTCGGCCGTGGCAAGGGCCATCTCGGCCGAGACAGACTATTTTGGCGAGATTTTGCGGGATTTTCACATATTTTGGGTGAGAATTGCTTGGGGAACAAGATATACATCAATTTGGAAGCAATAAATCATACCTTTTGAAGATATGCATCCAAGGCCTCAACCCTACTACTATATAAACTCTTCAATAGCTCAGAATTATTAAGCCCCTTTTAGTTTTGAAACCCCTTTAGTTTTGAAACCCTTTCTTTTAGTTTTTATCTTCTTTCCCCTTTACAGGTTTTAACATCTTTATTTTCTGTTTTCTTTAAAATTCCTCTTTACTTTTTGTTGAACCTTTACTTTTTAATGCAATCTTTATTTTTCCCTGCAATTTTTATCTTTAATATGTTAGGCTAGAACCCTAAACAGGTTCTAGGGTTTCTCCATCTGTGATGCTTGTTTAGATTTATTTATTCAAACCGTTTTATTGGTTTAAACTCTTTGATTTTATTTCAAATCTATTTTTAATTGAAGGATCGAGAGATGAAAATTGGAATAGGTTTTAGTTATTGATTGAAGGACCGAAAGGTGAAAATTGATAATAGGAAGTAAGAGTTTAATACTTTTGATTATCTGTCCGACCAAGAAGATTTCAATTGTAGGAAAATCTAGATCTTTATGAAATTGATTAATTGGTGTATTTTGAGACCGAGAGGAGATAGATCACTAATTAGTAATTTAGGTTTTAATTGCCCGACCAAGGAATTAATTCCACATTAATAGATTTTCCACCAAAATTATCTTTTATGGGTTTGAATATTTGTTTCTTGCATGTAGAATCTGTGCTTTCTAATATTTGAATTCCATCCTTTTTAATTACTTGTTTTGAAAAACCCAAAACCCCAAAAATTGATTTGCCCAAACAAAAGATCTGAAAACCATATTCAGTACATGATTTTCCCTCGTTGCACTATCCTTGTGGGATCGACCAACCCTTGGGTTGACTATAAATTTATTTGTCCTATGCTATAATTTGTATGCAGATTTAGCATCGATCAGAAGGCTAGGCAGAACATTGAGCGTCATACTGAGCAGTATGTCAAGCAGGCAAATAAAGGGCGCAAGAAGATGTTGTTTGAGCCTGGAGATTCGGTTTGGCTGCATATGAGAAAGGAGAGGTTTCCTTTGCAGCGGAGATCGAAGTTGTTACCTCGAGGAGATGGTCCCTTCCAAGTGGTGGAGAAAGTGAATGATAATGCATACAAGTTGGACTTACCCGGTGAGTATGATGTTAGTGCTACATTTAATGTTGCTGATTTAAGTCCTTTTGATGTAGGTGATAGCTTGGATTTGAGGACAAATCCTCTTGAAGAGGAGGGGAATGATGGAGCCCAAGTAGCAGTTGTGAGAGACGATCCAGTTTATATTCTGAGTGGGCCGATGACTAGAGCTCGAGCAAGGACGTTGAGGGCTGGATTGAGCTTATTGATTAAAGATATATGGACTGCTAATGTTTCCAAAGAATCAATGCTGGAAGAATTAAACGACGGCCCAAAAGTTATTAATTTAATTATGTGTAATGATTGGGCTTAGTTTAATTTATTTAGTTATTTTGGGCCAACATGTTTAGGCCTTATTTAAATTAATTTCGAATTTTATGCCTTTTAATTATTTAAAATAGTTTCCTTATTAGTTTAGGGTTTGAGTTGCCTATATATAGGCCTTGTTATAGAACAATTTATTCAGTTTTCAGTTTAATAAAATTTGTGAGGTTATCTCCTTTATTTTTGAAAGCTCAAATTTTTGAAATTCCTATTCTTCCATAGGGTTTTGATTTCGAATAATCAATTGGACAGTCATATCCATTGGTGGTGTCTTCATTCATATCCTTCGTTGTTGGATCAATTCGCTTCTTGGGTCGTAGGAGAATTTATTCGCAAAGGTGTTGGATCCTTCCATCTTCAGTGTTCAGTTTGCTTCCACGTCGAGTCTGAGTCCATTCGTTCGAGTTCCTGGGCTGCGATGTAACCCTTCCTGCTGAGGATCGCATCACCTTATCATCCTCAAGCTAATGGACAAACTGAGCTTGCTAATAGAGAAATCAAAAATATTTTAGAAAAGACAGTGGCTTCTTGAATGGATTGGTCTAAGCGCTTGGATGATGCTTTATGGGCATATCGCACGGCTTTTAAAACTCCGATTGGTATGTCACCGTATCAATTGGTGTTTGGAAAGTCATGTCATTTGCCGATTGAGTTGGAACACAAGGCATATTGGGCATTGAAAATGGTAAATGTTGACTGGAGAAAGGCTCAAGGGGAGCGAGCTATGCATTTGAATGCAATGGATGAATTTCGGAATGAGGCTTATGAAAATTCTACAATTTACAAGGAGCGTACAAAGAGGTTCCATGATTTGCATATTAGAAGTAAATCTTTTGCTCCCGGTGATCTTGTGCTTCTTTTCAATTCTCGGCTAAATTTTATGCCCGGTAAGTTCCGTTCGAAATGGTCGAGTCCTTTCATCATACAACAAGTCTTTTACAATGGAACTGTGGAGTTGGCACGTGAGAATGGTCCCTATTTTAAGGTGAATGGTCATCGGGTTAAACCTTATTATGTTAACAATGGACCTTGTATGGTTTTGGATGTATCTTTTGTGACCTGAGAGGGAAAGTCAAGCTATCGACGTTAAAATAGCGCTTGTTGGGAGGCAACCCAACCGTTCTTCTTTTATTTGTTTTATATTTTCGCCTAGATAGTGTTCAAATGTTTCTTGTCTGTTGTTAATCAATTGGTATACATGTGCTAGGGGAACATCCGCAGGATAGGATGGAGTGAAGCCTCACCGTCTACCTTTTTACAAACTTAGTCTCACTTGACTATGTTTGGGGGGAAGTGTCGATAGTCGGTGATGTGGTTTACTCTATTCCTCTATCTTTACCTTGCTTTCTAGTTTAGTTTGTTTAAATTGAATAATGATTTGATTTTCGATTGGGTTGTATAATGATTTGATCTACTCTACTCTTTAGATTTGGATGTGGATTGAATTTTTATGATTGTGATATGTTTTGATGGATTATTAGCGAGCTTACATGATTTAATACTTTATATTTAGCATGGTTAGTGGATTGTTGAATGGTTTGGTATGTATGGTGAGCTAGTGGATATTGTTTTATCATTGTTGATTATGGTTTGTGGAAAGTTTGGTGGAAATGAGAGCTTAATTGGTTTGTTTTATGCTCAAGTATTTGGTGGTGTTTGTGTTGATTTAGTAGGTACAAATATGGCATGGGAGAATGGTTCGATCGTGGCTACCGATGGGTAACGCATTTTATCATTTCTCTTGCCAATTGTTCATTGCATATAGATTGTTAGGATGTTTTGTGCTTGTGTGTGTTGAACCCAAACAAGAACTTGAGATTGGACCATGATTGACTTAGTAGAGCTTGAATTTTGTCTCAACCAATGATAGGGCGGAATCTTGATATCGATGCATGTTTTAGTCTTACTTTTGAATTGCCGAGTTTTGTGTGTGCTTAATGTGTTGGACTTGACAAAAAGCTGAGAGTATTAGAGCCATGATATTGTCATATCTTGTTCGTTTGAGAGAGGCGAGATTGAGAGTGAAAAATCTAGAACTTGCATCTATTATCTATCTATTTGGCATGAGTTTGGTGACTAGAAAATGATATTAGGCCATCAATTCTTAGTCCTACCTTGCACATCGGGAGTATAAGGTGGAATAACTTGATCAATTTTTGCCATTCATATCTTTGACTCCAGTGATTGAGCTTATTTGGAGATATTTCTTTGATCTTATTAGGACCAATTTGGGGGAAAAGTGTATAAGGGTGAATACGGTGTTGTGAGTTGGGTTGGGAATTGAGTGGATTTGTGATGGGTGAAAAATATTGAGGCATGAATATTATGAAATAAAGGATTAATTTGAATCCTAGAAATGAGGAAAATGAGGCACCAACAAAAATTTGGTGCATATGTGTGAAAAAAAAAAGAGACACCATGAATTACATGAATGATGTTGTTAGAAAAAAAAAGAGAAAAAAAGGAAAGAAAATAGATGAAAAGGAAGAAGAAAAAGAAAGAAAAAAAGAGAAGAAAAGTGTTGTGAAAAACAAATAAGCCTCGGGTATTGAATTGGTTCGAAGGAAACAAGTTTGGGGGTTATGGGAGATTGAAAAGTTTAGTCACTTTGGCCCAAAACCACCTACCATTTAGTAAGCCACGTTATAACAAAAAACAAAGACCTTCTTGATTTTAGAAGCCAACTCATTGTAGTATAGTGGTGAGAATGGATGCAAGCCTATGGAAACTGAGCTTGATATCTTGTGATTGAGTGATTCTCATCATCCCTAACACGTGAGGGAGTGCTTTCATTTCTTTTTCCATATTTGATGAGTGGGTCAAGTCCTTATCATTAACCGTGTCACAAAGTTAGGTGATAATCTCGTTTGATAAGGGCATGCTAAGGTAATCAAGATGAGCTGTGAGGTAGTTTCATAAGGATAATTGATTGCTTTACTTTGTTTTGATAGAGGACAATCAAAAGTTCAAGTTTGGGGGATTATGATATGTGCGTAAAATGACCTTCATTTCGGTATGTGAATGTGCATGTTTGTGGCCATTTTACTCTCATATCATATGTTTTTGTTGTTTTTGTGTTTGGAATGTTGTAGGTTGAGTTTTGAGCATTAAACAACAGTTTTGATTGAGTTTTGGAGGCAAATCGTCCAAGTTTGGAGTCAAAGGAGGATAGGCTCGCCCAAGCGGAGCAGAAAGGGAATTTTCTGGAGTTCAGAGACAACGCTCGGCCGAGCGGAGCTAGGCTTGGTCGAGCCATGTGGACAGAAGGCTCGCTTGGCCGAGCATAGCAGGATCGATCGAGCCCTGCCAACAGAGAGCAGGCTTGGTCGAGCCAATCTAGCTCGGCCGAGCCAGATTGTGGTTTTTGGTAGTTTTGATGGTTATTGAGCCATCCCAGGCGAGCCGTCTGAGGCTCGGGCGAGCCAAGGCCCTGTTTGCTCGCCTATAAAAGTGGGATTTTCAAGACTAAAGAGAACTTTTTGCCATTTTTCATTAGATCAAGATAGAATTCACCCTAAATTCCATCTCTCATCCTAACTCCATCCTAATCCAAGAGGAGCAAGAGCTAATCCACCATCCTTGGAGAGGAATTGAAGATCAAAGTCGGTAGATCAAGATCAAAGTGCTCAATTTAGGGGAAGAAATTCATTCAAACTTATCTGTTATAATGTTTTACTTTCGATTGGATATTGTAATGTTGAACATAAGAGGTATGTAATTCTAATTTCCTTGGATGTTGATTTGAATGAAGGTGTGAGAAACTAGTTTGAATTATGTTTGTTTACTTTCCTATTTGAGATTGAATCACACTAGAGCTTGTTCACATGCACCTAGGTGTAGGTAATAGCCAATCTAGGTGTTAATTGATACGAATTTTGCAGCCAACACGCGGAAAAGAGTGTCATGAATAGTGTGAGTTCTTGTAGTTAGTTAAATTTTGCACTAGGAATTCAGAAAAAAAAAAAAACTCAACGATACTAGTTTGTCTAGCTATAACATTTCCCTAACAAGTAAGTAGTATTCTATAGGGCAAATTGGAAAGAATCTTGGATTGAAAATTTAACTTGGTTTGTGTGTTCAATTACACGTGCATCAGTACCCACTCTCCTTTACACTTTTCTTCTGCATTTTGGTTGAACTTTTGGAGTCACCATGGATGAATGCTAAGTTAACGGTAACAAAATTTATGATTCTTCAAATCTTTGATGATTTCTTGAATGTTTGTTAAAGTTGTTATTTAAAATCATGTCTAGAAAGCATGTGAGGGTGCAATATTTGTGGGTAGTTAATTCCTAGGGCGAGAGTTAGTTATGCGACACATATGCGAGGGTTTGGTGTTTTTGTTGTTCTGGGGTATGCAAAAATTTTTGATTCGTGTGAATGAAATTACTGTCATCCTTAATTTTTCTTGAGTCTGTGAACAAAATTTTTTGTGAACCTTGATAGAGCATAAAATTTGGGGGAGAGTAGTTTCTTAGCCGAAACAACTCATTGTGAAAATTGTTTGTTAAAATTGGTGTTGATATTCTGTTCATCATCTTTGTCTGTTGATTTGCAGAGATACCAATTACAAAAACCAAGAACCCATCAAAGAGAAGGCCAGGTTTGAAAGATGAAGGCTCTGAACCAAGCCCAAAGAAGGGAAAACAAGATAAGCCAGAGGCAGGTCCGAAGAAAAAGGGTGGTATTGAGACTAAAACAAAGAAGCCAACCAACCCATTGTGAAGGTTTGGTCATATTGTTGTTGCTACTATGGCCAAGAGGAATGCAAAACTTCTAAAAACAAGTGAGGCAAACACTATTGAGATCCAAGAGGAAGTGTCACCTGCAGTGAAAAAGGGCACTCAACCTGAGAAGAGTAAGAAGGGCAAAAAAACCCCTTGATGAAATTGGTGGATGCAGCAAAACAAGTTGATGCTAAAGAGAAGGAGAAGAAGGATTTCGGTATCAAAAAACCTACACCTTCCCCATCTAGTTCAAAGATGGACTAACCAACTTCAGCAAAGGAGGTGCCAAAAAAACCAGTGCAGAAACTTCAATCTGGGAAGGGAACTACTCAGTCTAAGGAAACCAGACAGAAGAAAGTTAAAGACAAGGAAAAGTCTGAGGAGGAAGGTTCTGAAGAAGAAGGTACTGTACAACATCTAAGGAGCATAAGTCTGAGGAGGAGCCAGAAGATAAATCTGAGAATCAAAGTGAGGAACCAAATGAAGAAGAAAATAAGTCTGCTGAAGAAGAGAAAGAAATAGAGAGGCCGGAGAAGAAATCCAACAAGAGGAAGAGAAAGGATGAAATCCCAGTGGTTGAGCAGGAAGAGATTCCTAGAAACCCAAAGACTGGAAGGAGGATAAAGACTGTTGCTATGAAAGAATCGGACAAGGCCACTAAGCCGAAGAAAGGAGTGGAATCTGACAAGAAGGAACATATCAAGAAAGGTAAGACAAAACTGGTGGAAGGAAAGGATCTCACTTCGGAAGAAATTGACAATATGCCCAAGTTTTCATCTACAACCCACAAGAAGAGAATGAAGATAATGGAGGAACGACAACTGCTGATAGTGAGGGGCTTTAAGAGTTTCAAGACTCTGCCAGAGACTCTGGTCAGACAGATTGAGCAGCAGGGATGGAAGAGTTTTGTTGTTCCACCACCACCTCCAGTTGTTGCCCTAGTGAAGGATTTCTACGTAAATTGCGAGCAGTCTACAACCAGGGAGTATGAGTTGGTTTCAGTGGTAAGAGGAAAGGAAGTGAGGCTTAATCCTGAGGCTATTCATGAGATATTTGGAACCCATCCGCCTGAACCTGATGATTTCATGGAGATTTATTTAGTACCTAAAAAAAAAGCAGCTGGATGAGGCTCTGTACATAGTGGGGATGTTGGGAGCCAAGTGGAATGATGAAGCCAAAGATAACAAGTACGTTTTGTCAAAGTTCCTGCATGCTGAAGCAAATCTCTGGCTTCAATTTTTGAAGAATAGGATTAGCCCGACGACTCATAACACCAACATCAGCCAAGACAGAATTCTCATGGTAGCAACCATTCTGAAGGGATACCCAATTGATTTTGCTCCTTTTATGGTCAATGAAATTGGTTTCCAAGCATCCATGGAGCGGGGGCCTCTCTTTTGCCCTTCCCTAATCTCTGAGTTGTGTAAGAAGGTTGGAGTCCCGTTCCATGCTGATGAGCCGTGAAAATTTGTGAGAAGCTACTTCAATGTCGAATATCTACGTCAAAGGCATGAGGCATTGCAGAGGAAAGAGGGAATGGGACCACCTTCAGCTAACATTGATTCTGTGCAGAATTTTCAATGTGAGAGATCAAAGAGCTACAAGCTGTGCTGCTCAAAGAATTTAGAGATCTGCAAACAATGTTGTTGGAGATTTAATTCCGAAATGAAGAGCTGCTGAAAGAGGTGAATAATGTGATAGCCGTGAAGGATAAGCCTACTGGGAAGAACAAGACAACTTGATATCTGCGGTCAACTCTAAGACATTCCTTAAGAAACTCTTTTATTAGTTTGTTATTTATATTTTGGTATTTGGATATTGTTTATGAACCCGTATCTTAGTTTGGTTTGTGAAGTGGTGTTGAAGTTTTTTTGTTTAAGTATTTGAATGTTTGATGAATGGTTGTGATAGGGTGTTATTTTGAATGGAATGTTGTTTTAGGTTCACTTTCTTGTCTCATGCTTGATGATGCGGGTGTGTTGTGATCTTTCTTTTCTTTTGAAATTCTGCAAGTAGTGATTAGATTGATTAGGAGTCAACCCCAAAAATTTCTAAGTTTAATCTTGGGATTGTGATCTAGTTTGATTCGCAAAGTCCTGTGGTTCTACTTTTTGTGTAAAAACTTGATATGCTATATGTATGGTCTAGCTTAGCCGATACTTCAAATTTTTGAGAGAATGTGAAGTGTCACCTACTTAGAAATGTTAGCATGCTTAAGGCGAAAGTAGAACAAGTACTGCACTTAGAGATGATCTAGGCCATCTTTTGATCTTTGTGCTTGCAGACGTTCTTGACTACAAATTATTTATCATCGCACCCTGATTTAAGCTTTGAGCCTTTTGTTTGAAATAAACCTTAAAAGGTGTGAGCCGATGATCTATACACTAACCCGAATCAAGAGGCGAATTTTTGTAAGTTCTTGCACCTAGAATTCAGAGAACAATGTTTAGTATGAATCTAGAATTGCCTGAATATGTGGCATGATGTACAATGTTTTCTTGCATATGGTGAAAATAAATGATGCTGCAGCATGTGAGCGGAATGACTGCTTAAATAAAAAAAATTAGATGGAATTCTGTATTCATCTAGAAAAAAAACTAGTTCAAGATCTATTTTAATATGTATTACTTCTTTTGTGTCTAGAATAAGTCCAATTTCGGTGCAAAATTAAAGAGTGCCCCTTGATTCTTTGAGTCACTATTTCCATATTTTCCTCACCTTAGCCACAACCTTACATTAGGAGCTCATAAAGACCTTTTGATGTAGGTGCAATATGAGTTTCATTAGTGGAGAGCATGTTAATGTTTAGAGGTAGTAAAAAAAAGTGATATTGATGATCATTTGGATTGAAATGAAAGTTAAGTCTAAGCTTGGGAAACTTGTTAGCAATCATGCTAAAATGTTTTGGGACTTTGTCTTGCAAACTAGATTGTAATGTTTTGTTTAAACTTGTAAGATTGTGGTGGTTGAAGATTAATCTATTCGAAACTACTAGTGGAGTTTTTCTTTTTATTTTCTTTAATGTTGGCTGAAAGTTATGAGACCGGAATTTGTGAGATAGTTTTTGTTCTTTTGTGTTTTTGTTGCTTGGGGACAAACAACATCTTAAGTTTGGGGAAGTGATAACTCTCGTAAAGAGTTATTATTTCGACTTTGATTTGTTTAAATGTGTCGTAAATTAGGTCAATTAAGTAAGATAAATAGTAGAATTTAGATTAATTAGTTGTTGAGTCTTATCTTTGTTTATTAGGTGGTGCTTAGCTTAATTTATGAGCTTTTGCAAGGAATTGTTTAAGTGTTGTCGCAAGTAATACTATGCTGGAGCTTAGTAGTAGCATGCCAAGAAGAAGTTAATTGTTGCAGCATGGGAACCACGTGGCTTACCTTCTGAAAAAGCAATTCTGGGACCACCTACAGATATGATCTTCTTACTTTTCAGATTATGTCTCAAAAGCAAGATGAAGGGCTACGTGTAGAGTAGAGATGGAGCTGAACTGAAAAGAGGAATATATTTTAAAAAGAGAGAGATGGTTATGCAAGTAATTTTGTGTTAGAAGATGGTTAGGAAGATGAACACAATAGCCATTTTCGGTTTCCTTGTTTCGAACATGAGCTAAGCTTTTTATGCTTAAATTGTTAACTTGTTTATCTATTAGAATATATGTTTGAGTTTGTTCTTTTTTCAAATATGATGTTTGGTTTGTTTGATTCCTTGAGCACGACAGTGGAAAGGAATATCTCACCTAGGGAGACCGAAAGGAGATCTAGAAATAAGAAATCATAATCGACCTTGATTCTTGTGTAAACATATAAAGAACTTACAGCTTGTTGAGAAACCTCTGTTCTTATTTATTGCATCTGAATATTAAATCTTGCATAGACATATGAGGACTGATAAAAAGAGGCAGATCTAGTAGAGTGAAAGCATGCTAGGAATTTTAGAGAGGTTACAAGACTCAGAGACGATGCATGAACTATGCTCTAGCATATACGAAAGTGGATAAACATAAGTTGACAACCCAAGTGTGTTTTGTCTCCTTCTTAAGTCGTATTTCTGATGTTTTCATGATCCTAGTCTAGGAAGTACAGTTCTTAATCATTTTAGCTTTAATTGGTTTTATCATTTACGCATTTCTGCAATTTTAGTTTAGGAAATCATCACACAAACCTTATTTACAAACTATATTCTGTGCACGGCTTACTCTCACTCCCTTGGGTACGATATCTGGACTTTGATCAATACTTATTAGACTACGTGTACTTGCAAATTAAACTGTAACACATCACAACAAACAACACCCACCCATGAGATTCGATAGTTATGATAAATGGGGTAGCTGTGGTAATGGAGGATATGGAGAAGAGAGAACATCTTGGGAATTATTAGAGAAGAAACTTGAAAAGCACGAGGGGATGTTTAAGGAGAATCACCGAGAGGAAGAATTACCAAGTTACAAGGACATAAACATGAAGAAGAGATATGATATGATTGATGAAAGTGTGAGAGATCAATGTGAAGACTTGGTGATGAAACCTAACGAGGAAAGGATGCAAGAGGTAGAGGAGAAGAAGAAGACATCTGAAGTAAAGGAAGTAGAGAATGTGGAGTTCCAAGAAGAAGAATCGAAGAAAGAAAGTGAAGTTTTGCTTCAAGAAAATGCAGCGAATGAAGACACAAAGAGCCGGTGCAAATCTTGGAATATGCGAAGAAGGGTGAGAGTGAGATGCCTTCGATGGAAGAAATTCAAAAAATACCGGCCCTAGAAAGTCTTGTGGATGATGAGAGGTTGGTTACAAACAAGGTTTGTGAAGGAGAGATTGTGATACCAATGGAGGTAGAGATGAAGAATGAATTGGCTATTTTAGTTGCAAGTGTTGTTGAGGTGAATGAGATTAAGAAAGAAATGTGTTTATCTTAGACACGATGCATATGCTCAATGGAGAATTTGATGAGGATTTTGTAACGAAGAGAAGTTTTGATGATATCTCAGAAATTAACACCACCCTTGCAATTTGAGTTTTTCAAGACATTCAAACCTCCTTGGATGGATGAGAGGGGCGTAAGGAAGAACATAGTGAACGAGTTGCTTCCAAATAAGGTATGAATAAGAGAGAAAGGTATAGTCAAAATCTACTAAGTCTTTGACGATAGGTGATTGGAAAGTATATTTGTCGAGCTACCAACATTAACCGAAGCGCTTATTGGGAGGCAACCCAATTTTTTTATTTCTTTATAGATTGTTAGTTCATTTTTAGTTTTGTTATGTCTCTATATTTTTTTAGATAGAATAAGTTGAATTCATGTGTTGAGTTGAGTATGTGGAGATTTTGACTGCTGTGGGGGATGATTTTGATGTGTTTGGTGAGTTGTGTAAGCAGGAGAATGTTCGTGAGTTGCAGATGAGATCTCTTGCCACCACCACCTTGATCGATCTCCACCCCAACAGGAGGATTGATGTGCTTACTGCTAGCCTCTCTTTCAAACTTAGTTCATTCAGGCTAAGTTTGGGGGGATGTGGACGGCTGTTGGTTATTCCTTCACTCACTCTACTCTATCATTTAGCTATGTTTTGCTACTGTTTTCCCCTTGTGTTGAATTTGAATTTGGTTATTTGATTTGGTTGTATAAGATGTGGATAATGTTTATATGTTGGATGATGGATGTTGATTTTGAGTTGTTATGTGATGATTTGGTTTGTGGCATGAATGGTGGTGCTGGTGAAGTAGTGATTACTTTGTTAATGATTTGGTTGTGGTTATGTTGGTTGGATTTTAATGATTCTACTTTATGTTGATGATGGTTGTTTCGAGATGGATGGAATGTGGATTTTATTGCTATATCTTGTGGATGTTGATGAATGTTGAGCAATGTTTGCAAATGTTTGTGGATGAGCTTGCATTGTGAGAATAGTTTGGAAGTAGTTATATTGTGGTGGATATGGATGAATATTGAATATATTTTATTCTTAATAAAGTTGTGTGTGGTGTTAGTAGGTACAAATAAGGCCGATGGGAGCAGTTTGATCAATTGATGCCAATGGATAACACTTTCTAATACTTACTCATGCAATTTAGTTGCATTAGATAGTTGGGTGTTGGATTAGGTTTAGTTATATGTTGTATGCTTGCTTGTGTATGTACCCAACTTTCACTTAAGATTTAATCATGATAAACTCGTGAAGTTTGATCTTTACTTGAGCTGATGATAGGGCAATGTCATTGAGATTGATGCATGTTGAGACTGAGCTTTTGAATTGCTAGAGTTTGTGCATGTTAATACTTGAGACTTGACAAAATCCATGAGATTTGAGCTTTGACATTATCATATTCATTTGAGAATGACAATATTGATAGTGAGAAATCTAGAACTTGCATTCGTTCCCTAGCTAATCTTACATGAACTTGTGACTAGAAAATGATATTAGGCCATCGATTTCTAGTTCTTACCTTGCACATTGGGGGTATAAGGTATTTATGTTAATCATTATTTGTCTTCCATACCATTGTCTCCCGTGATTGAACCTACTTGGAGAATTTATTTGGATATATGTTTAGGAACAAGTTTTGGCGGAAATGAGTGTATTGAGGGTGAAATACGGATGTGTGAGAGATGGGGCCGGGAATTGATTGGATTGTGTTGAATAAGTATTTTATGTTTGAGTCATGAATAGAAGAAAATAAGTGAGAAGGAGTATGAAAAAAAAAGATAAGAAAGAAGAAGGAAGGTCAATCAAAAGAAAAATAAGCACCAACAAAAATTTGTGGAGATGTGAAAAAAGATATATGCAAAAAGCATGGTGAAATCAAAAGAAAGAAAGAAAATGCACTTGAATGCCTTGGGATTGGTTGAGTGAGGTCAATTGTTGGGGGTTATTGGTTCTTGTTGGAGGATAGTCACTTAGCCCAAAACTAACCCACCATTATTCAACCATGTTATAACATAAAATAAAGACCTTTTTTATTATAGAAGGATGGCCATTGTAGTATAGTGGTAAAATAGGATTCAAGCTTATGGAAATCAAACTTGATATCTTGTGAATGAGAGAATTGTCCCTAAACACGATAGGGAGTGTGCTTCCTTGTTTTAACCATCATGTTGAGAGGTCTTAGTCTCTTGTATTAAACGTTGCACAAATTAAGGTGATAATCTCGCTCAATTGAGACATGTTTATGTGGATGTGATAAATTATGAGGCATTGCACCGAGTAGAGTAATTACTTCGTTGTGTTTTGATTGAGGACAATCAAAGTTTGAAGTTTGGGGAATTATGATATGTGTGTGAAATGTATACTCTATATGTGTTATATTGTGGTTATAGCATATGTATTTAACACAAATACCATATGTTTTTTTATAGATTTGATGTTGATTTGGGTATTTTTAGTGTTTGATGTGTGAAAGAAAGTAAGCAATAAACCACAGGTTTGAGCATTTTGGGATGAATTTCGACCCAAATATGTCATGTGTTGAGTTGATTTCAACCCAAACGGAGCATGAAGAACTGAAAGCTGGAAATAGAGCCAAATCTTGACTCAAACTCGTTTGGTTTTGGTCAAAATCTACTTAACAGAGGCAAATTTCGACCCAGCTCAGTCCATTACGGTTGAAATGGCTCTGGTTTGGGCATTTTCTCGATGGAGTGCTATTTTGATCGAAATCCAATTATTTGGGGAAAATTTTTTATGCGATCACTAACTATAAAAAGGGTGAAAATAGAGATGGCTCGGGACTTTTTGTGGTTATTGAGTTTGAAACACTTTCAAACCTTTCAAAACACGAATCTGGACAGGAATCAAGGCTAGATCCACCTAATGAAAGAGGATTTGAAGAGGAAGGTGAAGATTAAGGCTTAGAAGTCAAGAATTGGGGAAATTTATCTCTCTCCTTACCTTGTAATGGCAATTTCTCATTTTGTAATTCAATTTGGTCACATTCAAGGTATGAGTAGCTAAACCTTTTGAGGTTGTTGGATGGAACTATGTAATGGATCTTGTGGATGAGTTGAATACTTTGTTTACTTTCAAATTGAGGTTTACATCAAACTTTAGCTTTATTCAATTCAATCATTGTAGGCCTACGCAAAATGTTTGATAGATGACGAATAGGTTGTAGCAAACATGCAGGCCTAGACGTCGTGATAAGTTTAATGTGAGTATAGATGAACTCTAGCAAGAAGTGAATGCTCATTGGTCACGAATCCTCGTTTTGCTGGGAGTTACTTAGGTTTAGATAGTGTAGCAGTTTGATAAGTGTAAGTAATCTACATTTTCTCGCCAGTGCAAATAGGGTTAATCATTGTTGTGTGGATTGATCAACTTAATTGGAATTAAAGCTGGTGTGCCTAGATTCAGTTGCCTATTTATGTGTCCATTGTTATGTTCTTTCCAATATCCTAGTTTCCTCGTATTGCTTCTATTCTTTCGATTTCTTACCTTGTGCATTGTTGATAAGATTGTGTTTTGTTGGTGAATTGCTTGTTGTTGTCGGAGAATTATTAGGTTGATTTGATTGCTAAATTTTAGATATTTTCTTATTGCCTAGATTAGAAACTCAACTCAACGATTATATCGTGCTTGGATATAAAAGATCTCATTAGTAACCAGTAGTGATTAGAGGGCGAATAGAATAGCGTATTTGATATTTTTATTCTTTGGAGGAATTGTTTGCTTGTGGAATAATTTCCACATCATATCTACATTGTATACTCCTAATTTTATGTCCATCATTTCTTTATTATTTCTCTCATCATTATGATTATTACAAGTCAAAAAATGTTCGGAAACCTTCATTAGTGCACCTTGTCACCGATAGCTTATTAATAGGTGTGTGAAATGTGCATGTGTTGCGTGTCTAATTGCTTGATTTTAGCTTAATTCACATACACTTCACACCCATATTATGTCTTTTATATTAGATTTCACTTCACTTGGTGTATTTTAGTATTTGCGATGTATAGGTGTGAAAACAAGGAAAAACTCACAATGTTGAATTTGCACCAAGGAAGGATTTCGACCGAAATTCATCTTGAGAAGGATGGATTTATGCCAGAATCAAGTAAAAGTGAAGTGATTGAGGCAGAGACGAATTTTGATTGGGCTTCAACCGAAATCTTTCATGCCAAAAGATTGTCCACTTTAGAGCAAGATTTTGACCGAAACCTCTTGTATTTTGGCAGATTTTGGATTTCGACCAAAATTGTGAGGGATTTTTCCACGTTTCAAAGGCTGGTTTTGGGCAAAATAGGAAAAGAGCATATGAGGATTTTGGGCAAAATGCGGATTCGGAAAGCTAATATAAAAGGGCGGAAATAGATGGAAGAGCATATTTTTTTCCAACTTTTGAAGGCTACGAATTGAATAACCATCACAACTGAGAAATAAGGCCAAATCACCACTTGTGGAGGAGAAAGAAAGATAATTGAAGGAAGGAGATTGTAGATTCAAAGTCAAGACTCTTCTGCCTCTTTTCAATTGATTGTAATAACATTTATCTTTATTTTATTTTGTTGGTGAACAAAGGTATAACTGTGTTTGGATTTTTGTTAGAGAAATCCTTCCTTACTTTTTGTATTTTGGTCGGTCAAAGATTGTAAGCCATCTTAGTCAGTTTTTCAGAGTCAGAGTTCTAAATTGTAATCCTTGTATAGGATCGATTGAGTTGTATTAGAACTTAGGCTGAAGACCGAGAAAAGGATAATGATCGAGAACTGACTACCTGCATGCCTTAAACTAGGTTTTCACAGCCTTAACCGGATTTGAGTTAGAGCATTCAGTTTAAGGTCTACCATACTGACCAGGAGAAGTCAGTATGAGGTCTTCCCCGTACTAACTAAGGATAAGTCAGTATGAGGGTTTTCCATACTGATCCGGAGAAATCAGTATGAGGCCATTTTCCATACTGATTGTGGACAGTCAGTATGAGGGTCTACCATACTGACCTTGGGAATTCAGTATGAGGGCTAAGCTATATTGACCTTCGAAAGTCAGTACAAGAGCCTCCACCTTTAAAGCTTGAGGTATTTGAAAGATATCGAAGCTCAGTCAGACTTATGCATTTATACATGCTCAAGTGTAAGTCAGTACAAGGTTATCCTAACCTAGATTCCTCAAACTGAGAACTTAGTTTGATATAAAGTTAGTGTATGGTACACAAACGCAGCAGAGCAGAGCAGGTCGCAGACCTAAGGCATGGGCTACGATTGGACAATATCTTCCATGAGTCTATAGTTTGGTATTATGTGTCTAACGGGCATAAATTTAAAATGCCTAGAGGAAATCCTCTATAAAAGGGTCTGCACTTCAACCTCTAACGGCTAATCAACATACGAAGATTGAAAGAACTCTGAGCCAAAATCCTAAAGTCTTCGCACGACAAAGAGGATCTCTCTACTAAACTCTCTGAGTTTCTGTGTTTCCTTACACGAGACTTGAGTCTTCGACTCAAGTTATACCGCCCTAACTTCTCCTAGCATGAGGCTGAAGCTGTAAAGCTTAAACTCTTCTTTGGTGAATATATATTTCTGAGATATATTCATAGTAGTCAGTTTCCTAGTCTAGGATTTTGATTCTCACGGGCGTACGTCAACCACCTAAGTTCTGGGAAAAATAGTAAACAAACAACCACCGGGAAGAAGACTGCGGGGTGTCGTCCTCACTTCAACCTGAAGACTAAGTCTACAAGAAGTTCCTAGGCGAGTAGGGGTGGCAAATGGGTCGGGTTCGGGTTGGCGGGTCGGGTTGTGACCTGATAATAACAAGCGACACGCCAACCCGAACCCGACCTGTATATTTTCGCGGGTCAGAAATCTGAACCCGAACCCGACCTATTTATTTTCGGGTCGACCCGAAACTGACCCGAAATGACCTGTTTAATTATTTTAAAAATTAAAAAAATGTGTTAATTATTTTAAAAATTAATAAATTGTGATAATTATTTTTAAAATTAAAAATTTGTGTTAACTATTTAAAAATTTTGATTTTAGGCTATATTTTATTTATTAAATTTTTATGTAATTATGTTTCATAAATAATAATAATAATAATTAATATTATTGGTGGGTCAAATGGGCTCGCGGGTCAACCCGAGATTGACCCGAACCCAACCCGAAAATTAAATGGGTTGGACGGGTTGACCTGAAACTGACCCAAAAATTAAATGGGTTGACCCAACCCATTTTTTTCGTGTTGGGTTCGTGTCGGGTTGTCGTGTCGGGTTGGAGATTGCCGCCCCTATAGGCGAGTGCCATAGTAGACCGAAGGACGGAGGCACCGACGGGCTGTGTATAGATCGTAAGAAGGCTTGTATTTACTTAGTGGATTATCCTGACCTTGGGTCTGAAGAGTGGATGTAGGATATTGAGATCCGAACCACTATAAATCTTGTGTGTTGTTTACTGCTTTACTTTCACCCTTGCTCTGTTTTTCTATTTCACAAACTGACTTTTGAAACCTTCAATACTTGTCCAAGTATTGAAGAGTATATGCTGTGAAACTAACTTAACTATGGGTGTCATAACAAATTGCTAGTATAATTAATTGAATAGTAAAATCTTATACATGCTCATATACCTCGTGCGGAAAATAAATACTCCCTCCGTCCCATTGAAGTAGTCTCATTTTCCATTTTTGTTTGTCCCATAAATTAGTCCCATTTTCCTAAAATGGCAAATTTTTTCACACTCACCAATAAAATATTAATTCCACTACACTCACAACCCTTAATCTCCGTGCCGAAAAGAAATGGGACTACTCTAATGGGACGGAGGGAGTATGTTTTTTCTTCAAATATGATCTTCTAGAATGTTCTTTTGCTCTCCAAATATCTAGTGAGGAATTGCAACTGGATTGAATAGAAGGTAGAAGAAATCGTTTACCTCTCAACTGTAGCCACTGCCCTCTCATTTTTTTCAAATATAATTTGCAACTTATGATTTAATTCTAAGGAGATAAGACTATTTATAATTAGGGTAAAATCCCTAATGGGTTCTGAATAGTTTATGGGCAACACCACGAACCAGATACAAATAATAAAGTGGACCTTTAAATTAATTAATTCTCATGTTCAACCTATAATATAATTAATTAATTAATATTAATTGATATCACCAGAGAATTAATATTGACATACCTCTTTATTACAATATTATAAGGAAAAAGTTGCATTAGCTTAGTTAATTCTCGTATTTAAGGTTACAGACATTCATTAATTTATTTTGAGCTTCTGACTAGCTTTTTTAATTAATCAACATCTTTGGTTTATATATGTGCACATATATATCTTGAGCAATACCACTCAAACTATTATTGCTTATGTCTGAATATTCAGCCAACAGGACTTTAGCATAACGATTATCTTTAAGCTCTTCAGGGAATGTCACCATGTTGTACTGGATATGGTTGCCTAAATTCAGTTCCAGACCATCATACACAAAGGTAATTTACTTGGAATTTCTATATGCTTCTAAACCTTCATTAGGTTTGGGATTGTACCGTGCCACAAGATCTCGACTCTTTATGATGTTACAGAATGGGACATCTCGCTATGACCCATCAAAACATATTGATGTTCCGACATATCAAGCAACAAAGAAAAGCCACTGTTTAATATGACTATGATGCAGATTACAGTAGGGGTGTTTGCGGTCTTTTTGGAAGCAAAATCTCGGCCAAACAAATAGGTACGATTTGAGGTTTTTTCAAACAAATCCGGCCAAATAATTTATCCAAACCAAACTGGCCAAACCATATAGAAAATGGTTTGGTTCAGCTGGTTTGACTGTTTGAAATAGAATATGATTCAACTTTCACTAATGTAGTATAATATATCGAGAGTGGAGACTTTAGCTAATTTGAACATGAGTCAATTGTATAAAAGGGTAGAAATTAACCAAGTGAAATACAACTTATACATATAAATTATAGTATATTTAATAATTATATATCTATAGTCGGTTTGAGCCGCCAAACCTTAACCAAATCATTTTGACCTGTTTCAAAATTTTTAAACTGTCAATCTGAAAATTAGATTTATAATCGGCCAAATCGGCCAAATTAATTCGATTTGACCGATTTCCACCAAACCACGAACATCCCTAGATTACACTGTTGGGGATAAACACCAATGTGGAGATAAACCAAAACAACAATATCTTGTATGCTAAATTAGATTAACCAAACAAGCCAAATCAACCAAGGCACCCATGCAAGGAAATAAACCACAAAGTAGTAAAGAGGACACCGATATTTTTAACGTGGAAAACCTTCCAAGATGAAGGTAAAAATCACGGGCTAGAAACCACCTCAACAAATCTCCACTATATCAAAATAATGGGTATACAATGTTCTCCGTAGCAATCCAAACTAGAGGTTCACCAATAACAACAATAAAACTAAAGATATCACCTATCTTGGCTAGCAACAAAATCCTCATCAATCAATTGATGGATTCACAATGAAGCCCTCTAGATTGCAATCTAGGTTTACCAAATAAAATAGAGATTAGAGGCTATGAGAAAGATATCACCAAATTGGAGAAGCAAGGTTGTGAGAACAAGGAACCAAGACCTCTTCCCTCTCTTCTTCTTCTTATTCATCTTCTTTCTTCTCTCTTTTCTCTCTATTTTCCTCGCAGGCAGCGGCTCTCTCTCTGTCTGAAATTGGCACAGCCACACTGCTCTTTTCTTTGGTTTTGCATGCACACCACACCACTTTCACACACACACAATTGTGTTTAATTCCACTTAGCCCTGTTGGGCTTAATTGGTCAAAAGTCATTTGGGCTTATTTAATTCAGGGCCCATTAAATGACAATGACCCAACAATTCTCCCCCGTCATTTCATTTTGTGGGCTCTAGCAAGCCCGTTCCTCGCATACAAGCCTCGAACTTCTCCTTTGTCAAAGACTTGGTAAACATATCTGCTGTGTTCTCACTTGTGTGGATCTTCTCTAAACTCAACTTCTTCTTCTCAAGCTCATCACGAATCCAATGATATCTGACATCAATATGCTTGGATCTCGAATGAAATGTTGAGTTCTTAGAGAGATAAATAGCACTTTGACTGTCGCTGTAGACAATCAGCTTCTCTTGCTCAAGACCAAGTTCTTCCAAGAACTTCTTCATCCACAGAGCTTCTTTGCAACCTTCTGTGATGGCAATATACTCAACTTCGGTACTAGACAGAGCAACACACTTTTGCAACTTGGATTGCCAAGAGACAACTCCCCCTGCAAAAGTCATCAAGAATCCCGAAGTGGACTTCTTGGAGTGGACATCACCTGTAATATCTGAATCTGTATATCCAACCAGATTCGGTTCACCAGTACCAAAACATAAACATACCTTAGAGGTGCCTCTGAGGTATCTGAGAATCCATTTAACTGCGGCCCAGTGCTCCTTTCCAGGATTAGAGAGAAAACGGCTCACCACTCCAACTGCATAAGCTATGTCTGGCCTCGTGCAAACCATGTCATACATTACACTGCCTACTGCTGAGGCGTATGGAACTTTGCTCATCTCTTCCTTATCCTTCTCACTTGTAGGACATTGTTTAACAGAAAGTTTGAAGTGGCCTGCAAGTGGAGTAGATACTACCTTAGCCTTGCTCATGTTGAACCTCTCAAACACGGCTTCAACATAGCGCTCATGAGCTAGCCAAAGTTTCCCATTCTTCCTGTCACGGGTTATCTTCATGCCAAGAATCTATTTTGCAGGGCCTAAGTCTTTCATTGCAAAAGACTTACCTAACTCTCGCTTCAACTTCTCAATCCTGCTAGCATCATGACCAACAATCAACATGTCATCAACATATAACAGTAGAATAATTTAATCATCATCAGAAGTGATCAGACGATGTTCTGGTATACCCCTGACCCATCATGAATGAGTCGAACTTCTTGTACCACTGCATTGGAGCTTGCTTCAACCCATACAAGCTCTTCTTGAGCTTACACACTAGATTCTTTTTACCTTTGGCTTCAAAGCCTTCGGGCTGCTCCATGTAGATCTCCTCATCTAAATCCCCATGAAGAAATGCAGTCTTGACATCAAGCTGCTCTATCTCCAAATTCAAGCGAGCTGCCAAACCAAGAACAACTCTAATGGAGCTCATCTTCACAACTGGAGAGAAGATCTCATCAAAATCTACACCTTTCTTCTGACTGAATCCTTTCACAAGCAACCTTGCTTTGTACCTTGGTTGTGAGCTATTTTCAGAAGACTTCAACCTGTAAACTTACCTGTTCTTCAGTGCTTTCTTGCCACTAGGTAGCTTTACCAAATCATAAGTGTGATTCTCATGCAAGGATCGTATCTCATCTTGCATGGCTTTCAACCACTCATTTTTTGCTTCATGATCAATAGCTTTTTGATAGCTTTCAGGCTCTCCACCATCTGTGAGCATCACATACTCACTAGAACTGTATCTCTTTTAAGGTTGGCGCTCTCGAGCGGATCTCCTCACTACAGTCTCAACTGGTGGTGGTGGTGGTTCTTCTCCAACTGGCTCAACATAATCAAATGGAGGATGCTCCTCATCATCATTACCACCTTGTTGCATGTCTCCCCCGTGATCATGACCTACTAAGGGAGGAGGAGTTGGATCCAATTTGACTGGAATCTCAGTAGAGGGACTAGAAGTATTTTCTTTATCAGAGTCATCACCAAATTGATCTTCTAGAAACACAACATCTCTACTTCTCACAATCTTCTTGTTCACTGGATCCCACAACCTGTAACCGAACTCCTCGTGACCATAACCC
This sequence comes from Plectranthus barbatus, assembly GCA_026898455.1. Lineage (NCBI taxonomy): Eukaryota > Viridiplantae > Streptophyta > Magnoliopsida > Lamiales > Lamiaceae > Plectranthus > Plectranthus barbatus. The sequence continues at coordinate 1,234,165 of JAPKLW010000036.1, read as the reverse complement.
AAGAAGATACACTATTTGACCTTGTCATCAAGCTTGGATCTCTCATCTTTGGGAACATGAACAAAAGCCTTGCAGCCAAACACTCTCAAGTAGTCATATGACACATATTTTCCACTCCAAACTCTGTCGGGAACATCACCATCTAGAGCAGTAGCTGGAGAAAGGTTAATCAAGTCAACTGCAGTACGCATAGCCTCCCCCCAAAAGCTCTTGGGAAGCTTAGCATGTGAAAGCATGCATCTTATTCTTTTTTCAATTGTTCTGTTCATCCTCTTTGCTACACCATTCAACTGTGGTGTCTTGGCTAGAGTCTTCTCAAGCCTGATCCCATGAGCTCTACAATAGCTCTCAAACGGACCTTTGTATTCACCACCATTATCTGCTCTAACTGCCTTCAGCTTCTTTCCTGTTTCTCTTTCAACTCTGACATGAAACTCCTTGAAGACATCAAAAACCTGATCTTTGGTTTTTAGAATTGTGGTCCAGACTTTCCTTGAGTGGTCATCAATAAAGGTTACAAAATAAACAGCACCTCGAAGAGTTTTATCTCGCATAAAACAAACATCAGTGTGAATCAAATCAAGAATATTTGATTTTCTATGTGGAGGATAAGTATGAAATGCAACTCTATGTGTCTTTCCAACAATATAATCAAGACAAGTTTTCAGAGGTGTACCTTGCAAACTTGGAAGGAGTTGCTTCCGGGCGAGGATCTGCAGGCTCTTCTCGCTCACATGGCCAAGTCTCTTGTGCCAAAGGTCAATGCTGACACCTTTCTGAATCACATTTGTCTCTCCCTTGCACAACTTTGCTTGTGTGACATAGAGTGTATTCATCTTCTTTCCTTTTGCAACAATCAGTGACCCTTTGGTGAGCTTCCATCTACCTTCACCAAAGTAGTTGCAAAAACCATCATCATCTAGCTTACCAGCCGAAATCAAATTGAGATGGATATCTGGGACATGTCTCACATCCCTCAGCACCAACTTCATCCCAAGATTTGTCTCCAAGCAAATCTCTCTAATACCCACAATCTTAGAAGCATCACTGTTTCCCATCTTGACATTTCCAAAGTCACCAGAAGAGTACGAATTGAAGAAATCACCATGAGGAGTAACATGGAAAGATGCACCAGAATCAATGACCCAATCACTATCCTGACACACCAAACTAACACAGCTATCATCAGAGACAATCACGGCAGCACCATCTTGCTGAACTGCATTAGTCTCCTTCTCCTCTCTTTTGCCTTCTGCAAGTTCTCTTTTCAAAATCATGCGCTCATTCCTCATGTGACCCAGCTTGTCGCAGTGAAAACATCTAATGTCTTTTCTGTTCTTAGACTTTCCCCTCGATGCATCCTGTTTACCATGTCTTTGTGGATATCTGTCTTTACTTCTACCACGTCTCACCGGTTTCTGAGAAACTAAAACATCAAAAGAAGATTCACCTCTTTCCTTTCTTCTTGCATCTTCATTAAGCAAACTATCTTTAACCATCTCCATGGTCAAAGTTCCACCAGGTGCAGAAGTGCTCAATGAGACCACCAATGTTTCTCAACTATCAGGTAGAGACCCCAGAAGTAAGAGTGCTTGTAGCTCATCCTCAAACTTAAACTTCATACCAGTCAGCTGATTCACTAACCCAACAAAGTCACTAGAATGCTCAGTCATACTTTGCCCATCTTTGAACTTCAAATTCACAAGTCTCCTGATGAGTAGTGCTTTGTTTCTGAAAGTATTTTTCTCATACAGTGCCTCCAACTTTTTCCATAAAATATCTGCTTTGGTTTCCTCGGCTATGTGATGGAATATATTGGGATCTACCCATTGCCTAATCGTAGCGGAAGCTTTCATGTGCAATATAGCCCAATCCTCATCACTTTTATCTGTTGGCTTTCCTTTGCCCAATACCGGCAGAAAGAGATCTTTGCAATAAAGCAAGCCTAACATTTTTCTCTTCCAAATAGCATAATTCCCAGAATTTAATTTCATCATCCCAAAAGAATTTTGCTCCTCCATTTAAGCACACAAATACTCCAATCTCTTTCCACAACCCAACCAACGCTCTGGTACCAGTTTATTGGGGATAAACACCAATGTGGAGATAAACCAAAACAACAATATCTTGTATGCTAAATGAGATTAACCAAACAAGCCAAATCAACCAAGGCACCCATGCAAGGAAATTAACCACAAAGTAGTAAAGAGGACACCGATATTTTTAACGTGGAAAACCTCCAAGATGAAGGTAAAAACCATGGGCTATAGAAGCCACCTCAACAAATCTCCACTATATCAAAATAATGGGTACACAACGTTCTCCCTAGCAATGCAAACTAGAGGTTCACCAATAACAACAATAAAACTCAAGATATCACTTATCTTGGCTAGCAATAAAATCCTCATCAATCAATTGATAGATTCACAATGAAGCCCTCTAGATTGCAATCTAGGTTTACCAAATAAAATAGAGATTAGAGGCTATGAGAAAGATATCACCAAATTGGAGAAGCAAGGTTGTGTGAACAAGGATACAAGACCTCTTCCCTCTCTTCTTCTTCTTTCTTCTCTCTTTTCTTTCTATTTTTCCTCAGCGGCTCTCTCTCTGTCTGAAATTGGCGCGGCCACAATGCTCTTTTCTTTGGTGTTGCACGCACACCACACCACACCACACCACTTTCACACACACACAATTGTGTTTAATTCCACTTAGCCCTGTTGGGCTTAATTGGTCAAAAGTCATTTGGGCTTATTTAATTCAGGGCCCATTAAATGACAATGACCCAACATACACCAACAGTTTATCTAGAAATTATATCAAAAGTGATAACTATTTATTTCGCTCTAGGTCGAATGAATTATACAATCTTCTGTGATATTCTACACACCATATAATCTCTCTATCAATAAGATAAAAAGATAAAGCTTGTTCGCGTCATATGCTTATTAATTTAGATTTATTGCAAGTCATTACCAGTGATAGAGCATAAAACAATTTGTTTACCATACCAATAATATTTCTTTTAAAGCCAACAGGAAGTTAGTCATCCCATGAATAAGCCAACCTCCGGGGAGATGGGATATCTAGGCACAGAGCCCATCCTGTAGAGGACTATTGATTCAGAATGGATAATATACCTCCCATTTACACAGAAATGCAGTCACGGAGTCAACCAATAATCCCTGCTCTCCTATGTATTATCCAAGCACATATTTCATGCTCCTTGCCCTTGTAGAGCTACAATCAGGGCCTGTCTACCCACGATAAGGAGTGATGTATAAATACCATTGTTTAGATTCTTAGCTACACACTCTCATCAAACCACACATACTCCATATGACATTCAGATTGATTACGGGATGTTCTGCAAAAAATAAGTTTATTGTTGAGAACTCAACAACCAACACGGACTTTCTACCATATTTTTAGAGGTCAACAAATATCTTTTAACCAGTGGACAATGCTTAGTTGATATGAGATTCAACTGATGTTTAGTCTTAGGAAGAACGATTCTGAAGTATGATGATGTAAGATCGATTCTTTGTTTATATTTGGTCTCTGTTAATTTCATGATAACTAGAGAGAGTCGTCCTTGTGTCAACTAATGAAATGGAGTATAAGTTGACAACAGATGTGCCAACTTATCTTGTACATAGCTGTCCAGCTCAACTATCACTTCTCAACTGGATAGTTCTTGACTGGTTAACCATTTGTGGAAATCACTCCACTCATAACTGTCGGCTACAACTGACCAGTTAAAAGGGCAGTTGATCCAAAACTTATTTCTTTAGTGCTCGAGTCTTCAATTGTCAGCTCTATGCGAATCTACTCTATTATAATTCTTGAACCTATACACTTTTACGCAGGGGCGGCGCCACCCCAGGGCTGAGGGGGGCGCCCGACCCCACGACCAAATTTTCTTATTTTTTTTACTTATATATATATATATATGAAAAAAATACAACTTATGTTGAGTGTTTCGAACTATTCTAATCACGGACTCCACGAAAACAAAGAATAAATAATTATAGATGAAACACTTAGTTGGGCCAAAACAAAGAATCAAAAATTATAGATGACAAACTTAGTTGGGCTGGCCCAACTTCTATAAAAAGTTAGGAAAATTAAATTAAAAGGTAAACAATCTACATAAATAATTGTGGCACTATTTTTTTCAATTTTTTTTTTTCCCGTTAAATTCGGTAAGAAAAATTCAATTTTCTTCCTTTCAAATAGGATATTTTATCATTACATTCAGCATTGATGATGTAAGGTAATAATTATTATTAAAATCTAAAATTCTTATTGTTAATTTGTTTTGTTTGTAAATTTTGATTATTCGTTATTTTTTAATCTTTATTGTAAATTTTAATTATTTATTATGTGAATTGCAACTATTAATTATTATTGTTGTTTTGTAGTTTTGTTTTAAATTGTGAATAAAATTTTTATTGTTGATTGTTGTAAATTTTAATTATAAATTTATTTATTTTATGAACTTATTTAATGCAATATCAATTGTAATTATACAATTCACTATATCAAAATATTTGGTTATTATCTAGGGAAAAATTTAAATTACTAGAAAAAATCTTTCCAAAATTTCACAAATGTTTCAAATCGAAAGTTGAGGCTTCAAGGACATATAATTTGAGTTCTAATGACTATGAGAATAACAATGATAGTAGAAAAAGAGTTCGCAAAGAGATTGGATTATCAGATGACGGTGTTATTGGTGACTCGTAGAGATGAATTAACGAAATGATATTTGGCCATACACCCTAGTAAATCACATGGGATACATATCATCCAATTGAATTTAGTGAGTTTTACAGGTCGTTTCAAGATTATTGATTCAAGAAAACTCGATGGGCCAGTTCGAAAACCGAAATATTATATTAGGGTTGAAAATTTTCAAGTAAAAAAATTGTGGCCCATTTAGCACGGATCGATTAATCTTCAACCCGATATGATTAACCTAAAATCCTACGGGTTAATCCGTTCGACATTCCTAAATTACCGACGTACTGAAGTATAGCCCCACGAACGTCAAATCCAGCCTCCGCCACTGCTTTTACGTATAACTCTAGGTACAGTTCAGTTCTATTAAGCTCTGCATAGAAATGACAGCTGAATGATGTTTTCAACAATCATAAAAACTACGTATAATTCCTAATAAATATATCTAACTAAAATAGTTTAAAGATAAAATAATAAATATATTATCGAATCTAAGATTAATTATATTATAAGAGACTCACATTAACATTGTTGACTCATTGTAATTTAATTGGAGAAGTTAATTTATAAATACAATTTCTTTATTAACAAAAATTTAATCTCTTACAAATTATTTGCAGAACATTCTATATATTCTTCATAGAATAAATTAATATATGTATTTATAGGTATTTGTATATCATTTTTACTAATAAGATTTCAAGAATTTATTTTCTGTCTTCAATATCCTTGAATTTCTTTGACATTTGTCAAAAATATTTTTATCTGACTAATCAAATTGATCTCAATTCTCATTTGCAGCATCATTCTTTCATTCATCCAACATTATTAAATTTGAGGTATTTGTTAGGTAATGGGAGTTTGTCCTTAACTGTACTTCATTGAAAGGTCAGTTTCAAAGGTGTTTGTGTTCGCGTGTATTCTTGGATCATTTGCACCATACTCTAGTTCAGCTTTTGGTTTTTTCTTTTTCTTTCATGTTAGTTCGTTAATCGTTATTGTTGTTTTTTTATTGTTTTCTTTCTATACATCTTCAAGTATAATATTAGGTAAAGAGAATGTTGTGGGTGATGCACGTTCTCATAGTATGAGAACTACTTGGATTAATTAAGTATAATTATCTTAAATGAAGCAGTCCAAGGTTCTTTGATTCAACACCAGTTTGAGTTTCAATTGGACTTTGTAACTTGCTTAAAAGTTTAAGAATTAATTGCTTATTTAATTAAAGAGGTTTGAGCTCTAGAGTTATTGAATTAATTCTAAATGGCCCAAGATGAGTGGGCTTAAAGACTTATGATTTTTTTAGTTGTAGACTTATAAGTGGTTTATGTTTATTTATTTGTTTTAATTTTAGTTTAGAAAATGATTTTGTCAGCTTGTGGAATAAATTACGTTGGAAATTCTTAATTCGTCTAACGGTAAAAAAGACTTTCTACCGTTGTAAAGGCCCGTAAATAAAAGAAAGAGTTTATTCTTAGTAATAAAGTTTTGTGAGCTTATTTTCTCCTAAGTAAGATCCATTGTAACTTATAAGTTAAATAGTTCTAAGTAAGTTCAACTCATTTTCAATATTTCATCAAAACTATATAATTTCTAATGTACATAAACCCAAAGTTCATGAAAGTCAAAATAATTTGGGTTTTTATAGAAGAGAAATAATTTGGTTTTTGGGGCCAGAGATCACATAAGATTTTCTATATCACTCCTTATTCCATTATTAAAATTATTATTTACTCCTTCTGTCCCGAAATAATTGTCTTATTTTTCTTTATCGTCTGTCCCAAACAATTGTCATCTTTCCTAAAATGGAAAATTAATATACACTCACTAATAAAATACTCTCTCCGTCCCGATTATTTGGTCCAGTTTCATCTTGCACGAATGTCAAAAATTATTTATGAATGTATTAAATATTTGAACAAATTTCCTGAATTACCCTTATTTAGCAATAACTATCAATAATGGAACCTATTAATTGTGTGTCATTTATAATATAATTCAAGGATATCTTTGTAAACTCATATAAAAAATAATACCAAATCTAGATAATGGACCATATATATGGGACATACAAAAAAAGAAACATGGACCAAATAATCGGGACGGAGGAAGTTTTAATTTCTTGTATCTCTACTCGCATTGGTATCTGTGTCATTTAGAAACAGGACAATTGTTTAGGGACGGATGGAGTAATATTTTTTTTATTTTAATATTTTATAATTTAGATTAATTTTATAAGTTAAACTGCATGATTCTTTCATCTAATTAGGGTATATATATTTTAGTAATTAACTTTCAGTTTTTAACTCAATTTAATTGTTAAAACATCATAATTTGTGTCTTAAAATGGAATTTGAATATATTATATTATATTCAATTTTTTGTTTTTTAATGATAATTATTAAAATTAATAATTGAGAAAGTGAAATATTAAGTTAAATTGTTAAACATCATTATAGTTTGATCCGAACACCGCGGTAGCCAATTCCTTTCATGTTACGTATAATTTGATTCTCTAGTGGTTCTACTACTATAACCTTTTTCTCTCTCTCATGTTTGCCATTTTATTCTTTAATTCTCTCTCTTTCTCTTCTTTTAACCCATTTTATTCTTTTAACCGTTTGAAGTTGCTAAGATGCTCAATTGGTCAAAGTGGCCTTATCTGCCAACTCCACTCAACTTTTCTCTCTTACAATATCACTGCTATGATATCCTTTTTGTTTGGAAGACTTATTTTTCAATGATATTTAATTAGGAAATTTTAGACACGGTATGATAATCCGATACAAATCTAATACCCAAATAAATGAATTACGTCAACCTATTTCAAATCCGAATCAATTTCGGGTCGAACCGACAAACCAAACTAAAACTAGGGTCGGGGTCGAGTCAGTTTCGAATAGACTACAATTGTGATGATTGAAGAAAAAGAGCAACTAACAACTGATCAGTTTGCGGGAACGCCAACTGGTAGGTCACTAACCGTTTAGGAGGAACTAGCAGCTAGCTGTGTAGCAAATAAGCTCTACTAAGATGATAGTCAACTGAGAGACCAACAAAAAATGACAGTTACAAAAAAATATCAGTTCTGATCTGGTTTGAACAAATTGGCTCCAATAAAATATAATATTCAATTAAGGTTCTGCTGAGAAAAGACAACTAAACTTTATGTTTTATCAAACATCGTATCAAGAACAAGATAATACAAAAAAGTTTATCCTAGTACAAACCTATCAATCGACAAGTAAAGAGTCAAATCATTCGACGTGAAGAATTCAAATATGGAAGATACAAATACCAATTAAACTAGAAAGAAAAAAGGGAGAGATTTTTTGGTTACGTAACACAATTATTGCTACATTTACAAAACCTAAATCGACCTCTTATTCTCACTGTTCTACATAACATTTTGAAATAGGAGGAAAATATTCTTTAGTTCTGAAACATTTAGATCGCAATGACAAGTGTAAGATAACACGAGATTAATCGAACATTTGTTCATATCAAAACTCGGACATGGTACTATTCTAAATCTTAAAGCTATTGAATATATAAACAAATCCTTTGTGTGCAATGACTTATACGTCGATCGATTTAGCACACGTTGGTGATGCAATTTTACGTTGGTCGAAACAGATTGTGATAAAAAAATTACTATGAGAATTCTTATCAATGGAAAACAACTTGCAAAAAAAAATTTACAATTGTTGAAATCCCAAAACTAGATAGCCAAGCTTGTATGATAATTTAAGATTTCATATATATATATATATATATATATATATATATACCGAGATGGGTGTAGAGTAAAGAGTTGCTAAAACAATTTTTTCTCTTCGCGTCAGTCGATGTCGATCAACATGGGGAAACTGCGCGTCGATCGAAATGATTTCTATTTTGGTCGAAATAGAGAGGACTGAAAATGGGATATTTGCTAGCTCATCTTGGAAACTCTTCTCTAACTTGGAAAAGATTGCACAATGGCAAAATAATAATAAGAAATCCATTACTACCAAGTTGATCACGATATCAATACACCATACAATTTGCCTACAAATTGGCATCTCACTTACATTAAAGCCACAACATCAAGCACAACATAACAACCATTCTTACTTATTACATAATCTTAAGAAAAAGATAAAGTACTAAAACTCGTCGTCATCAAAGTGACAGTCATTCTCGTAAGGATCGTTCATACCATCATCATTCTCGACATCATATGAAATTTCAGTTGGTTTCCCGAATCTGAATTGGATTCTTCTTCATTGTGCACCTCATTATTCACCAAAGCAAATTGAGAAGGGTTGAAATGAAGGTGCCTAGTGGAACTAGCCCGGAGATTTTGTGCCATCGGGGGCCTGCATAAAATTGATATTGATTTTTTATCATGCCTATGAATCCTTACAATCGGGAGCTTCCAATCGAGCCCACTCTTTCTATTCGGGGGTAGCACTTGCACCAACCTAGTGATGCCTTCAACTCTTGTCACTCCATGGGGATATTCATCGGCCCAACGACCAAAATAGTCTCCCAACAATTCTTGAATGGTTGCACATTTCGTAGTTCCAAAAAAAAGCAAATCTTTTGTTCTCCGGTAGCATTACGGGGCAAAGATGAGTTACAAAAGAGTAAAGGTTTCACCATATTGAAGGTCCTAACAAGAATAAGGATTAATAAAGAAAAAGTTAGGGAAACAAAAGTTAAAATTTACCCCATGCTACCAACACCTTCTTAAATTCGAAGAGAGTAAAGAATGATTGCCAATGGTGTAAAACTCCCACCGGAATTTTGTCGGAGCCTTGTCGGAGTCTTCTTAGAGGTGGTGGTGGTTAGTGTAGTGGTTTACATAAAAGAGAAAAGAGAGTAGATATAAAGAAAATTCATGTAAAAATTTCGAGAATGGTACATGATGCGTTGTCACATCGGCCCCTCAAATATCCTTTGGTTGTACTCTTTTTCGTCAAGCATTTGATTTCTTCAAGACTCGTTGTCTTCAAAATTATGTTCTAGCGGTGTCATTTTTGGATAACGGTACAACTAATCATCTTAGAATTGATCATATGTTGCCATAAAATCGATTAGGTTGGAATAATTTAATTTAGGTCGAGCATTAAATTCCTCGTAACCAATCATGATTCGACAATTCTTCCTTTTGTGCGCAATAAATATTATATAGTTAATACGTGGGAAAAATTGTATGCGATCATAATTAAGTCACTTTTGGAATTACATAATGTAGTTAGGTACTACATAAAGATCTTAAACTAAACGAACTTATATCTAATTCTAACAGTCGCGTCACGTTATCACGTTAACAGAGATCCTCGACCTTCGCTGGTCAGTAATTGCTCATCATGCACTTTGAGATTTCATCTCTAAGCTAATAGCACGCTTCCTAGGAGCATCTAAGTTCTCATCAAAAGGCCTCACATAAGTGCTTAAATTAAACACATAATCATGTTGCACAGAATAAACTCAAAAAATTTAAACAATTTAATTCAGAATTTTTTTTCTTAAAGATTGCCTCCCTTAGAAAAGAGGTATGTTAAAACTTTTCATGCTATTTTAAAATTTTCCATTCTTAATGAAAATTACTTGATAAAAATGAAAATCTCCTTTCTTATAATGGGTGACGGGCACGAGTGTTGGCTCTTCATCTTAATTGGAAACCCCTAAAGGGTTGATCTTATTGATTTATCTCCATGTAATGAATTATATATGGAGATTGTTTCAAGTAATAAATCTTATAATTATGATGCAAAAATTTCACGGTTTGACTCTTAATTGTTAAGGTGGGAGCATTTTAAACTCTAGTGGTCTTGAAGTAAAGAGATCCTCGTGTTAGAACAAAATGAAGCCTGACTCTGATACCACTTTGTCATGCTCCGATTTAAATAAAATATAATTCATGAAGTGTATCGGGGAGAAAAACGTGACATGTGTGTTTGGAAAATGAATAGCATGAATGTAAACAAGATAAAACATCCAAACACTATCGCCTCTCTGAAGAGGGATCGAGGCTCTTCAGATGACATTATATTAACTTTATTCTGTCAAAAGCAAGTATTTAGAACAAGAGTTTTACTAGCAATGGAAAGTTTACGATGAAGAATATATATGAACATGTACCCTCCAATCATAACTACTACGAAATATGGAAGTCTTGACCAGCAATCTCGTTTGCCCGTCGTCACCACTATCAATCTGCATATTTTTGAAAGAATATACGGGGCTGAGTACTCAAAGGTACCTAGTGGACACATGCTCAAATGTAATCATTAGATGGTTTAATGTCATTCCTTTCGGTAATGGCCACGCATGGGGTTCTACTTTGGAAAATCCTCCCATCGTGCTATACATTTCCTATTTAACCCGAGTTCTTTACATTTCACATGCTATACTAGCTTTTCATAAGTGTGATCCAGGAGGTGGCCGCCTACACCGGTCATGATGCACATATAAATTAAACATGCGCACAACTCTGAAACATGCTCTTCCCCATGTGGAGATCCTCTGAATTAAAGTCGGACAGATATAAGCCAAAACATTTCAAGCAATGACATAAGCTTTAAAACAAAACATGGATTTCATTTCATCACTTGAGCTCGAAGCTCGAAATAAAAATAGTTATTCCTTTGCATTTTTATTGAAAATAGTGCCCACCTTAGACAGGTGCGGTGTGTTCTTTCAGTGATGCGTTGGATCAAGCTCCGGGATTTTCTAAGGAAATAATAAGCATTATAAGTCAAGTGGTATTTCATACCGAAGGAGCAATTCTTCATAAATTCTAAACTCGGAAGGCTAAGTGTTGTTGAGTGATGGTATTTGAGCGATTCAGGAATGCTTTAAAGTTATTATTTACTTTAAATTATGTTTGATCTCAAGGACTTCAGGACATGGGTTAAAAATGGTTCAAGTTTTTGAACAAACAAAGTTCTCAAGAGGAGATGAGCGAAGAAGTAGATTTCGAACTTAACAATATTCATGAACAAAACATTTCCCCTCTCGGGTTTAGTTATCAAATTTCTTTTGAAATAATGGTTTGCGAAATAATATCTGTTGTCCGACTAGGTTATTATGTCTCAAAGGAGATACAAGTGGAAATCTTCAAATTAGAGGTCAAAGGATTAAGTTTGAGGATTCAAAATCAAGTCGAAATTCAAAGAATACATCACCCTTATATTAAGTTGGGGTTACTCCATTTCCAAAGAAATAATAAGGATGAATAATTAATCAAAAAAGAGTTCAAGAATCGGAAGAATAATACGTAGAAAGGAGGAATTTCAAGTGAAAAATCAAAAGAAAACCAATTTATGTCGACCGATATGAAGCAATGTCAATCGACATGAAGCTCATCATCGATCGACACGAAGAACGGGTGTGTTGAACATCGTGGAAATAAGGTTGATTGACGCAGGTACATTTGCAAAAATCCATCGATCGAAAGAAGCACATCGATCGACATGGCTCGTGTCGGTTGACACAAACAATAATGATGTATCGATCGACATAGGGGAGTATCGACTGAAATAGAGAGTTCCTCTCTTTGGCATGAAAGTTTAAAGTTTTATCGTCCGTGCTTGTTTTTACATATTTTAACATGAAGTTAAGTGTTTCAAAGTTTCAAAATAATAAGGGATCGATTAATAACGCGATTACATTGTCCTAAACATTAAAGGCCCAGAATCGGGGTGAGGAGTTCTTCATGCTCAACTTAACATATATATACATTTTCAACATGCTCAAGTCTCAACCAATATTATGCACGCTTAGGCATATTTTCCTTATTCATCTCAATCGTCAACATGTTTCAATACTCAAATAAACTTATCATTTTTCTAAGCATCTAATCTCATTTCTTAAGCTCTCCAACATGAATATAAAGATATGATCCATCAACTTAGAATGCTTACAAGCATACTCCATGTTTAACATGCTAGGTCTATAAGCTTGCTACAATGAGTCAAATTAAATCATGCTTAAGATTTCCCTTATTCGGGGTGCAGTGGTAAATGTACTTTATCTATGATCGAGAGGTCATGGATTCGAGCTTCCATGGAGACATGAAGGGTGTGTGTGTTTAATTAATGTAAAAAATTAATAAAAATCATGCTTAAGCTTCTTAATCAATAATATGCATGTTTGATAGTCTCTTTTTCATGACATTCTCCACTATTTAAAATCCTAGCATGCTACTAAGCATAATCCAAGGTTTCATCCTAGGTCTCCAAACATGAATATACTAAGTTCAAAGAGTATGAAGAATGGCATTTTAATGCCTTAAAAGGACTTACCCTTGTAGTCTATTGATCAATCTGTTCTCTTCCAAAGTGGTTTGTAGCTTTAGCCTTAATTTCATGGTTCCTCTCCGTATTAGATCGATGAAAATTGGAATAAGAAAAATAATGGTGAGGTCTCTAAAATATTCTTAAGACTCATGAGAGCATAACTAGGTTTATAGAGCTAACCTTCATCTGTTGATCACGTAAACGAGTCTAGATGACTTCGATCTTGTCAACAACAATGGATGGAAACTCCAAGATTTGAAGAACAAAATAGAAACTCTCCCTCTTGCTCTCTCTCTCTCTCTCTCTTCGGCGCCCATGTTATCGGTGTATCTATCTTGAAAATAATTGCGTTCAATTATTTACATGTTTATTTAATTTAATTAAATTTCAATTGATGTTAGCGTTTTGTATGTTTTAATCCGCGATGGTTTATTCATAATAGATTCATTTTTTTAATTACAAGAAAATCCGTTGTTATATTTTTAGAAATTGAATGTAATAGAATAGATTTGTATATTATTATTCGATGTAAAATTTGTAAAACTGTAAAAAGAATGAAGAACATGGATTTGACGCGAAATTGCAGCATCGCGCAACTTCATGGCGTAGCAGCCCTCACGGATAGACAACGCGTAGACATTGGCGGAATTGTGGATTTCGGTGAAGAACAACAACAATGCACAACACCTGCAGTAGGGCACCGTGGGGCAGCAGCCCTCCCAGGGGTGTATGCACGCAGGAGCCACCGCCAACGGCGGCAACAGACAGAGTTCGAGTTGCCGCAGTTGGCGACTGAAGTTTTCTAGGCAGCAGACGGAGCACACCTGCGCGTGCTAGGGGTTACATTGCACGCGCGAAGTTGTTCTTCGTGCAGTTGTGTCGAGCCTTCTTGCAGGTCCTACTGGTGGCATTCGTGTCATCAATCACCAGCACCAGGGTCACAACATCAAAGCCCAGGCCATGGTGAGTTCAGGGATATTGGAGAATCTGTAGACAACCGAGGAGAATGAAAGTGTGGTGGCGCAAACACACCTCGCGTAAACCCTAGCCACCGCAAACCTTCTTTACTCGAAACCCTAATTCTCCTGTGTAACCCTAGCCGCCACAATTCTAGCTGCCGCAAAGGATGCGGGCTAGAGCCTGTTGGTATTGTCGATGATGGGTGAGCGCGGTGGATTGCAGTCGGACACGCTCTTGCACAGGGTCCGACAATTGGTTCAGGGATGAAAGCAACACGACCTACTGCGAATGTGAGCGGGGGCCGTGATAGGTGCGACGTGTGGTTGCGCAAGGATGTGAACCATAGTACACTGACATCTGCTGCTATCAGTGGTGACAAGATGTAACAAGAGTAGGGATCGAGTTTGGAGCAGGCACACAAAATGACATTGTGCGCAGCTATTAACTCTGGTGAGAACACGACACTCGGCTGCCTATAGGTGAAGCAGTTAGAGGAAATATGTGTTGCAACGACGATGGTTCCCAGCAGCACCGCCGACTGCAGAATAATTTTTGAAAGATTAGGGTTAGTCAAATCGGGCCAAAGGCTTGGAGGCGGCCCAGATTTTTATGAAAATTAAAGGCAAACAAAAGGTATTTATTTCTACTCTCGTGGATTGTAAAGTTGTTGTTAGGACCAATGCGAGATCCTTCAAAGACTAGTATGTGAAAAACCTTAATGTAATCATTGTTTAAGAGATTGGAGAAGGAAAGTTTCCATCATGAGAGCCCCGTGTGAGAGTGGATGCACCTAGGACTGGTGATGTACCACGCAGTCACCGATGTAAGGTATGGAACCACAAAGTACGACACCAACTATTGATGTATGATGCCTCATTGTGGAGGGAGGATTATTTGTCTGCTTGATCATTACATATTCGTGGTATAGTCTTTGGACTTGATCTCGGACGACGGATTTGATGATGCTGAACCATTGACATATGATGAGGCAATATTTGACAAGGATGCGAAAAGTGGTGCATTGTTATGGATCAAAAATTAAATCTATTAAAATTTTTTATGTATACAAAAATCTATGATGATAGGTATTTGTTGAGCCATAAGAAAAGAAAAAAAATGAGCGAATGGAGAACTAACGACTTTTGAAGCCTAACATATGTTTTGCATATTATAATTTCAGTTTTTTTTTCTGCAAAATATATGTTGGGGGGTTCGATTCCTCATCAATGAGTTGTTTTTTTTGTGAAAACCACTGCTCTAGAGGGAATTATTCTTCCACGAAGGTCATCGATCAATAAATAAAATGTGAGTAATAGGAAAATTAGATAAATAAGAGGAATTAAAGAGATTCGACATGTGGTGTGCCTACATTCTTTGGAGCATTCGAGAAATTTTCAATATCAGGGAAGAAAGATTACGTATTACAATATAAGGGAAAATGGTGAAGATGAAATATCGAAGATCCTCTATTTCCCCTAATTTTCTCTTTTTCGTTGCCTTGCTTGTGCCTCTGTGGACTGTGTTCCCCTCTCCACTGTTTCTCTAGAAGAGAGGGCTTATATATTTGTCTCTATCACCTTGTGCCCTTATGTCATCATTATAATACTGGTTTTAGACTAAGAACAATTGGCTATACGGGTTTGGTTGAGCACTCTATTTTTGTATGATGATGGTAGAAGGTCATGATTATGCATGTTGTCACAGAGATAGTGTAGTCTAACAAATAAGGGTGTTAACGGTTGTTAGGAATATTTTGGTGGATCAAAACTATAGAAACTCAATATCACTGTTGATATGTTTTGGTGGATCAAAGCTATAGCAACTCAGTATCGAGTCAATTGTAAAAAGTCTTGTATAGGAATAAATACGGGAATTGTAATAGATTAAGAAAAAGAAAGGATTAAGTTTGCTGAAGGAGTCAGCAAACTCATCCAATTGCTGAAGACTGCTGAAGATCATATCGACCAGCAATGCGGAGGAAGCAACGAGAATGCTGAAGAAGAAGTTCTAGCAATCTGCGGAGATATCCGATGCATAACAATAAGTCAGCAGATGACAGTCGGTGATCAGAAAACAAGATAAAGACTACAAAGCCGAACATCATACGGACTACAAGTTACGAGAAGAACCAACCAATCAAGAGGATGAAATAATCATCATGAAGAAAAAGGGGTTCGGACCTACAAAAGATCCGTTCTGACAAACGACGGCTAGAGATAGATGCTACGCCAATTAGTGACAAAGGGACTTGAAGAGTCTCTGTCCACCGCAAAAAAAAGAAGCATGCAAATAGGCGAGCATTCCCTTTTAGTCTAACGGACAAGATTCAAATGGCTGTTTGAATCTTCACTTATAAATAGGTGTCGTCCTTAATTGATTCAAAGGTTTGCAATTTAGTACATACAAGAGATAACAAAAAGAGATCAAACTCACTCTCTCTATCATGTGAACTCAACCGAGATAAGTTCTTCATTGAAGCTTTTCAAAGCATTCATAACAGAAGCTCGAAGACCTGTGAAGTTTATCTTTAAAAGGTATATTGGGGATTCTCTCTATTCCAGAAAGAATCTAGCAGTCACTATTGCGGTGCAAGAGTGATTCGTACGGGCTACGCCAACACAAGGATAGGTTCCGGGAAGAACTATAAAACTCCCAGCAGTCGACGTCCTAGGAGAAGGGAGGTTTGTCCTCACTCTAAGGAGCGACACCGGTTGAAGATTTGAGATCGAGGTGCTTGAAGGTGCGCGCTGACCAGACGGAGGAGCTGCTCAACGTTAGAGATCAAGCCTGACCTTGTACTCTTTTTTCTAGTGAAATTTTCAGTCGGAGGACTGAAGAGTGGATGTAGAAAAATTGTTCAAACCACTATAAAATCCTTGTCATTTACTGCTTCGCTACGCTATTTAGTTCGTTGGTTAAATCATTTGAAACTCAACACACCAAGTGTTGTAGTATAAACTGTAATCTATCTAACGAATACACGAGCTAAAACATTTAAAAAACACTTGCTAAGTCTAGACCATAGCAAAACACGTGCAAGATGAACATTAATACTTCCGCTGCATATATCATAACTCTGATCGAGGACTAACAAGTGGTATCAGAGCGGTTGGTCTTTACAGACTAGTTGCTTCTGAGTCGCCAAGGACCATATCCTAATTTTTCTTGCATATATGTGGTTTTGTGTTTAGCTCAGGTTCAAGAAAATGGCGCATAACACAAATCTTCCCAAATTCACTCCAGAATCTTATTCTACCAGGAAAAAGAGGTCGATGATCACTCTAATGAACGTGCATCCAGAGATGAGACGAGTGATTGAAGTTGGACCCATCAAGATCCAGAAGGTGAAGACGAGAGTTGGAGAAAATGTAGAAGAACCAGACGTAATGGTGGATAAGCCACTCGAAGAATGGACTCCAGAAGAACGAGCCCATGATCAAATAAATTACATCACCATGGATCTCATATTAGGGGCCTTGTCACTTGCTCTAATGACTGAAGCGTTGGAGTACAACAGTGCCAAAGAAATGTGGGACTTTCTCAGCACTCTGGACAAAGAATCGGACCAGATGAAGAGAACCAAGCTACAACAATGGGTGGACAGGTATGAATCTTTCTGTTTGATTCCAGGTGAAACCATCAAGGACATGGAGGCAAGGTGCAACAAGATCGTAGCTGAGTTAAAGAAGTTGGGAAGACAGATGAACTTCCTGACATGAATTCAAAGATCCTCTTAAGATTACCTAAGGTGGATTGGTTCGTCAAAGTAACCAGTCTAAAGGATAAGGATCTGTAAACAATTAGCACCAAAGAAGTGTTTTCTCAACTAGAAGCTCATGAATGGGACATCGCCCAGATCAACAAGAATGAGGATGTTCGCGCTGCGGTCAACATTGAAGAACCAATGGAAGGTGCACCATTCTTCCTGAGGAAAGATGGACAGAAGTGGAAACCAAAGAAGCCATTCCACTCAGATCGACCTACTCAGTCCAGTTTAGCAAAAGAGATTCCTTCCATCATCGGATCTCACCTCAAAGAAGATGAATGCTTCGTGAGCGAGCTAGAGGAACAAATGAAGAGGCTTAAGAGGCTATTGCTGAAGGCAAAATAAAATAAAGGAGATCCCTAATCACTAAATTATTTAACTAGCGACTTAGCAAAGCTAATAATAAAGCGGCAAATAAATTATCGAATCCCGTGGGGAAGAAATAACGAAAAATCTTAAATACTAAAACATAGGTGCTCACAATACTGGTTAGGAAAGAAAATAAACTTTGGGGTTTTGTTTCAAACTAATTTTGCAAATTAAAATTAAACAGGAAAATAAAAGACTTGTGTTAAAGCAGTTATGAGAAGTACAGATTCCAGGGATATCTACCTATCAAGTATGACATGTATGAATGAATTGATTAATTCCAAATTTAATTCCTCTTCGTAGTGAAACATCAGAAAAGTATTATGAACTTCTTTGTTGGACAATTCATAAAGTAGATTAGCATTTTACCTATCTCCGCTCGGTCTCAAGATAAATTAACTAACACCAAACAGATTTATTCCTATAATCTATCTCCTTCTGCTCAGACAAGAAATCAAATTATATTGTGAAAAACTCTTTCCATTTAAAACTATTACAGTTACGTCTCAAGTAATCAACTAATTAATCCTAAGATGTGGCCAACAAACTAAAGATTACGAATAAACACAGATTTCACAAACTACGAAGGGAAAGGGAAAATAATTCAATTAATCAAACATGCATACATTGATAATTCGAAACCCTAGAATCTGAGAAGGAAGTTAGTTACACATATTCATAGTAAAATTCATCAAAGATAGATAAAACCTGAATTGCATAAAAACTTGGGTCTGAATGTCTTCCCACAAAAATCTGTCTTCAAACATAAAACTCAATTGGTGCTTGGAATCTCTCAAAATCTGAAATCTGGAATGAAGCACACCTCAAAATTGAAGTTACAGGGGTATATATATAGGTGGAGCTGTATCCTATCAAATCTAGGGCTAAAGATATGAAAAAATCCAATTTTCATCAAATTTTTGCGCCAGCAGATCCGCGTAGATCGATGTGGATTGGTGTCGATCGACGTGGCTCTCCCTTTGGCGTCGATCGATGTGGATTCACGTCGATCAATGTGGTCTCTCGTCCCTTCTGCATGGTCTCACAGTTTTGGCCATAACTTCCTCTCTAGAACTCCGATTGACTCAATTCCAGTTGCGTTGGAGAGCTAACTCAAAGCTTCATCCATTGCCATGCGCCAGTAGCCCGAATTCCTCTTGTGGAAGAACTCTTCACTGCTACTCTTACATGTCACTGCTTTCGGAACGGTTTTCTCGTGAATTTAAGCCTAAAACCTGCTCAAATACCAAAATAAGCCTAATACCACCTAATATTGACTCATGCATAAAATATATATATAAACTCAATAAAACTACATAAAATAGTAGAAAAATAATATAGATAAGTGAGTGAAATAATGAGCTTATTAATCCCCAGCAGACTCAATCAACGGACAACAAAAACAGCAAGAGAGCACCAAGGACATGCTATGAGTGCAATTCCCCAGATCACCTGAAGTTCGAATGTCCAAAGGTAGATCCAGAAGAAAGGGAATGACTGAGAAAGATGTTTGAAAGACGCGCATCCAAAATGGTCACCAAAGCGTTGTTGACAAGAATAGAACTACCAGACATCCCAGATTATGACGATGAAATCTACTCATCAGAAGATGAAGAGGATGTTCTAATGGTGTTCATGGCAGACAACAACGAAGAGCAAATAGGAGAATCAGCTCTACCAGCCACAATAAATCAGGTAACATACACTACTATGTCTATTGCTTCAATTTTTGAGAATATGCATGACACTACTGATTCATGTTGTTCAGAAACAGATGAGATTACTGTCGAATATCTGTTGAAAGAGTTTTCAAAAGTTCATGCATTAAAGGATATTTTAATAAAAGAAAACTCCTCTCTGAAATCTTAACTTTCAAGTTTGACCAGTGAGATTGATAAATCTAGGTCAGCAGATGAGGAACTTTTGAAGTTAAAAAATGAATTTTCCGTCTTAAGCAGTAGCTATGATATCTTGAGACAGGAAAATGAAACTTAGAAAAATAATCACTCCGTGCCAAATTCATGTCAATGCAAATTTTCAAAAAGCACGAGAGATTTAGATGATATTTTAAGTATCCAAAAAAGTTCGAAGAACTTTGCTGGAATAGGCTTCGATAGTGAAAAGTCTTACAACGCTGAATCGAGTAAGTCAACGAAGATTCCTTTTGTCCCAACTACTGGGAAGATTCAGCAGACTGCTAGGAAAGACAAGAGGGAAAAAAACTAAGTCAATTGAATAGCAAAAATGTTGGCAGACTAATATCCCTCAATTGACTGCTCGACAAAGATTGAATTTTCGATCTGCTGAGAAAAAGTCAGCAAAGTCAATGTATGTTACCCAACAGACTATTCCACCTGCTAGGACGGTTCATACAAATCCTAGCAAGGCCAAGCAATCTACTAAGGTTACAAGGAAGCCAGCATACACTCCGAGTAGGAGGAATACCTACTTGAGGCCAGAGTCTACATCAAAATGTTTTCAAAAGACAGTGGCGGCTCAACACACCACTTCACATTCCTATGTTAATTATAGAAATTATGTCAACCGGAACGGAAGGGAAGTGAAACGTGATGACAAAAGGAACATCAAAATCACAAAAGTCTGGATTCCCAAGGGAATGATCCAGAGAACTAATCTTGCAGGACCCGTAATTGATCGAGTATCGAAAGTATAACTTTTTTGTTTTGCAGAAACAGGGTTCAGAAAGAAGACTATCAAGAAAACTTAAAGAATGGATCTTAGACAGTGGATGCTTAGGTCACATGACAGGAGATGAAGAGATCTTCACAGAACTTCGCAAGTTCCGAGGAGCCTCAGTCTCATTTGGTGACAACTCTAAGGCCAGAGTAATCGGAAGAGGGTGCATCGAGCAGAATGGAATGCGAATAATCAATGTTGCCCTCGTCGATAGTCTCAAACACAATCTACTGAGAATCAGTCTGCTAAGTAAAAATGGATATATTGTTTCCTTCTTTGACACAGGTTGCGAAGTTGCAGATAGAACAACCGGTGAAGTAAAGCTTAGAGGAATCAGAAAAGGAGGACTCTACATTGCGGATTGGGAAAGTGGTCAACAAGCGTCATGCTTCATAGCATTTAACAAGGAAGAAACAAATTGGCTATGGAACAGAAGCCTAACGCATTTGAACTTTAAGACCATTAATTATATTGCTAGAAATAACATTGTTACATGTTTACCTCAAGAAGCCTTCAAGAAGGAAGGAGTATGCAGAGCCTGTCAACAAGGAAAGCAAGCCAAAACGTCCTTCAATTCAAATCCAGAAAAGGCCACTTCAAACAGAATCCTTGAGCTGCTGCACATGGATTTATTCGGCCCTCTGACACCACCCACTGTAGGTAACAAACTGTATACTTTGGTTGTTATTGATGACTATTCCAGGTACACCTGGGTGAGGTTACTCAAAAGCAAGGACGAAGTAAAGACTATCCTTCCGGAGCTAATAATCAGAGTTCAAAATGACAAGGAGCTCACGGTCAAAAGGATAAGATCCGACAACGGTACAGAATTCTGCAATGGAGCATTGATGGATTTCTGCACAAATGTTGGGATATGACATCAAAGGTCCACTGCAAGAACACCTCAACAGAACGACTTGGCAGAAAGAAGGAACATAATCCTAAAGGAAGCTGTGCGCACAATGCTTGCCGATACGGATCTATGTAAGAAATACTGGGGAGAAGCGGTAATGAACGCCTGCTATACGCGAAATTGGAGTGGATTGAATCTTCACTTCAACAAGACTCCCTATGAAGTATATCATAGTCGTATGCCTTCTTTAGCTCATCTTTGTATTTTTGGTTCGCCATGTTATATCCATAACAATGGAAAATCAAAGTTAAGTACCTTCTCTCCCAAAGCCGATGAATGAGTGTTCCTAGGATATGGACATCCGTCTCATAAGTGATATAGAGTACTTAATATGACAACCAAACTTGTGGAAATAACATGCAATGTTATTTTTGATGAAGCTACTTTAGTGCGCAGGACTATTAAAAACCAAAGGGATGAGTTTTATGAAACCAATGATGTCAACAGGACTTCAGGCTCGAATACTTCCATAGCTGAACTGAATGATCCGACTAGGTTGCTGAATGAATCATCATCTCTACTAGAGACCTTGACTGATCAATTGACAGTCAAGAGAGCATGTGATGCAATCGGTAATGCTGAGGCCACCATAAAATCTCTCGAAGAGCCTACAGATCAATAGGGAATCAGAGAAGACAAGGATGTTCAACTATTTGAAGATTCCTAGATTGGCGAGAGGTTTACTGAAGACAACCTTGCTGAAGACAACCAAGAGCAGACTGCTGCAGATAGGAGTACTGCACAAGTAATACAAAGTTCAGCAGACAAAATGACAGGCAACAATCCTTCAGCAGAAGACGACTCAACAAGGGTAGCAGATAGCTTGGAGACGCTACAACTTGTTGATGTACCAGTTTCTGAAGAACCCATCGGACCATCTAGCAGTCAAGTCATTCCTGTGGAAGAACTCCAAAGACCTAAATGGCTGCTAAAAGATCATCCTACTCAAGCGATTCTAGGAGATATTGCTGATCCAATCCAAACCAGACACAATGCACTACTTATCTACTTCATATCACAAGAAGAGCCTACCAAAGTAGCAGAGGCACTCAAATCAGCAGACTGGATCAACGCAATGCAGGAGGAACTATCAGAGTTCACAAGGAATCATGTATGGGATCTCGTCGATCGTCCAACACATCAATCAGTAATAGGAACTAAGTGGGTATTCAAGAATAAGCGAGATGAAAATGGACTCGTCGTTTGCAAGAAGGCCAGATTAGTAGCTAAAGGCTATGCACAGTGTCAAGGGATAGATTTCGACGAAACTTTTGCTCCAGTAGCTCGCTTGGAAGCAATTAGATTATTCCTAGCTTATGCTGCTCATCATGGGTTCACAGTATTTCAAATGGACGTCAAGAGTGCATTCCTTAACGGCGAATTGAAAGAAGAAATCCATGTGGAACAACCTCCAGGTTTCAAACGAGGAGACAAAGTTTGCATACTAAGGAAAGCTCTCTACGGACTTAAGCAAGCCCCAAGAGCGTGGTATGAGACGCTATCACAATTCCTGCTGAAGAACGAGTTTAGGAAAGGGAAGATCGACAGAACACTATTCTTGATCAAAGATGCTGAGGATATCTTAATTGTCAAAATCTATGTGGATGACATCATATTTGGATCAAGAAATTTAGGTCTCTGTTAGAAGTTTGCTCAGCTTATGCAAACCAACTTCCAAATGAGTATGATGGGAAAAATGTCATACTTTCTAGGCTTACAAGTCCAGCAATCAGACGATGGAATTTTCATTCATAAGAAGAAGTATACGAAGGATCTCATCAACAAATTTTCCAGAAAAGACGAAGACTCTGCGGATTCCCATCAGCACAACCTATCAGATATCAATGGATGAAGAAGGTGAATTCGTAGACCCCACAACATACAGAGGAATAATAGGGCCACTATTATACTTGACAGCTAGCAGACCAGACATCTCATACGCTGTAGGAGTATGCACCAGATATCAAGCAAATCTAAAGAAGTCACACATGGAGTATTCTCAAAGAATTGTTAGATATCTGAAGGGAACAGAATCTCTAGGAATTTGGTATCCCAGGGCAGAAAATCTTACACTCATAGGATACTCAGATTCTGATATTGGGGGTTGCAGAATTGACCGGAAAAGTACAAGTGGAACATGTCAATTTCTAGGTCATAAGCTGATAAGCTGGTTCAGCAAAAAGCAACACTCCGTAGCAACATCCACAACGGAAGCAGAATGCGTAGCTGCTACAAGCTGTTGTACACAAGTGCTATGGATCAAGGAACAACTTCAAGATTATGAAGTCAACATTGGTTGCATTTCCATCTACTGTGACAATAACAGCGTGATGTGCATCACGAAAAATCCTGTTCATCACTCTCGAACAAAGCACATCGATATTCGACATCACTTCATCAGAGATCATGTTGAAAAGAAGGTTATCTTTGTGGATAATATCAGAACAGAGGATCAGCTAGTAAACATATTCACCAAGCCTCTAGCAGAAAGCAGATTCAAAGAGCTTTGTCTTAAGCTCGGATTATTGGAATTAGATGAGGTTTTGGAAAAATGAGTCCCAACTCTCATTTTGTTCTTAAGAATTGTCATTGGTATTCTTTAGAAGTTGCGGAATAATAGTGTGTCCCAGCTCATGCTCTTGAAAGACAAATTGTCAAAGATTGCTGAGTCCCAGTTCTCAGAAAGTCTATCATCATATACCGAAGAATACTGATATTAGCAGATTGCAAGATTACTGAGTCCCAGCTCTCAGCAGTCCGGATGATCAGTAAAATGGAATATTGAATTCACCAAATTAAGTCAAGTGATTGTTGAGTCCCAACTCTCAGCAAAGGAAAGAAGACTGCAGAACCAATATAAACCTGAATTAATCTTGGGAAATTGATCAGATATGGGAATAAATATCGGGATACTCAACTGACGTATGAAACCCTAGATCATCATCCGTGATGAAGCGATGATACATATTCACTATCATTACTGAAGATCTCATTTGAAGGCTCGAGATGATTCAGTTTCTGAGAATAGTTGCCACGTGGAAAGGCTACAGCGAAATCGTCGGTTCCCTAGGCAGACGAAGTCATTAGAAGATGGAGTCTCTAGGAGAGGTTATGTCTATTTAAGAGAAGATATCTTCCTCTAGAAATTCATATCTCAAAACCTCGAAACCCTAGATATAACTTTTGCCTTCATTCCCATCTTTCCAGAAACCCTGCTCGAAGAAATCAGAAATGTCTTCCTTTAACCAAAATACATCCAGAATGGGTTCGAGCAACGTGACTTGGAAGTCTCCAAATTGAGAGGAAGAGTCGTAATCTTCACAGAAATTATATCTAAGAAGACTCTTTCGATTCTCGGTTCACCTTGGACGATGAGTTTTCTCATATTAGAACCAAACGGAGATAGGCGGTCCACTCTGTCAGGCCATGACAGTTTTCTTGTTGTTGAGATAAAAACTTGTCAAGTGGGTCTGAAGATGGATATTCCTTAGTCACAAGAAATGGAAAAGCCATCTTGGTTCCAGTTAACCAAGGTTTTCAAGGGCCCATTCAGGTTCTTCCCATCTCTTCTTCCAGGATCAAGCTTCATAGCACTAGTGAAGAAGCAGATGTCATGGGAAGGCTCTCAGATGGAATAGATGAACACGAATCATCTATTCAACATCTGAAGAGTAAAGAGAAGCTTGTG
Organism: Plectranthus barbatus; assembly: GCA_026898455.1. Taxonomy (NCBI): domain Eukaryota; kingdom Viridiplantae; phylum Streptophyta; class Magnoliopsida; order Lamiales; family Lamiaceae; genus Plectranthus; species Plectranthus barbatus. The sequence continues at coordinate 1,208,738 of JAPKLW010000036.1, read as the reverse complement.
AGTGGTGCTGGTGATACTCACCTCAGAGGATGTAAAGATACCAGCATGACACTCGGAGCTCGAAGATCTCTGTGGGCGAATCTCCAGACTGAGCCAAACAAAGTTTCGGACACTGTCCAATCCTTGGCGTTGGATTCCCGTAGATAGAAGAAATTGTTGGAACAGATATGTCACCGAGCCAACAGGAAGATGATGAGTTGCCTAGGAATATCTCCCCCAGATCCAACAACACATTGATGCGAAAGCAAGTTGGCTTGCAGCAATGAGCTCGGGAAAAGACCAAGAAGGAGTAGATCTAGCAAAAGTGTTATTGGAGCAGTCTGAAGACAAATTGATCATTGTAAACTTGTAGTATTATACTTTGCGAAGTGTAATTCTTGTAAACCAATGATATAAATAAATTGCTCGCTTTGAGAAAAATAGTTTGTTGTCTAAAACAAAATAATCGCCTAAATGAAAATTCTAGATCATTACACTCCTTGTGTAAAGAATCCTATCAATAAAAAAACTATGATTTTCCCTGAAAAATTTGAAGAAATGAAAAGGAAAATAAAATGATAGGAATTTCTTAAAGGTCTTCCCAATCCCGTCGGAGGCAGAGTGCTTGAATGGTGAAATGATGGATAAATTCAAGCAATTTACTCTCTGTTGACTGCTGAGTCCAAGCTCTCAGCAGATTCCCGAAAAATACTGAGGATGAGCTCTCAGTAAAAGGACTCTTGAACTTGAGAAGTTCATTGAATATAGAGAGTCCAGAAGAATTGCTGAATCCAAGCTTTCAGCAGATATCCGGTGTATACTGAGTCCAAGCTCTCAGTTGATTAATGACGATTGCTATTTCAGAATAGCAGACAGACCGGAAAATAGCTTATTGATTCCAAGCTCTCAGTAAAGAAGACCCTTGCTTCTACATGGATAAAAATTTTAGAAGATTCTATTTTTGTCTACTGACTCCAAGCTCTCAGTAAGACCCCGAAGAGCTATACATAAGCTCTCAGTAAAGTTCGGAAGATAGCTTTGAAAGATTATGAGAATGCTGAGTCCAAGTTCTCAACAAGTTGTATGCATCTACTGAACAAAGGACCACAAAGACAGAATGCTGAGTCCAAGCTCTCAGCAAATCAGGTCCAAAATTATGTCATTCACCTCAAAAGCAAAAAGAGAATGCTGAGTCCAAGCTCTCAGCAGAATAGGTGATATGTGACATTACTCATCAAAGATACAATCGTATGCTGAGTCCAAGCTCTCAGCAAAAGCTTTTCACATTGTTGAATGACTCAACACGAACGTACTTGAGTGTTGACCAGCAATAAGGAGACTATTGATTCAAATATATCTCGAAAGGCGGGATTATCTAATGATGAAAAAACTGCAGAGGTTGCTTTCATTGCAAAGTAACTCCTGCACAGGGCGGCGGCGAATGCCAAGAAGACACGTAAGACACATCTACGGTTCCGATGGAAAAGGAACATAAGGCGAACCGTCACCAACTGCCCAACCATAGATTCATCCATATCAGAAGAGAAGATCCAACTGCTCACAGTAAAAGCCGGTTACAAAGGGATCATATAAAAGGAAACTTGGTTTGGGAATTCTAACCCTAATACCTTCATACCTTCTGATTAAAAAATTCTTCTGCATCTTTGAAGCTCTCTGAAGAACACGTTAATGGCGGAATCTTCCAACCGCACAAGTACCCCTGCCGAATCATCCGGAAACACCAACATGCCCGAAGAACCAGAACAGTTCCAGCCAACCTTCACAGGCATCTACAGGTTGGAGGACATCGATGAGTCAATTCCGTACTACCGGCTAATCTCCATAAGCTACGGAAAGCTGTCTGGTGAACTTACCAATGATCAAAGAAGGGCCGCTCAAGTAAAGAAATACAAGTTATTGTACTAGCCACTATTTTGAAAACACTGGTGTGAAGACCTCATAGGTAAACTGGACCGAGAGAACCTACTGACATACTTATTTACAAAGCCGAAGAAATTTCGACCACACATAGTTGCAGAATTCTTCGCACGAGCAATTGTTGATAAAGAAGAAAAATCCTTCACCACAAGTATTATGGGTATCAAAATCACTGTAAGCCCAGAAGTTTTGGAGAAGACGTACGGACTCCGCAACGATGGTGAAGATGTAGTCAACTACAAAATCAACGATGAAGCCAAAATGAAGAAGAGATGGTTGAGATGGAAGTCGGATTCATATACCGATGCATGGAAAGTAGCAGCACCTCTAAAATCTCTAGCAGAACCGATGAGTTTAGCACAAGTAGTCATAAGGATGTTGGTGGGCGAAGTAGGCTCACTTTCTGAGTTAAGTGCTAAGAAGTTTGTTGTTATGATGGCCATTGATGATCAAGTGCGTGGAAATTGGGCAAAGTTCATCTACACCAAATGGCTAGCACATGTCTACAAGAACAAGAGTGTGAAGAAGGATCACACATTCTCTCAAGATGTGGGCTTTGGATTGAAGATAAGCCACTTTCTGGAAGGGATTGTAACGGAAGGAAAATGCTGCCGAGGTGAAGACTTGATCTACTCCGACTGCATACCGCCAACCCGAAAGCAACAACCGTTGAAGAATATCAGGGAACCATTGATACCAAAAGGGAAGAGCAACGTCAACTCTAACGAGGCATGCTCGGATGAAGAGGAACCATACCAAGGGAATATGGTTTTACCTACTGCTGCTCCGCTTACTGCCGAGGAACTTGAAGAACAACAACGCAAAGCAAAACAGGAAGCTCTGCTCACTGAACTTGACAGTTTGGTTGATACTTCATCACAAGCAACTGGTCAACCCTCAAATCCACCCAAATTGAAGAGGAGGCAACCACAGAGGAGTCCTCAACAAAAGAAAGGGAAACCAGCGAGTGGTGATGAGAACGTCAAGAAGAGGGGCAAGCAAAGAGGACTTTCAAGTAACACTCTTGAAATTAATGTACCTGAGGTAGATATGTCTCTACCATCTTCAGATGTTGTCAAGGACACGGTGACAGATTCCGCATAAGCTAATGCAAAGAGACGGTTTGAATTTTCCGATGAGGGAGAATCTCGGAAGAAAAGATGACAAAGGAAAGCGTTCCAGAGAGCACAAGAAGAAAGAGACTATGCCAAGTTCTGACTTGAGATGACACTTGAAGAAAAAGATTCAAGATACACAGAAGTTATGGCGAGTTTTGCCAAGCGAAACGCCAGAATTCGTGCTGGAGAACAAACAGGTCGCATTACTCAAAAGGATGTTGAGAAAATGCAAGCCGACAAAGGAAAAAGCAAGGTCACGTTTGCTGAATATGTGGAAGCAATTGCTGATCTTGAGCGACGACAACTAAAAGAAGCCCTAAAGGAATCAAGGAGATTGTCAACTCCCGGACAAGGAGGAAGGAGTTGTGAAACAACACATTTTCAGCCTGCCACTGATCTAGGGGGAAGCGTAAGTGCTGAAGAAATTTCCGGACGAAGTGTCCTGCATGCTGCTACAGAAGGTAGCAGTCCTGTTGTTGAAAAGGAAAGTGAACAAGCATAATTGGCTGCACAAGGAGAATGCCGATTTGTGACAATCATGGCAGAAGCCGATCTAGAAACAACAAACCAGATCCCAGCCATCGATTCAGGAAATCAGGAAGCAGAGCCGAGGAATGCAGATCCAGAGACAGTCATGCCAGAAGATGCCCTGTAGATTACCACAGTAGATGAAGGAGGAACTGCTAAGGAACCTACAGCTGAAGCAAATACCTCACTAGATGGTGAGACAAGAGCACAACTATAATCAGAGCTCACAACCAGTGTGCGAGCTCAGAATAAGCAATATCTACGATGTTTAGGTATTGAACCTTCTACCATTCCAGGATGGAATACAGAAGCAAATACCACAAGAGTGCTCGAAAGAACTATAGAAGACATCTGGCAACGATGCATTCCAGTTCCCAGCTCTCCAGAAGTTTCAGGTATATCCTTCAGTGATATTCCCAGCTCTGTTGATGAATAAGATGCAGGGACTGTCACAGATGGAGAATCCATATTCAGAGAAGAAACTCTTAGAGTGCCCATGGAAGGACCACCCAAAAGAAACTACAAAGCGAAATGGATTGCACAATGGCCTACTATCACAGTAAGAGATGAGGATAATGAGGATCTCATCTCCTGGGCAGGAGACATCAGTATCTTCATAGAGACTCAAGTTGCTACCGAAGTTAATGACTCATATCCTGCTGAACTCCAAGGAGAAATGTTCGATCAAGAATGGTTGAGAATTGAGTTCAAGAGATGGCGATTTTTTGACTATGCCACTCATGAATTACATTAAGAGGATCGCTCAATCATGATGGCAATGATGGGTCTTAACTACTGGTGGGGTGAAGAAGAATGGGCTGACGATTGGATGGACCAGACATCCAAGAGACAGTATACGGAGAAGCAAGTTGCTACGAGGTTATAGAAGATCAAGGCTCACAGAGCAACCATCGGCGATTGATCTTTGCCACCCTCTGCATATGCCATAAAAGACTCTCCACCATTCACTCAGAATTTCAAATCTCCTGCCACCAGACGTCAAATGGCCGCTGCTGATAAACTAAAGAAGAAGTAGCAGAAGAGCAAGCTGAAATAAAGAAAGAGGAAAATAGGATGAAGATGTTGGAATTTAAGGAGAAAATTCTGTACCAACTTGCCAACAAGCCCTTCAGAGTACAAGACTCAAGGTCATCCGAACAGCATCCTACTGTAGAAGAAGAAGGGAAACCACACGCTCTAAAATGGCCCAGGCTAATCAACCATCCACCTCAACCATAAGATTGGCAACCACAACTCTCATGTCTACCAACAAAAATCAAATTGTACCTGCTAAGGACTCTACACTCATGGCAATTGAGCCTGTGAACACCAACACCTATCAGAGAGATCTCCAGCACTATATTCATACCATGGTGGGACAGAGTATCGGAGAGCAAATGATTCCAATCATAAACAAACACAATTCTACCAAAGTACCTGAAGCTAAAGACGAGATTCTTGCCATCCAACAAGACAACTTCGAGACCTTGTCCACTGGAATTTTTGCTGCGATCAAAGAGGGGGAAGAGAAGAGGTTAGCTGAAAAAGCAGAAAGGAGAATGGAGCAAGAAGAAAGAATTCGTCGACTGGAAGCAAGAAGACTACAAGAAGAAGAGCTAAGAGACAACGTGAAGAGGAAGAAAGAGAAGAACAAAGAAGGATTGAAGAGAAGGAAAGAATTAGAAGACAAGAACGAGAAGCTCTCATGGACAACTTCATGAAGAAGACAATAGAGACTCTCAGCAAAATGAAGAAGCCCACCGCAGGTTCCTCAAGTGCCAAGAATGTTGCTGATTCAGACTCTTCAACAACTAAGAAGTAATATCTCTCCAAACTCTACATCTCTTAGCTACTTGAACAATCTTTCCAATTTGGGATATGTGACTGTACTAAAAAGTATGATTATCAATAAAAACTAACCCAGGTTGAAGACAACATCTCATTGTCCAACGCTGATCTAAGTAAATTAGCTGAATGTACACATTTGGTGTAATCAGCAAACTGCGTGGAGTGTGATGTGTGCGATATGTTCCTGCGATTGCTTGATGATATTATGCGTGAATATGCTTGGTACTTATCTGACAATATGACCTTGAAGCTATCTACCTGATTGACTTGTTTAATCGAGCAATACCCTTGATGTGTTAAGGGGAAATGATTAGGAACAATACTGAGTCTACGGGAGTTGAGGCACTGAGAATAGAATTGATAGGAAACTTTTGTGTAATCTTAGTAATCAGCTTTCCCATGATCAGTCAAGATTAAAGTTTTAGATAATGGCTTTGATCACACCAAATAGGGGGAAATTGTTAGGAATATTGTTAGACCCCGCCACTGTAAACCAATTCATTATTACTGTTGATATGTTTTGGTGGATCAAAGCTATAGCAACTCAGTATCGAGTCAATTGTAAAAACTCCTGTATAGGAATTAATACTCGAGTTGTAATAGATTAAGATAAAGAAAGGATTAAGTTTGATGAATGAGTCAGCAAACTCATCAATTGCTGAAAACCGCTGAAGATCATAGCGACCAGCAATGCGGAGGAAGCAACGAGAATGCTAAAGAAGAAGTTCTAGCAATCTGTGGAGATATCTGACGCATAACAATAAGTCAGCAGACGACAGTCAGCAATCAGAAATCAAGAGAAAGACTACAAAGTCGAACATCAGACGGACTACAAGTTATGAAAAGAACCAACCAATCAAGAGGATGGAATAATAATCATGAAGAAAAAGGGGTTTGGACCAAAAAAAGATCCGTTCTAACAAACGACGACTAGAGATAGATGCTACGCCAATCAGAGACAAAGGGACTTGAAGAGTCTCTGTCCACCGCAGAAAAAGAAAGCATGCAGATAGGCGAGCATTCCCTTTGAGTCTAACGGACAAGATTCAAACGGTTGTTTGAATCTTCACCTATAAATAGGTGTCGTCCTTAATTGATTCAAAGGTTCGCGACTTAGTACATACAAGAGATAACAAAAAGAGATCAAACTCACTCTCTCTATCACGTGAACTCAATCGAGCTAAGTTCTTCATTGAAGCTTTTCAAAGCTTTCATAACAGAAGCTCGAAGACCTGTGAAGTTTATCTTCAAAAGGTATATTTGGGATTCTCTCTATTCCAGAAAGAATCTAGAAGTCACTATTGCGGTGCAAGAGTGATTCGTACAGGCTACGCCAACACAAGGACAGGTTCCGGGAAGAACTATAAAACTCCCAGCAGTCGACGTCCGAGGAGAAAGAAGGTTTGTCCTCACTCTAAGGAGCAACACCGGTTGAAGATTGGAGATCGAGGTTCTTGAAGGTGCTCGCTGACCAGACGGAGGAGCTGCTCAACGTTAGAGATCAGGCCTAACCTTGTACTCATTCTTCTAGTGAAATTTTCAGTCGGAGGACTGAAGAGTGGAGGTTGAACAATTGTTCGAACCACTATAAAATTCTTGTATCATTTAGTGCTTTTCTACGCTATTTAGTTTGTTGGTTAAATCATTTGAAACTCAACACACCAAGTGTTGTAGTATAAATTGCAATCTATCTAACGAATACACGAGCTAAAACATTTAGATAAACACTTTCTAAGTCGAGACCATAGCAAAACAAGTGCAGGATAAACATTAATACTTCTGTTGTATATATCATAACTCTGATCGGGGACCAACAACGGTTGTCTCCCAAAATTGGTCGAAGGTTCAAGATAACAGGTATAAGTGTTCTGATGCCTATTATATTTCAATTTTAATGGGTTGGCTAGGGCTGCGGAGGCCAATTTTGTGATTGGTTTGTTGGATCTTAGATGTCTTGTGAAGCATAAGATGATTGTCAAGGTTCTATGTCCTAAACCATTCAAAGTTGGACTATCTTACTAGGAGATGTGGCTCCGAACTGCCCGTGTTGCAGGCTTTTGGTCTCCAAAACTCTTTAGTTGTATGCATTGGGCTATTGTAGAGGGTCAGGCTTGTAATGCTTTTGATTTCCAGGATCAACAGACCATATTACATAACAACTCATTTAAAAACATGTCATTTTATGGTCAATATCATGCATTAAATAAGAATAAAGTAATTATATACGATGAATGATAATTTCTAGACCTGCATTTTAACTACAATTTTATTCACTTTAAGGATAATATCTTGTATTAACATTATATATTGTGAAATAAAATGCTTAATCTCCCGTCTTACGACATTTTATATTCAGTATTGTGCATTTTATTTTAGCAAACATGCATTTTCTTTTAGCAAACACGGATTATGTCTCATCACGGAAAAAATAATAATCTCTCTAATAAGGAAAGATTGTATGAGTCAAAATATGGATATTCATATCTAATTTGATATGAAAAATATTGTTATAAATAAGAAAGATTATCTACTTTTCAAAATTGAAATATATATATATATATATAT
>JAPKLW010000036.1:1107580-1200662 GCA_026898455.1 Plectranthus barbatus | reverse complement strand
TATATATATATATATATATATATATATATATAGAGGCGTAATCATATCACAAGTCCCATTTAGATGGGAGATGAAAATGAATCCTATCCTTCTATTTAACAAATTGAGCGGTCCAAATTTCAGTTTAATTTATTTTTTTATTAATTATTTTAATGTAATAAGGGTGGTTTTGTATTTTTGCATTTCAGTAATATTCTTTCGTTACTAATTTTGGCAAAGATCATGCGATTTTTTGATCGTGTGTATCTTCGCATGTTCATATCTGGTTCTTCTCCCCTACAATTCAACGAGGTTTGAACAAAAGCAATGTATATCTTCTTCTCTATAATTCAAGATGATCGAAGAAAAGCAGCGGTTGAAAATTGCCGAAGCCTGGTAATCTGTCTTTCTTTTCAATGTTTGTTTGATGCGATACATATTTGTTGTTGTTTCGATTGTTATTGACACAATCGTTGTACTTTGCAAGTGATATTCATACTATAATTCACTTTTCTTCGTTTCTAAACTTTCTTAAATTTATTCGTGATTCTCTTTTAATTTATGTTAATTAGACGTTGTTTAATTGTTAACTATGTTTTTTTATTCTTTTTTTGGTTTTATGAATTGGTAACCATGAATTCGAGCGACGAAGGTATTGTTTTCCATTGGGTTTTATTATAGTATTTACAATTTTCAATTAAATATGTAGTTACATTTACATAGCCTTTATAATTGCAGTAACATAGCCTGTAAACATACATTATCGAAAGCAGAATTTGATTATTTTGTATTAGAGCGATGATGGTATATTGTTATTTCAGTTTTTGTTTTCGTAGTTATAAATTTCAATTTAATATATAGTTACATTTACATAGCCTGTATAATTGCAGTAACAGAGCCTATAAACATACATCATCAAAACAGATTGAGTTTTTTTAGTTATCTTTTATGTGTTGATCCCTGTAGTTGTTAACTTGAATATTTCGTTAATGCAACTTTAATTACTTAGTTAATGCTTTTATTATTATTGGTCCAATGCATCTATTTTTTTATATATTGTACTGTTTGTATGCTTTAAATTATTATTGCAGTTGTTTTCACTCCACTTTGTGAAGATGCATTGAAACCTTTTAAAGGACAATCTTTTACAACGTTGGATGAGGGTGTTGAATTCTACAAGCATTATGCTAGGAATGTGGGATTTGATACTCGTTTGGAACATTCAACTAAAATTGACAATATTGTCACATGGAGGTATGTTGTATGCAATAGAGAGGGTGACAAGTTCATTAATCCAAATACGTTGCATAGAGGTGTTTTTGATGAGAATCTGAAGATAAGAAGGCGTATTTCATCGCGTTGTGGCTGTAAGGCAAGGATCACTATCAAATTTGTTGGATGCATGGGTTATGTTGTTCATGATTTTGTAGAATAACATAATCATGAGCTTGTGGAAGTTGAGCACAGACAATTCATGAAGATTAATCGTAAGCTTGATCCGGTTCACCAACAATTTATCTTGGATTGTTGTAAATCCAACATTGGTCCTACGACATCACATAATTTGTTATCTGAATTGTTGGGGGGATGATAATATTCGATTTTCAGCGTTAGAGGTTCGAGATTTTGCTAGAGACATGAAAGCTTTCATTGATGGATGCGACGCGCAGATGTTGCTGAATGAAATGCGCAAGAGAAAAGAGTTGTGTGAAACATTTTGTTATGAATATGAGATTGATGCCGATGATAAGCTAATGAGATTTTTTTGGTGTGATCCAATATCTCGAATGAATTATCACCTGTTCGGTGATATTGTGGCATTTGATACGACATATTCTACAAACAAGTAATTTTTATTTAACATTTTGCTGTGTTTTATTTACTTTATTACTTATATCAGTATAGTGTGTTGCAGTTTTTACTATAATAAAGTTACATTTTTCAGGTTTAATACATGCATTAACTCTGTTTTATTTATTTTTTTGCCAAATATTTCATGATTTTTGCACCGTTCACTGGGAAGGACAATCACGGCAGACCAGTTACGTTTGCAGCTGGTTTGTTGTCCAAGGAAGATGCATCATCATCTGTTTGGTTATTCGAGAAGTTCATTGCTTGTGTGGGGTCTTCTCCAAAACTGATTATAATAGACCAAGACCTTGGTATGAAAGTTGTTGTCGAAAGAGTTTTAAATAACACTCGACATAGGTGGTGTATGTGGCATATTATGCTCAAACTTGCAGACAAAGTTTCGAAACAATTTCGTGCTGATGAGGATTTCAAAAAGGATTTGAATGCATGTGTTTGGTCAGAGTTAATAAAGCCTGAGGTATTTGAAAATTGTTGGGATGGAATTATGATGAGATTTGGGCTTGCAGATCACCCGTTGTTTTTATCTATGTTAGACAATAGAGAATATTGGGTCCCAGCATATTTTCGTGATTTCCTAATGAGCGGGTTGGTTCGAATGACGTCCATATCCGAATGTGAAATTAGTTTTTACAAAAGGTATACACATTCAAGGTCGAATCTTCTTGAATTTTGGATGCATTTTAACAATGCATTGGATGCTCAACGTCATCAAAGTTCCAGGTCGAATTATTTAAATAAGTCCTTTAGTCCAAGTTTTTGTACAAAGACTAGATTTGAGAAACATGCTTCAGATGTTTACACTGCGAAGATTTTTAAGATTGTACAAGATGAAATCACGTCAGCATGTTATAATTGTTAGATGTTGGATTTTTCTAAAGTTGATGGGAGGGAGATGTACAAGATTGTTGATGAGTACAAGGAGATTTTTGTGGTTCATTATGATGATATTGGTCCAGAGTGCACGTGCAGCTGTAAAATGTTTTCTAGCACCACACCTATTGGTCCCCGATCAGAGTGTTTGTATGCAGCGGAAATATTAATTTAATCTTGCACTTATCTTGCTAAGGTGTCGACTTAGCAAGGGTTTATCAAATGTGTTTTAGCTAGAATAATCATTAATTCTAATATTGCAGTTTATACTTCAACACTTGATGTGTTGAGTTTCAAATATGTATGCGCAGAATATATCAATATAAAGCAGTAAAGAACACAAGGATTTTATAGTGGTTCGAACAATTGTTCTACGTCCACTCTTTAGTCCTCTAATTGAAAATTTACTAGAAGAATGAGTACAAGGTCAGGCCTGATCTCTAACGATGAGCAGCTTCTCCGTCTGGTCAGCGCACACCTTCAAGCACCTCGATCTCCAATCTTCAACCGGTGTTGCTCCGTAGAGTGAGGACAAACCTCCCTTCTCCTTGGACGTCGACTGCTGGGAGTTTTATAGTTCTTCCCAGAACCTATCCTTGTGTTGACATTGCCCGTAAGAATCACGTTTGCACGGTAATCGTGACTGCTAGATTTTTTCCAGAATAGAAAGAATCCTAAAATAAGCTTCAAAGCTTAACTTCGCAGTCTCAAGATTTAGAGATAAAAGCTTATGAAAAGCTTCAGTCAAGAACTTAGCTCGGATGTGTTCGCGTATTATAGAGAATGTATATGATCTCTTTTTGTTATCTATGAGTGTAGAATTTCACCAACCTTTGAATCAATTAAGGATGACACCTATTTATAGGTGAGGATTCAAACGGTTGTTTGAATCTAATCCGTTAGACTCAAAGACATTGCTAGCCTATCTGCGTTATTTCTTTTTCTGCAGTGGACAAAGACTTTTCTATGTCAGAACGGATCTTTTGGTGTAGCTCTGAAACCTCCTTTGTGCATCATGATTATTCTATCCTCTGATTGGTCGGGTTTCCTTGTGATTTGTGATCCGTTTGATTCACGACTTTGTGATTTCTCTTGATTGCTGATTGTAGTTTTCTGGCTGCTGGCATGCGTCGGGTATCTCAGCGGGTTGAGATAAGACCTTCGGATTCTGCTGGAGATAATCTTTATGCATTCTTGTGATGTTCCTTCGCTTTGCTGACCCTTTCTTCTTTTCACAATCTTCATCAATTTACCAAGTTTGCTGACTCCTTCAGCATTCTTGATTCTTTTTCCTTTCTATTACAACTCGAGTATAAATTCCTATACAGGACTTTTACAATTGATTCGATACTTAGTTGCTAGGGCTTTGATGCACCAAAACGTATCATCCTAAGACTATGAATCAATTACAATTGAAGGGGTTTTTATAATATCTAACAATATTCATAACAATTTCCCCCTTTTTGGTGCGATCAAAGCCTCTATCTATAGCTTTAATCTTTACTAATCATGGGAAAGCTGATTACTGAGATTACGAAGAATTTTCCTATTAGATCTATTCTCAGCATCTCAACTCCCGCAGACTCAGTATTGTTCCTAAACACCCCCCTTAAAAAATCAAGGGTATTGCTCGATTATTCAACAATTTTCATCTGGTAAATGGCTTCAATATCTTTCATCAGATCAACACATAGCACCTTCACACACAATTTATCAAGCAATCATGTGAACATTTCACACACATCACATCCACGCAGTTTGCTGATTACACTGAATGTGTAACTTCAACTAATTCAATTAGATCAGCATTGGACAATGAGATGTTGTCTTCAACCTGGGTTAGTTTCCATTCAAAATACCATGCTCAGTAGTACACGAAACACATACTTAAATCAAAAAGCAGAAGTTTTAAGTTTTTCTACCCGGAGACTCATAGAGTTAAGAGAGATATTACTCTTTCGTTGTTGAAGAGTCTGAATCAGCAGCATGTCTGGCACATGAAGAACCGGCAGCGGGCTTCTTCACATTCTTGAGTGCTTCCATTGTCATCTTCATGAAGTTGTCCAGGACAACTTCTTTTTCTTGTCTACTGATTCACACCTTCTCCTCAATTATTCTCTATTCTTCTCTCTCCTCCTCCTCGCGTTGTCTCTTTAGGTCTTCTTCCTGTTGTGTTCTAGCCTCGAAGCGACGAAATCTATCTTCTTGCTCCTTTAATCTTTCTGCTTATTCTGCTAACCGATAAGCTAATATTTATACTCACTTATCTATATTTTTCTCCATTGTTTCAGTGCAATTAGTTTATGTTTTTACTTATTTCTGTGCATGAGAGTATTATATGGGATGCTATGCTCTTGATGGAAAGTTTTGCAGGTATTTAGGGTTAAAAAGAGGTGAAATGATGAAAGAGCCGAGTTACATAGAGTGGCCGCTTCGATTGAGTCATGGGAAGTCAACCAAGTTGGAAGACGATGCTAAAAACCTGAAGCAGGACCTCTGTGTCAATCAACGTGGTGCATGTCGATTGACACAGAGATCAGATGTCGATCAAAGGCAAGGCAGGAGAAGGAGGTTCGACATGTGCAGGCATGTCAATCGATAGAATCCCTGTCAATCGACACGGATGACGAATGCAGGCATGTCGATCGACAGGCTCCCTGTTGATCGACACGGAGGTCAGGCAGGCTGGATCGACAAAAAGGATGGCTCGGATTTTGATTTACGTCTGTGTCGATCGACAGGCTCCCTATCGATCTACACAGAGGCCCGAGAAGGAAAATTCAACATGTTTTGGTAATTTTTTGTTATTTTAGCCCAATACCCAGTTTAGATGTTTTGGCTCCTCTATATATACTCTATTCTTAGGGCACAAATTTGATCACTTTCATATGAGTTTTTACATTAGTTTGATTAAGCTATGGAGTTTTTAGAGACATTCAAGGTTCCTATTTCAATTGCAAGGTAATAAAATATGTTTTCTTTAAGTCTAGTCATGTTTTATGGCTAGAACCCTAACAGGTTCTAGGGCTATGTGTATTCTTTCTGATTCATGTTAATTGAAATCAACTCGAATAGCATGATTTAATTCTCTGAGTTTAATTTAATAATCTAGATTTAAAGATGGATCGAGAGATGAATTTGAGTCTAGGTTTAAAGTTATCAATCGAAGTACCGAGAGGTGAAGATTGTTAATAGGATGAGAGAATTAATTATATTTGTTTTCTGTCTCAAAAGGAAGAAACTTGTATAGAAATTAATTAGATGATTATTCAGATTAACTAAAATGGTGTTCTTGAGACCGAGAGGATAAAGTCACTGTTTAGTAATCTATGATTTAATTGCCAGACCAAGGAATTTAATCCACTAAAATCTATGGTTTCTCCATTGTTGAGTTGATAGATATTACATGTTGATGATTAAAATATATGCCCTAGGATCTGTGTTTTCCTTTAATTGTTTTCAAAACCTTTATTTTCTCGCAGTGTCATCTTTAAGTTTCACAACAAATATCCCTTTTCTAAAATCCTCAAACTTTTGTGTTCTAGGAATTATAGCTAGTATTTTGGGTATTTCGTTTCACAGTCCCTGTGGGTTTGACCATATTTAGGTGTAATTATAAATTTATTGGCTCACCATTTTTGCGGTTATCACTAACCTCTTCTCTTCCCCCTGTTTGATCGCAGCAAAAATTCCGGTGGAGAAGGTCTCGAAGTTGTCTTGTTGAGCAGCAAGTATTTTGTCTTTTTCTTCAGACACTTGGTTGGTAACTTCATTGCGCACGATCGGTATCATTTGCACTTCTATGCTCCATCCTACCATTGCATGGATGAATTGTTGGAGGTCCCTCTGATAAGTGCTGGAGCTCAAGCGCTCAATTTCCATAGCGTGGGGTTCCTCTGATAGCACTATTTGATTCTTGGTGGAAGGTGTGGGAACAACGGTAACCAATCATTGAGAGGAAGTGGAGGGTAGATCAACATGAGTCGATGCAGTAGGTGCAATCTCTCTTCTTCTTCTTCTTCTTCTTCTTCTTCTTCAATAACAGGGGAGGGCGGCCTAACACTCTGCATCCCAGAAGATTTGTTGGCAAGTTGATTAAGGATTCATTCCTTAAATTCCAACATTCTCCTCCTTTCCTCTTCTCTCTTGCGTGCTGCTCGTTCTTCGGTGAATTTCTTTTTCAGATCCTCAACTACGACCATTTTCTTCTAGTGATAGGATATTTAAAAACCTGAGTGAATGGTGGAGAGTCTTCAACAGAATATTTGGATGGTGGCAGCGAGCGATCTCCAGTGTCTACTCTGTGAGCCCTGATCTTCTACAGTCTTGCAGCGACCTGCTTCTCTGTATACTGTCGTTTGGATGTCTGATCCATCCAATCGTCTGCCCATTCTTCTTCACTTCTCCAGTAGTTGAGACACATCCTAGCCATCAATATTGAATGGTCTTCGCAATGCAGTTCATGAGTGGCATAGTCAAAAAAATGCCATCTCTTGAACTCTATTCTCGTCTTTTAATTCAGCAGGGTATGAATTCTCGACTTCTGCGGCAGCTTGAGCGTCTATGAAGATACAATATATTTTTCCCAGGAGATGAGATCATCGTTCTCCTCATCCTTCACCGTGACAGGAGGACACCACTGTGCAATCCTTTTTGCCTTGTAGTTCATGTCGGGTAGTCCTTCCATGGGCACTCGTAGTGTTTCTTATCGGAATACAGATTCTCCATCTGTGAAAGTTCTTGCATCTTCCTCATCATTAGAACAAGGAATATCACTAAAGGATATACCTGAAACTTCTGGAGAGCTGGGAATTGGAATGTGTCATTGCCAGATGGATTCAATGGTTCTCTCAAGCACACTTGTAGTATCGAAAACAGTATTTCATCTTAGAACTGTTGATGGATCCATACCCAATCTGCGTAGATACTGTTCATTCCTTGTTCGCACACTTGCAGTGAGCTCTGGTTGTAATTGTGCTTAAGTTGCAACATCCATGGAGGTAATTACTACAGCTTGTGCTGGCGTCTCTTCTTCAGCGATCGCATCATCCTGTGTTCTGTCGGTTGTGATGATGATCTGCTGTACGTTGTCTAGTATAACCACCCCTGGTTGCTGCGAACCCTTGTCCTCTTCGCTTTCCTTAAGGTGAGCATTCTCCTTCTCTTCTACCTTATCTCCTGAATCTGCAGTCGGAATCTGGGATAACTCTTGCACCAGATCGACTTCGGTCATGATTGTAACGACTTGGCTTCCTTCTTGCACCGCTAAATGTTCCTTCTCAATTTCCTTTTCTGCAGCAGAACTGATTTCATCTTGCACATCAATCTGTATCAACCTTCTTTCAGAATACTCTTCAGCACTTACGCTTCCCCCTTGATCGGTGGCGGGCTGAATTGGTATAACATCAGAACTCTTTCCTCTGGGTGCGGGAGTGTGCAATCTTCTAGATTCTTTCACAGCTTCTTTCATCTGTCTTTTCTCAAGATCAGCAACTGATTCGACATCCTTAGCAAACGTGACCTTGCTTTTCCCTATGTCGGCTTGTGCCTTCTCAATATCCCTTCGAGTAATACGATGGGTTTCTTCTCCAACTTGAATCTTGGCATCTCGCTCTGCGTAGCTTGCCATGACTTCTTCATAGTGAAAGTCCCTCTCATCAAGAGTCATCTGCAATCTGAACTTGGCATAGTCTCTCTGTTCTTGTGCCCTCTGAAGCGCTTTCTGTTTTTGCCTCTTCTTCTGTGATTCTTCCTTACTGGAAAATTCAAGCCTTCGCTTTGCGGTTGCATCTGTGGTTTCAGTCGTTGTTTCCTTGATGAAATCTGGGATTGGTAGAGAAGTATCTACCTGTGGCATTGTGACCTGTATGGTTGTGCCTTGGAATCTGTCGTGCTTGCCCTTCTTTTTTGTTTGTTCATCATCATCTGATGGCTTCTTCCTCCTCTGTTGAGGACTTCTCTGTGAACGCCTTCTCTTTAAAATGAGTTGATCAGGGGGTTGACCAGTTTCCTGTGATGCATCGTCGATCAAATTTTTAAGTTCAGTGAACAGGGCATCCTATTTTGCTTTTTGCCTCTCTTCTTCAACTTCTTTGGCGGTAAGCGGAACTACAGTAGGAATGACAACATTTCCTTGGTGGGGATCCTCTTCTTCAGAGCATGGATCATGAGGATTGACAATGCTCTTTCCCTTCGGTATCACAAGATCTTTGAAACTCTTTGGTCGTTGCTATTTTCTAGTTGGCGGTATGTAGTCAGAGTTTATCAAATCCTCACCGCGGCAGCTTCTTCCTTCTGGTATGATTCCTTCCAAGAAGTGGCTTATCTTCAATCCAAAGCCCACATCTTGAGTGAATGTGTTATCTTTTTTCACACTCTTGTTTTTGTAGACGCGCGCTAGCCATTTGGTGTAGATGAACTTCGCCTAATTTCCATGAATTTGATCTTCAATCGCCATCATGACAACAAACTTCTTAGCAGTTAGTTTAGAAAGCGAACCAACTTTGCCTACTAACATCCTTATGACAACTTGTGCTAAGCTCTTTATTGGTTCTTCCAGTGACCGTAGCGGTGCAGCTATCTTCCATGGCTCTTTGAAGGTTTCCATCTTCCATCACAACCATCTTCTTTCCATTTCGGTTTCATCGTTGATTTTGTAGTTGGCTATGTCTTCACCATCATTCAAAGTCCGTACTTCTTCTCCAAAACTTATGGGCTTACCACAATCTTGGTGCCCAAAACACTTGTGGTGAAGTACTTCTCTTCCTTATCAACTATTGCGCGAGCGAAAAATTCTGCAACTATGTGCGGACGAAATTTCTTGGGTTCCGCAAATAGATATCTCAACAGGTTCTCTCGGTCCATTTTACCTATGAGAACTTCACACCAGTGCTTTCTAAAGAGCAGCTCATAGAGTATTTTGTCCTTCTTGACTTGAGCTGCTCTTCTCTGCTCGTGGGTGAGTTCACCGGTCACCTTACCATGACTTATGGCAACTAGGCGATCGTAAGAAATAGATTCGTCAATATCCTTTGTCTTGTAGATGCCTGTGAACGTCGGTTGAAATTCTTCAAGCTCTTCGGGCATGTTGGGCTGTCCGGATGACCCTACAGGGGAACTGGTGCGGTTTGGAAGATTCTGCCATTGATGTTTCTTTTGAAAGGCTTAGAAAGTGACGTGCAGAAGAAATTTTAAAATCAGAAGATATGGAAGTGTTAGGGTTTTAAAAAATCTCAAACCAAACTTCCTATATACGATCCCAAGTAACCAGTTTTACTGTGAGCAATTGGATCTCTCCTTCTGATATGGATGAATCCACGGTTGGGCTGTTGGTGACGATTTGTCTTACGTCCCATGAAATTGGAACTTTGAGCATGGCTGATGTGTCTCCTTGGTATTCATCTCAGCCCTGAGCTAGAGTGTCCTCTGCAATTAATGCGGACTCTGTAGCTTTTGCCGTCAAAAGATAATCCCGCCTTTCGAGATATTTGAAATGATTATCTCTTCCTCTTTTGTTGGTCAACATGCAATTGTGCATTTGCTGTGGATAGCATATCCAGCAATGTGAAAGGCTTATGGTGAGAGCTTGGACTCAGCAGACAATATCGACTCTTTTAATATTTTTGAACTTTTAAGAACAAAGAGTATCTTTACTGAGAGCTGGGACTCAGCATTCACCGGATATCTGCTGAAAGCTTGGATTCAACAATACTTCTAGACTCTTTTAAATTCAATGAACTATTTAATTTCAAGAGTCCTTTTACTGAGAGCTCAAACTCAGTATTCGTCGGGAATCTGCTGAGAGTTTTGACTCAACAGTCAGCAGAGAGTAATTTGCTTGATTTAATTCACCATTTCAATTTTCAAGCGCTCTGCTTCCGACAGGGTTTGGCGAGACCTTAAGAAATTCCTATCATCTGATTTTCCTTTAAATTTTCAATCCTTTTCATTGAAAATCATCTGATTTTTTATAGCAATGTCCTTGTTGGTTGAGAGATGTCTGCAAGTAATTCATCATTTTCCTGCCCTCTAGGTGACATCTCTTCTCCAACAGCCTTCTCCATCTGCTCAGACTGGTTCCTTAGTCTGCAGCTTTCCCCTATCGGCGTTTGGTGCCATGCGTATTTAACAATGAAGGTAGCATCCGCATCACCGGCACGCTGTCATGGCTTCGGGTGCCAAGTAGATGCTTTAGAGTTGCATCTCTTCCACCCGCAAGCCTTTCCTCTATCTCCTCTTCCTTTTCTCGATTTTGGCTTGAAATCATTGAAGAACATAAGAAAAAGAGGTTGACTAAGGATTATCCATCCTCAGACCCACCTGACAAGTTTATATCTCTCCAACAAGAAAACTGTCATGGCCTGACAGAATGGACCTCTTATCTCCGTTCGGTTCTAATATGAGAAAGCTCATCATCCACGGTGAACCGAGAATTGAGAGAATCTTCTTAGATGTGATCTCTGTGAAGATTATGACTCTTCCTCTCAATTTGGAGACTTCCAAGTCACGTCGCTCGAACCCATTTTGGAGGTATTTTGGTGAGATGGTAAAGGACCTTATTTGTGATCTCTTCGAGCATGGTTAAAAAAATGGGAGTGGAAGGCAGGTGATAGATCTAGGGTTTTGAGATTTTGGGATATGATTTTCTAAGGTAGAAAACCTATCTTAAATAGACGTAATCCCTCCTAGAGACTTGTTCTTCTAATCACCTGCCTAAGGAACCGACGGTATCGCAATGACTTTCCATGTGGCGACTATTTTCAGAGCTAAATTATCTCAAGTTTTGAACGAGATCTTCGATAATGATAGCGAATATGTATCATCGCTTTGTCATTGATGATGATTCTAATTGATATATACGTCGGTTGAGTATCCCAATATTTATTCCCATATATGATCAACTTCCCAAGATTGATTCAACATGTATTGATTCAGCAGTCTCTTTTCTTCTGCTGAGAGCTAAGACTCAGCAATCTCTTGACTAATTCTACTGGAATCAATATTCTCTTATATCTAATCATCTGGATTGCTGAGAGTTGTGACTCAGGAATCTGTTAAAATTTCAGTATTTCCTTTCTGCAGAGCGTGAGCTAGGACACACTCTTATTCTGCATAATCTTCAAGAAATCCAAACGACTATAGAACTCTGATTCTTGAGAAAAACAAGAACAGAATGAGAGCTGGGACTCATTCTTCCATAACCTCATCTAACTCCAATAGACCGAGCTTAAGACAAAGCTCCTTAAACCTGTTCTCTGCTAGAGGTTTGGTGAATATCTCTGCTAGCTGATCCTCTGTTCTGATGTAATCCATTGAGATATCCTTTTTCTCAATGTGATCTCGAATGAAGTGATGTCGGATATCAATGTGCTCTGTCCTGGAATGATGTACCAGATTCTTCGTGATGCACATTGCACCATTGTTTTCGCAATAAATGGGAATGCAATCAGTGCTGACTTCATAATCATGAAGTTGTTGCTTGATCCATAGCACTTGTGTACAACAACTTGCAGCAACAACTTGCAGCAGCTACTTATTCTGCTTCCGTTGTGGATGTTGCTACGGAGTGTTGCTTCTTGCTGAACAAGCTTATCAGCTTATGACCTAGGAATTGGCATGTTCCGCTCTTTCTCTTTTGGTTAATTCTGCAGCCTCTGAAATCTAAATTTGAGTATCCTACGAGTGTGAGATCATCTGCTCTGGGATACAAAATTCCTAAAGATCCTGTTTCTTTCAAATATCTTATAATTCTTCGTGTTTATTCCATGTGCGATTTCTTTGGATTTGCTTAATATCTAGCACATACGCCTACATTATATGATATATCTGGTCTGCTGGCAGTCAAGTATAGCACTGAGCCAATTATTCCTCTATATGCTGTGGGACCTATGAATTTGCCTTCTTCATCCACTGATATTTGACATGCAGTGCTCATTGGAATCTGCAACGTCTTCGTCTTCTCTGGACAGATTTTGTTGATGAGATCCTTTGTATACTTCTTCTGATGAATGAATATTCCATCATTAGATTGTTGAACTTGCAGACCTAGAAAGTATGACATTTTTCCCATCATACTCATCAGAAAGTTAATCTGCATAAGTTGCGCAAACATCTCACATAGATTTAGATTTCTTGATCTAAAAATGATGTCATCCACATAGATTTGGACTAGTAGAATATCTTTAGCATCTTTGATCAAGAATAGTGTCCTGTCGATCTTTCATTTCCTGAATCCATTCTTCAGCAAAAACTGGGATAACGTCTCATACCAAGCTCTTTGGGCTTGCTTCAGACCATAGAGAACTTTTCATAGTTTGTACACCTTGTTTCCGCACTCGAATCCTAGAGGTTGCTCCACGTAGACTTCATCCTTTAATTCACCATTAAGGAAAGCGCTCTTGACGTCCATCTGAAATACAGTAAAACCATGATGAGCAGAAAATACTAGGAATAACATGATTACTTCCAGTCGAGCTACCGGAGCAAAGGTTTCATCGAAGTCTATTCCTTCGCACTTTGCACATCTTTTGGCCACTAGTCTGGCTTTGTTGTGAACGAATATTCCATTTTTGTCTTGCTTATTCTTGAATACCCATTTAGTACCTATTACTGACTGATGTGTCGGCCGATCGACGAGATGCCATACGTGATTCCTTGTGAACTCTGCTAGTTCATCTCGCATTGTGTTGATCTAGTCAGCTGATTTGAGTGCGTCTACTACTTCTGTAGGCTCTTCTTGTGATATGAAGCAGGCTAACATGGCACTTTGTCTGGTTCGGATTGGATCTGCAATATCTTCTAAAATTGCTTCCGTCGAATGATCTCTAAGCAGCCATTTAGGTCTTTGTAGCTCTTCTACTAGAATGTCTTGACTGCTGGTTGGTCCGATGGGCTCTTATGAGACTAGTACGTCAACAAGCTATAGGTTTTCCAAGCTGTGTGCTACACTTGTTGAGGTGTCTTCTACTGAGTGACTGTCTTCTAACATTTCATCTGCTGGATTCTAGATTACTGGTGTAGTACTTCTATCTTCAACAGTCTGCTCCTGGTTGTCTTCAGCAAAGTTTTCTTTAATGATCCTCTCTCCATTCTAGGAACCTTCAGCTGTATCCTTATTCTGATTGACGACTTCATCTCCTTGGGTTCTCTTATGGCATGTAAGCTCTTTGAGAGAATTTAAGGTGGCCTTAGCATTACCAGTTGCATCACCGACCATCTTGACTGTCAGCTGATCAGTCAAGATCTCCATTAGAGATGATGATTCACTCATTAACCTAGTCGGATCAATTGGTTCAACTTCGGAAGTATTCAGGCCCGAAGATCCATTAACATCATTGGTTTCATGAGTCTCATCTCTTTGACTTCTCATGGTGCTGCGCACTTAAGTAGCTTCATCAAAAATAACTTTGCATGTTATTTCCACAAGTTTGGTTGTCTTATTAAGTACTTTATATCCTTTGTGAAATGGATGTCCATATCCTAGGAGCACTCCTTCGTCAGCTTTGGGAGAAAAAATACTTAACTTTGAGTTCCCATTGTTATGGATATAACATGGTGAACCAAAAGCACGAAGATGAGCTAAGGAAGGTTGAAGCGAAGATTTATTTCGCTTCTGTTCTGTGTGTAGCAAGCATTTATAACAGCTTCTCCCCAATACCTTTAACTCAGATCTGTATCCGCGAGCATTGCTCGCACAACTTCTTTGAGAGTCCTGTTTCTTCTTTCTGTCAAGTCATTCTGCTGGGGTGTTCATGCGGTAGACCTCTCATGTCCTATTCCAGCATCAGCGCAAAAATCCATCAATGCTCCGTTACAAAATTTTGTACCGTTGTTGGATCTTATCCTTTTTACCGTGAACTCTTTGTCATTTTGAACTTTGAGTATTACCTCCGAAAGGATAATCTTTGCCTCGTCCTTACTCACCCATGTGTACCTGGATTAATCATCAATAACAACTAAAGAATATTGTTTGTTACCTACAATGGGAGGAGTCACATGGCCAAGTAAATCCAAGTATAGCAGCTCAAGGATTCTGTTTGAAGTGGCCTTTTCTGGATTGGATTTGAAAGACGCTTTGACTTGTTTCCCTTGTTGACAGGCTCTACATATTCCTTCGTTTTTGAAGGTTTCTTGAGGTAAACCTGCAACAGTGTTATTCTTGGCAATATAATTGATAGTTCTGAAGTTTAGATGCATTAGCCTTTTGTGTCATAACCAGTTTGTCTCTTCCTTGCTGAATGCTATAAAACATGATGCTTGTTGACCACTTTCCCAATCAGCAACGTAGAGTCCTCCTTTCTTGACTCCTCTAAGATTTACTTTACTGGTGGTCCTATCAGCAACTTCACAACATGTGTCAAAGAAAGAAACAATATATCCATTTTCACTTAGCTGACTAATGCTCAGTAGATTGTGCTTGAGGTTATCAACGAAGGCAACGTTTATTATTTGCATTCCATTATGCTCGATGCATCCTCTTCCAATTACTCTAGCCTAGGAGTTGTCACCAAATGAGACTGAAGCTCCTATAAACTTGTGAAGCTCTGTGAAGATTTATTCATCTCCTGTCATGTGACTTGAGCATCCACTATCTAGGATCCATTCTTTGAGTTTTCTTGAAGTTCTTCTTCCTGGACCCTGTTCCTGCAAAACAAAGAAGTTATATTTTCGGTACCCGATCAATTACGGGTCCTGCAGGATTAGTTTTTTAGATTATTCCTTTGGGAATCCAGACTTTTGTGATTTTGATATTTCGTTTGTTATCATGTTTCACTACCCTTCCGTTCCTTTTGGCATAATTACTGAAATATGTAAAAGAATGTGTAGTGGTGTGTTGAGCCATCACTGGCCTTTTGGCATGATTTGTTTTAGACTCTGGCCTCAAGTAGTTGTTCCTTCTACTTGGAGTGTATGTTAGCTTCCTTGCAATCTCAGCAGATTGCTTAGTCTACTGGGTTGCATACTTAGACTTTGCTGGTCTGTTTTCAGCAGACTTGTAATTAAGTCTTTGCTGAGTAGTTAGCTGAGGGATACTTGTCTGCCAACATCTCTGTTGAGCAATTGATTTAGGATTTTCCCTCTTGTCTTTTCTAGCAGTTTGCTGAATCTTCCCAGTTGCTGGGACAATAATAATCTTCTTTGTCTTACTCGATTCAACATTGCAAGATATTTCTCTATCAAAACCTATTCCAACGAAATTTTTAGAACTTCTTTGGACACTTAAAATGTCATTCAGATCTCTCGTGCTTTTTGAAAATTTGCATTGACTCATACTTTGCACGGAGTTATTGTTTTTCAAAACCTCATTCTCCTGTTTTAAAATGTTAAATTTCTCATTCAAGGAGAAGAATTCAGTTTTCATTTTTCAAAGTTCCTCGTCTGCTGACCTAGATTTTTCAATCTCATTGGTTAAATTAGAAAGTTGATTTCAGAGAGGAATTTTCTTTTACTTAAATGTCCTTTAATGCATTGAAAACTCTTTCAGCAAATATTCTATAGTTATCTCATCTGATTCTGAGCAATATGAATCAGCAGTACCATGCATGTTATCAGAAGTAGACGTAATGGGCACAGTAGAGTGTGTTACCTGGTTTCCTGTGGCAGCTAGAGTTGATTCCTCTATCTATTCTTCATTCATATCTGCCATGAACACCATGAGAACATCATCTTCATCTTCTAATGAGTAATTTTCATCGTCATAATCTGGGATGTCGGGTATATCTGTCCTTGTCAACAATGCTTTGGTGACAGCTTTTTATGCTCGCCTTTCAAACAGGTTCTTCAGTCTTTCCCTTTCTTCTGGATCTACTCAGAGACACTCGAACTTCAGATGATCCAGGGATTTACATTCGTAGCATGTTCTTGGCGCTTTCTTGATATTTCTCCTGTCTGCTGGTTGACTTGGTTGGAGATCCTCCTTTTTCCTTTGGCTTTTATCAGCAGCTTCTACAGCCTTTTCATATGTTCATCCAGTTCGCTAACTGAGCATTTCGTTTCTTTGAATTTGGATTCGCTGGTGGAAGGAACCTACTTTGTTGAACTGGACTGAGTTGGTCGATCTGAGTGGAATGACCTATTTGTTTTCAACTTTTGTCCATCTTACTTCATGAAGAATGCAGCATCTTCGATTGGTTCTTCAATGATTACTCCAGCACGAACAACTTCATGTTTGTTGATCTGTGTGATGTCCCATTCTTGGGCCTTTAGTTGAGCAAAAACTTCTTTGGTGCTGATTGTTGACAGATCTTTCTCCTTTAGACTGGTTACTTTGACGAACCAATCTTCCTCTGGAAGTCTTGAGAGAATTTTTAAGTTCATGTCATGAAGCTCGTACGTTCTTCCCAATTTCTTTAACTCACCTACAATGTTGTTGAATCTGTCCTCCATGTCATTGATGGTTTCACCTGGAATCAATCGAAAAGATTCATAAAATCAACTTGAAAACTCTCTCCCATTCCATCTTCCATCCACTTCCCATCCACATTCAAGGGGATCAAGGCCACATTCCACTACATTTGTTGAAGATAAAAGAAGATCTAAGGGTAGTTTGAGTACAAGTCAACAATTGGGGAAGATCTACATTTGACCTTTCAATTTGTAATGAATTTCCTTACGTTATCTCTTGTATACAATCAATTGAAAGGTATGGAGAACTAATTCCTTGTGAGTGTTGTTTGGATTGATAATGTGTGAAATTTAGATTGAATGTTGAATGCTTACCTTTGTATGAGAGCTTGAATCACACTATATCTTATTCCCAATCACCTAGGTGTAGTTAATAGCCAATTTAGGTGGTTTTTGACGTGAAAACTACAGCCAACACGCGGGTGGAATCGTTATGAATAGTGTGAATTCATATGATTCTAAATCCAATCCATGTGCGGAAATAGGTCATAGGGCAATAATCTACGTTCTAGAAGGAGGGGACTAGGAATCGATAATGTGACTGTTTGAGATTACTAGTATCATCTACGGTTAACTCGTCGTGACAAGGGGTTAGCTACTTTAGAGTGGATTGCTCAATCTCATAGAAATTAAACGGAGTTTACATCACAATTCGATCTAAGTTGAACACATTAGATTTCCTTACAACATTCACTCTTATCTCATTTGATTGTACTAGTTACTTCATCTACCTAGTTTGGAAAGCTTGATTGGTTGTTTCAAAAATTTTCCATTCAAAATGATTGCTATTGTGTACTTCATGTATGCTTAGTTTAGTTATTGTTTTTGCCTAGCTAATAGAAAAGACTCAACGATATATGTTTTGCCTAACTACAAACATTCCATACGAGTAGGGAGTATTCTATTGAGCGAAGTGAAAAGAACCTTGGATTGATAAAATTTAACTTGATTAAGTGTTGTTTTTACACTGCATCAAGTTTTTGGCGCCATTGTCGGGGAGTTCTTTTTAGTAGGTCTATAGATATTGTTGAAAGTATGGATATTGTATGTTTGGTGTTTGATCATTTGTTTGTATGAAAGTTAGTTTTTGTGTAATATTTGTTCTCGCTTTGTTTGTTTGTTGATTGTCTTGGTTTTGTGATTAGTTCCTGTGGAATTTGTAGGTAGTATATGTTAACTAGATCCAAAGCTCGTGAGCTTGAAGAGAGGATGTTTTGACAAATGAGAGATAATATTGAATTTGAGTTTGAGATGGATAACCGTGGTGAGGATACGGTTAGAATTGAGGATTTGGAGAGGCAACTTGAACTTATGAAAGCAATGATGAATGAGAGAAATGGACCACGAAGACCGCTCCAAAATTTGTTTAGACTGCAAGGGGGACCGAGAGCCGAAGGATTCCGGTTGGGAGTTAATGCAACTCAGTTTGAGATCAAACAACAACTGGTGCAAATGATCCAAAATAACCAATTTGGGGGGCACGTTACGGAGGATCCAAACATCCACATATTAAGATTCTTGGAGATCATGGATACGATAAAAATTAATCAAGTTCCCCAAGATCAAATAAGGTTGCAGTTGTTTTCATTTTCCTTGCGAGATGGAGCTTGAAATTGGTTTGAAGGGTTGGATAAGTCAAACATTGCTACATGGGATGAAATCCAAGAGAAGTTCTTGTTCAAGTTCTTTCCGCCTAGCTTGACATTGAAGAGGCGAGCCGACATAACATCCTTTGGACAAAGATATGACGAAAGATCGATTTCATGAGCTTCTTCGTAAATGTCCTAGGCATGGTTTTTCCCGAAGCCAGCAAATTTGCCAATTTTATGGAGGATTGGATTATGAGTCAAAGATGTTGTTGGATGCATCATCGGGAGGAGTGTTTCTTGATTTAGAAGAAGATGGGGCATGGAAATTGATTGAGCGGATTGCTGCTAATAGTAGTCAATGGCCAAGAGGAAGAATGGAATACAAGGCAGTGAAGACGGTGAGAGAAAGGAGTGAGATAGAAATCTTACGAGAACAAATGGTTTTGATGCAAGAAAAAATAGAGAGGTTGATGTGTGAGCTTGAAAGAAAAGATGATGAGTATGGAAGGGATGTTTATACTATGGACCATAGTTGGATGAGACATCAAGAGATTGAGTGTGAGCCATATAGTGGGGAATATCCGTATAATACATGGCATGAGCCGAGTTTATCATCACAACCCTGGTGGAATGAACCGAATACCTTGTATTTGGAGGAGAACGAGAGGATACCGGAAGTAAAAGGAGACATAAAGAGGATGTGTGAGGAAAATGAGGAATTATTGGAACATATCAAGTCACAAGTATCTTGTACAGTGCATCAGTTGAATAGAAGGGAAGAAGATCTTCTTGAAGGGGCATGTGGAGCCATAACAACTAGAAGTGGGTATTCTTATAATGGACCGAAGCGAGGGGCACATGAAGGTGAAAAGGAGAAGACCGATGGAGGAAGTAGGATGAAGGTTACATTCAAAGAGGAAGAAGAAGTCATAACAAAGGAAGTAGAGGAACAAGAAGTAACCGTGGATAAACTTGCGGGGAAAGAATCCATTCCTCCTATGCCATACCCTCAACGGTGTGAGAAGAGTAGGAAAAATAAGAAATTTGCTCGATTTCTTGAACATATGAGCAAGATCCAAATAAATCTTCCTCTATTAGAGGTTTTACAAGAGATGTCGGGGTATATTAAGATGTTGAAAGAAATGTTTACCCAAAAGAGTAAATATGGCATTGGAGATTATGAGACGGTGAACCTTTTTGAGGAATGTAGTGCAGTGATTCAAAGAAAGATGCCATTCAAAAGGCAAGATCTGGGAAGCTTTACTATTTCATCTGTAATTGGTGGAATTAAACTAACTCGGGCTTTGTGTGATTCGGGAGCTAGCATCAATTTAATGCCTTTATCCTTGTTCAAGAAGATGGAAATATGGGAGATTAAGCCAAGAATGATGACACTTCAAATGGAGGACCAGTCTTTATGATACCCAAAAGGAATTGAGGAAGATGTTTTGGTCAAAGTGCGAGACTTTATATTTCTGGCTGATTTTGTGGTACTTGACATGGAAGATGATGGAGATGTTCCTTTTATTTTGGGACGACCGTTCTTGTCCACTGGTGGAGCATTGTTCGATATGAAACATGGTCAGTTAACTTTTCAATTTGATGGAAGAAAGATCACTTTCACTTTTTCGGAAGCTATGAAGAGAAGTATGGAGGACGAAAATGAGGAAAATTGCAACTTGGTAAAAGTTGTGCAACGCCCAAACCTTGAGCAAGGAGAAGGGCGTTAGCCATTAGAAGAAGTTTTACAAAACTCTTACTATATGGAGAATATGGTTGAGAACGAAGAAGAAGAAAGAGAAGACATAGTGGAGTATGTCCGAGTTTTGGGAAATTTTCCTATTGACCCATTACATGGGGAGGTTAAATTCTTGGAATTAAGAACAAAAGAAGAGGAGGATGAAGCTAAACAAAGGAAGATAGAGATGAAGAATAAAGCACCGAAGGTGGAATTGAAGAAGCTACAGGATCATTTAAAGTATGCCTTCTTAGGTGAAAATGAGACATATTCGGTAATCATCTCAACCAGACTTTCGAGGTGTGAAGTCGAGAAATTGCTTCGTGTGTTGAGGATTCATCGGTCAGCCATTGGTTGGCAACTCTCCGACATCAAAGGAATAAGCCCAGCCATTTGCATGCACAAGATACTTATGGAAGAAACATGCAAGCCTAAACGACAACCTCAAAGGAGGTTGAATCCTATGATGCAAGAGCTGGTGAAGAAAGAGGTGCTCAAATTGCTTGATAATAATATTATCTACACTCCAAGTGATAGTGAGTGGGTAAGCCCCACACATATGGTACCAAAGAAAGGGGGATTCGAAAAGGTAGTAAAGGAAAATGGAGAGGAAGTAATGGAGAGACCAACAAAAGGGTGGCGGTTTTGTATTGATTATCGTGCTTTGAATTTAGCTACTCGCAAAGATCATTTTCCTTTAAAATTTATTGACCAAATGTTTGATCGACTTGCAGGGCATTCTCACTATTGTTTCTTGGATGGCTATTCAGGTTACAATCAAATCATGGTCGCGCCGGAGGATCAACACAAAACTGCTTTTACATGCCCCTATGGAATTTTTGCCTACCGACGGATGCCATTTGGTCTTTGTAATGCTTCGGCTACATTCCAACGTTGCATGATGTCTAAATTTCATGGGCTCATAGAAGAGATTATGGAGGTATTCATGGATGATTTTTTGATTTTTGGTAGTTCCTTCGACGCATGTTTAAAAATCTAGATATTGTTCTTGCTCGATGTGAAGAGACAAACCTTTTTCTTAATTGGAAAAAATATCATTATATGGTTTGTGAAGGAATTATGTTGGGCTACAAAATTTCTAGTGGAGGTTTAGAAGTAGATAAGGCTAAGATTTGTGCTATAGAACAACTACCAATTCCGAAGTCGGTGAAAGGTGTAAGGAGTTTTTTAGGGCATGCTGGATTTTATAGGAGGTTTATTCAAGATTTCTCTAAAATAACTAAACCGTTGTGTTGTTTTCTTGAGAAAGATGTGCCATTTGTTTTATATGAATCATGTGTAAGTGCTTTTGAAAAGTTAAAGAAGGCTTTGGTGACTGCCCCGGTTCTTATTTAACCTAATTGGCATGAATAGCTTGTATTGATGTGTGATGCAAGTGATGTTGCACTTGGGGTGGCAATTAGTACAAGTGAGGGAATAAGTGTTTAGAATAATTGCCTACGCTAGTAAGACGTTGAAACCCGAATCAATGTAACTACACTGTCACTGAGAAAGAATTTCTAGTTGTGGTTTATGCATATGATAAATTTCGTGCTTATTTGGTTGGAGCTAGGTCTATTGTAGATACGGATCATGCTGTTATTCGATATTTGTTCAAGAAACCTGATGCAAAACCTAGGCTCATTAGGTGGATTTTATTGTTACAGGAGTTTGATTTAGAAATTAGAGATAGGAAAGGATGTGAGAATGTAACTGCTGATCATTTGTCCTGATTGGAGGAGTCAGTTAAGGGAGATGAAAATGAAAAGTGCATTGATGATAATTTTTCGGATGAGCATGTTTTATATGTGGCGTTTAACACTCCATGGTATGCTAATTTTTCAAATTTTCTTGTTGCCGGAGTATTTCCTCCTGATTTAATACCCCATCAAAGTAAGAAGTTCCTTAAAGATGTGCGATTTTATTATTGGGAGGAGCCTTTCATCTTTCGTAGATGTGCAGATGGAGTCATTTGGAGATGCGTGCACCAAGGAGAGTGGAGATGAATAATGGAGGAATGTCATGCCTCGGAAAGTAGAGGGCATTTTGCTGCCATTAGAACGACATTGAAGGTACTTTCTTGTGGTTTTTATTGGCCTTCCATTTACCGTGATTGCATGAATTTTGTCAAGGCTTGTGATAGGTGTCAGAAAATGGGGTCGATAACCCGTAGGGATGAGATGCCTTCTAAACTCTTTATTGAGGTTGATTTGTTTGATGTTTGGGGGATTGACTTTATGGGGCCATTTCCTTCTTCTTGCGGGTAACATTATATTTTGCTTGCTGTTGATTATGTATCCCATTGGGTGCAGGCTTGTCCGACTGTTACTAACAATGCTAAGGTTGTGTTTAAATTTTTGCAAGGTTTAGTTACACGTTTTAGTATTCCAAGAGCCTTAGTGAGTGATGGGGGGAGTTATTTTTGTAACAAAATGTTGGAAAATTTGTTAGCAAAGTATGGAGTGAAGCATCGGATAACTAATCCGTATCATCCTCAAGCTAATGGTCAAACTGAGCTTGCTAATAGAGAAATCAAAGCTATTCTAGAAAAGACGGTTGCTTCTTGGAAGGATTGGTCTAAGCATTTGGATGATGCATTATATATGGGCATGTCAAACGGCTTTTAAAACTCCAATTAGTATGTCATCGTACCAATTGGTGTTTGGGAAGTAGTGTCATTTATCGGTTGAGTTGGAGCATAAGGCGTATTGGGCATTGAAAATGGTTAATTTTGATAGGAGAAAGGCTCAAGGGGAGCGAGCTATGCATTTGAATGTGATGGATGAATTCCGGAATGAGGCTTATGAAAACTCAAGGATTTACAAGGAGCGGCACAAAGAAATTCCATGATATGCACATTAGAGGTAAATCCTTTGTTCCCGGTGATTTGGTGCTTCTTTTCAATTCTCGGTTAAAGTTTGTGCTCGGTAAGTTCCGTTCAAGATGGTCGGGTCCTTTCGTTGTGATGCAAGTTTTTTAAAATGGTACGTTGGAGTTAGCACGTGAGAGTGGTCCCTGTTTCAAGGTGAATGGTCATTGGGTTAAACCATGTTTTGTTAATAATGTACCTTGTATGGTTTTGGATGTCTTTTTGTAAATTGAGCGGTGAAGTTGAGCTATGGACTTTAAAAAGCGCTTGATGGGCGACAATATATCCGGAGTTGTGGTAATTTTTTTCTTTTGTATTTCAACTCATGTTTTGGTTGATTTTTGGTTTGATTTTCTTTGTAGAGATATTTGACGGATCGAGAGGAGTGATGACACACCGCCTACCTTTTGCAAACTTAGTCTCACTTTACTATGTTTGGGGGGAGTTGTCGGTAGTCGGTGTCTTGGTCCATTCTCCTCCTTTATCTCTTTACTCTGCTTTCTAGATTAGTTTGTTTGAATTGAATTGATCTTTGATATGGTGGTATTATGATGATATTTGATTAGCTGTGGATTTGAATGTTGAATGTGGATTCGGATTTTGAGTTTTCTGGTTTTAATGCGATGTGTTGATGGAATTATTAGCGAGCTTGCATGATTTTATACTTCCTATTTTGATTGGTTTGTGGATATGGGATATGTGTGTAAAATAACCTAATTTTCGATGTGTGAGCGTGCATGTTTGTGGCCATTTTACCCTCATATCCTATGTTTTTGTTATTCTTTCGTTGTGTTTTCGTGTTTTTGTGTTTTGAATGTTGTAGGATTAGTTTTGAGCATAAACTAGCATTTTTTGAGGAGTTTTGGAGACAAATCACACGAGTTTGGAGTTTGGAGGCGTCGACCGGACGAGAGGATCAGGACCGGCCTAGCCAAGCCGGACAGAGAGCTCGATCAGCCGAGCTGAGCAGGCTCGACCGAGCCTTGCCAACAGAAAGCAGGCTCGGTCAAGCCAAATCTAACCGGGCGAGCCAGAGCGGGTTTCCCAGCAATTTGGCGGTTTCCAGCTTCGACCGGGCGAGCCATACTTCGACCGGGCGATCCGAGGCCCTGTTTACTCGTCTATAAAAGGGGGATTTTTGAATTTTAAAAGAACTTTTGGCAAAATTCCAAATAACCATCATGAGAATTCTCTCCCAAACCATCTTCCAAATACTCCCTATCCACATCCAAGGAGATCTAGTCCACATTTGGTGAAGATCAAGGAAGATCAAGAGGTAGATTGAGTACAAGAAGACAATTGAGGAAGATCATCATTTGACCTATCAATTTGTAATGGATTCTATCACTTTCTCTATTGTATTGTATACAATTGAAGGTATGAGGAACTAAACTCTTTTGTGAGTATTGATTGGATGGATATTGTGTTGAATTGAGATTGAATTTTCATTGTTTAATTTCCTTTGAGAGCTTGAATTGCACTAGAACTTAATCCTTACTACCTATGTGTAGGTAATAACCAACTTAGTTAGTAATTGATGTGAACGCTGCAGCCAACATGCGGGCGGAATCGTCGTGATTAGCGTAGATTCATACAATTTTTGTTCCAATCCCTGTGCGGAGCTTGGTCGTAGGGCAATAATCTGCGTTCTATTTGGAGTGATCTAGGATTCGATAACGTAGCGGTTTGAGAGTCTTAGTGTCATCAATTGTTAGCTCGTCGTGACAAGGGGTTAACAAGTGTAGGGCGGATTGCTCAATCTCATAGGGATTAAACATGGTTTACGACATGATTTGACACAAACTAGACAAAATTGACATTCATTCAATACTCACTCTTATCTCATTGTTGCACTTGATACTTTTTCTACCTAGTTTAAGAGAATTGATTGCTTGAACATTGGAAGATAATTGAACATGTTTGGATTTATGCTTTATTTCATTATTGCAAGGATTGTTATGATTTTTGCCTAGTTAAATGAACACTCAACGACTTGTGCTTGCCTAGCTATAAGTTCCTTCAAACGAGTAAATGATGTTCATTAGAGCGAATTGAAAGAACCTGGATTGATAAATTTAACATGATAAAGTGTTGCAATTTTCACCGTCATCACGTTTTTGGCGCCTTTGCCGGGGAATCTTCTAGTAGGTCTTGTGAATTTATTGAAAGTTTGAAGAAGTGTATGCTAGGTGTTTGAGGAAATGCTTGTGTGAATATTGTTACTAACATTTATTTGCTAATTGTTCTAGTTGTTTTGTTGAATGTTTTTGTCTTGTAATTGTTTTTGTTGATTTTTCCTAGGTAGTTTATGATCACTCGATCAAAGGCTAGGGAGCTTGAGGAAAGGAAATAAATTTCAAGAAAGGAGCGGAAATATTCAAATCGATTTTGATATGGCTAACCAAGGAGAGGACACAGTTAGGATTGAAGAGTTGGAGAGACAGCTTGAGTTAATGAAAGTTGTGCTAAATGAGAGGAATGGTCCTCGTAGACCACTTCAAAACCTTTTTCGACCTCAAGGGGAACCGATAACAGGAGGATTTCGATTAGGAGTGTATGCTACGCAATTCGAGATTAAGCCACAGTTGGTCCAAATGATCCATAACAATCAATATTGGGGACATGTAACCGAGGATCCGAATGTTCACATATCTCGATTCTTGGAGATTACGGATACCATAAAGATCAACCAAGTTCCCCAAGATCAAATACAGCTGCGGTTATTCTCATTTACCTTGAGCGATGCAGCAAGAAATTGGTTCGAAGGTTTAGACAAATCGAACATTGCCACATGGGAAGAGTTAAGAGAAAAGTTTTTATTCAAGTTTTTTCCGCCAAGTTTGACTTTGAAGAGAAGGGCCGATATAACATCATTTGGGCAAAGGTACGATGAACCGCTTTATGAAGCATGGGATCGGTTCCGAGAGCTTTTACACAAATGTCCTAGACATGGTCGATCCCGGAGTCAACAAATTTGTCAATTCTATGGGGGGCTAAACTACGATACAAAAGTGATGATGGATGCTTCATCGGGTGGTGCGTTCCTCGACTAAGAAGAGGAAGAAGCTTGGAGAACGATTGAGAAAATGGCTGAAAATAGTTTCCATTAGCCTAAGGAACGAAAAGACTTTCGATCGGTAAAATCAGTCAACGAGGCTAAGGAAAGTGAGGAGTTTAAGGAGCAAATAGCGGCCATGCAAAGAAAACTTGATGCATTATCTACTTCGGGGAATAGAAATGAGGAGGTGGTGGTGGTTTGACGTGAATAGTCATACCCGGAGAGTGTAAATTTTGTCTATCAAAGGATGGGATACAATATTCGTCCTCAATACAACCCGCCGGATAATATGTATTACCATCCGTCTAACCGATTTCACCCCAATTTCTCGTATGCGAACCCAAACAATGCTCTCAATCCTCCGTTACAACTTGAAGGAGGAGGTAGTATCCAAGGGGGGTATACCGGGGGAAATAGTAGATATGCTAACCAAGAGTCGAGGAGGAATCCAAATGAGGAAATAGATAAGCGATTTGAGAAATACGATGGCATGTTCGCAGAAATTCAACTTCAAATTTCTTCAATTGCTAAACAATTGAGTGGAAAGCATCAAGCTGGGAAATTCTCAAGTGATACCGAAGTGGTACAAAAGAAAGGGTGTAATATGTTTGAAGGTGAAAGTAGGATGGAGGAAAATTTTGAAGTGATGACTCCTAAGGTTGAAATGGTGGAAGTTGAAGAAGTGTCGAGTTTGGTTGTTGAAGAAGAGAAGGAGGTTGAAGTAGAGAAGGTGGAAGCAAAGAATGATGAGCAAACCGAGAATGTGCATTTCTTCGATTATGTGAAGAAAGAATACATTGAAATGCTGCTACCGGAAGAGATTGAACGACTGCCTATGTTGGATAAACTTGTTGGAGGTGAAGAAATCTTGGATAGTAGTATTTGTACATTGGGAAATAGTGAACAAGGAGAGAAGAGTATTGCTAGCAAAAAGGAGGACCCGGGGGGCTTTGTGATTGGATGTAAAATTGGTGATATTTGCATTGAGAAAGCTTTGTGTGACTCCGGAGCTAGTGTTAATATCATGTCATGGGACTTGTACAAAGAATTGGTGGTAGGAAGTCTTAAACCTACAAGTCAAGTCTTACAATTGGCGAACCATGCTCTATTTTGCCCACGGGGGGTTGTTGAAGATGTTCATGTTGAGGTCTTGATGTTTACATTCCCGGGTGATTTTCTTGTTGTGGATATGAAGAACAAGGGTAACATTCAATTGATCTTCGGAAGGCCATTCTTACACACGACCGATGCATTATTCGATATGAAACATGGTGAGCTCACATTTCGATGTTGTGGCAACGAAGTTGTGTTCTCTCTACCTCCAAAAAATGTGAATGAAAATGAAGTTGAAAATGGTGGAAAGAAGAAAAGTTTAAAGGATGAGCTTGTCCCGGGATTAGATGTCATGGGGGAAAGTGAAGAAAACGATGATCTGGGGGTGAAGATGAGTTAGATCAAGAAAGATTGAAGAAGGCTCGAGTGGATCAGGATCCACCCAGGAGTACTAGAAGGAAGTTGTTCTTCCCGGAATATCATGTGACTATGGACCAAGGTATGAGTTCGGGGTCGGCACCCTTCGATCATGATTGACTGTGAGGTATGATCGTCGAGCTATCGACTTTAAAAAAGCGCTTGTTGGGAGGCAACCCAATGGTTTTTAATTTTGTTAATTTTCATGTTTCAATAACTGATAATTTTCAATTTTGGTTGAATAATGTTGTTTATTGATGTGAAGGATTCCTGATAGATAGTGGTTCTATGGACTTAAATTGTGTTGTGTTGATTGACCGGAGAAGTGGGGAAGCCAAGTACCCGGAATGGTGTAGGGAAAGAGCAGCAAAACAGAGAGGCCGCTCGGCCGAGTGAGGGATGGCTCGGCCGAGCGCGAGCATGCCTTGCAATTGTCAGACAGACCGCTCGCTCGGCCGAGCCATCTGCTGCTCGGTCGAGCGGCGTGCAGATTTTAAAAAGGGGCTCGACCCCATTTCACCCCATCTTTGTCTCAGTCGAAATCTCTCTTTCAAGATTTTCTCTAATCCCTTATTGCTTTGATTTGTGCTTATCTCACCCTTCAATTTCATTCATGGCAAGCAAGAGTGCTCGTGGTGCTTCTTCCTCTTCCTCCATTGCTCGCCCAAAGGGATTAGATGATGAGGAGTATGCTCGGTAATAATGTAGCGGTTTGAGAGTCTTATTGTCATCAACTGTTAGCTCGCCGTGACAAAGGGTTAACAAGTGTAGAGCGGATTGCTCAATCTCCTAGGGATTAAACATGGTTTACAACATGATTTGACTCAAACTAGACACAATTGACATGCATTCAATACTCACTCTTATCTCATTGTTGCACTTGATACTTTTTCTACCTAGTTGAAGAGAATTGATTGCTTGAACATTGGAAGATAATTGAACATGTTTGGATTTATGCTTTATTTCATTATTGCAAGGTTTGTTATGATTTTTACCTAGTTAAATGAACACTCAACGACTTGTGCTTGCCTAGCTATAAGTTCCTTCAAACGAGTAAATGATGTTTATTAGAGCGAATTGAAAGAACATGGATTGATAAATTTAACGTGATAAAGTGTTGCAATTTTCACCGTCATCAATTTGTTGTATGGTTTGGTTTGTATGGTGGAGCTAGTGGATATTGTCTCATTATTGTTGATTATTGGTTTGTGGAAAGTTTGGTGGATATGAGAGCTTTATTGGCTTGTTTTATGCTCAATTGTTTGGTAGTGTTTGTGTTGATTGTGAGTAGGTACAAATAAGGCATGGGAAAGCGGCCCGATCGTGGCTTGACAGTCGTGTGAAGTGACACACAATTCCACGTTAAATTATCAATCCGAGTTCTTTTTCAATTCGCTCTCGTGGAAACTATTTACTCGTATGAAGGTGTATTAATAGCTAGGCAATACAATTGTCGTTGATTTTCTTTATCTATCAAGCTATTAATTGCAAACTAAACTACAAATGCACACAATCAAGCATTCAACAATTTGCAAACTTTACCAATCACTTACATTTATCAAATGTTTGGGTAGATTAGAGTAACAACTTCGACAATCTTAGAAGAAAGTGAGTGTTTGTAAACTTCAATTGATCCAAATTAAATCAAACTATGTTGTAAACGGATTTTAATTCCTAGGAAGTTGAGCAACCGACTCTAATATTTGCTAGTCACTTGCTACGGATAACTAGCGGTAGATGACTCTCGAAGTTGCAAACAGCTACGTTATTAACTCCGAGGCCACTCCCAACCGACCGTCGATTATTACCCTATAATCCTAGCCCCGCACATGGATTGGAACTAAAACTATATGATTATGCACTTTTCACGATGATTCCGTCCGCGTATTGGCTGCAACGTTCACATCAACTACCTATAGATTGGCTATTACCTACATCTAATAGGTATGAACAAGCTCAAGTGCAAATCAAGCCTTCATAGGAAAGTAAACAAGCATAGTAGATTCAATCCATCACAATATCCATATTACAACACTCACTTAGGAATTTAGTTCATCATACCTTGAATTAGAAGCAATACAAGTTGAGAAATAAGAATTGACATTACAAAGCTTCAAGGTCAAATTGATCTTCTACGATTGCCTTCGTTGAATCCAATCCACCTATTCTCCTTCTTCAAATTCCACCAAGATGATGGAATGTTCCTTGGTTCTCCTTGATTCAAGTGGGGAAGGAAGTGTAGAGATGAATCTAGATGGAAGTTCGTGATGGTTATTCTCAAATTGGGCAAAAGTTTTTCATTTAATTGATTTTCTCCCTTTTATAGACGAGCTAGCAGGGCCTCGGATCGCCCGAGCTGAAGTTGGCTCACCCGAGCCTCCAGAAGATCTGCGGGGAACTGGGAAGCCCGACCTGGCTCGGCCGAGCGAGGTCTCTGTTCCACGGCTCGGCCGAGCCTGCACACCGCTCGGCCGGGCAACTCCTCCAAGCTCCCAAAACTCCTCTTTTTGCACCGCTCGGGCGAACATAGCCTCCTCGGACTTCATACTTGGACGATTTTCCTCCAAAACTCTCCAAAATACGCTATATTATACTCAAAATGTATCCTACATCATTTCAAACACGAAAACACAAAAACAAAACAAAAGAACGACAAAAACATATGATATGAGGGTAAAATGGCCACAAACATGCACGCTCACACATCGAAAAATAGGTCATTTTACACACATATCATAATCCCCCAAACTTGAACCTTTGATTGTCCTCAATCAAAACAAAGTAAAGCAATCAATAAACCTCATCAAACAACCTCATAGCTCATCATAGTCATCTTGGCATGCTCTTATCGAACAAGATTATCACCTAACTTTGTGACACAGTTAATGCTAACGACTCAAACCACTCATCAATATTGGATAAAGAAATGAAAGCACTCCCTTACGTGTTTAGGGTTTGATGAATTCACATATTCACAAGATATCGAGCACAATTTCCATAGGCTTGAAACAATTCTCACCACTATACCACAACGAGTTGGCTCCTAAAATCAAAAAGGTCTTTGTTTTTGGTTATAACGTGGCTTACTAAAAGGTAGGTGGTTTTGGGCTAAAGTGACGAACTTCTCCAAATCCCAAAACCCCCAAACTTATTCTCTTCAATCCACTTCTAACCTTGAGGCTTTTCAATCACAATTCTCATAAATTTTTTCTTCCTTTCTCTTTTTTTTCTTTTCTTTCTTTTCTCATTTTCTTTTTTAGCACCCTCATTTTTTTTTCATTCATGGTGCTTTTCT
The DNA here is from genome assembly GCA_026898455.1 of Plectranthus barbatus. Lineage (NCBI taxonomy): Eukaryota > Viridiplantae > Streptophyta > Magnoliopsida > Lamiales > Lamiaceae > Plectranthus > Plectranthus barbatus. The sequence continues at coordinate 1,169,519 of JAPKLW010000036.1, read as the reverse complement.
TTCTTTTTCTTTTTTTTTTTCCCTTTTTAAGTACCCAAATTTTTGTTGGTACCCATTTTCTAGGATTCAAATCAATCCTACACTCAATACTTTTATTGCCTCAAATCACAACTTAAGAATTTCCAAACGATTCCCATCCCACTCTCATCTCCGTATTCACCCTCATACGCTCATTCCCCCCAAGTTTTGTCCTAATATTTTCAAAGAAAATTCTCCATTTAAGTACAATCACGGGAAACAAGGGTATGAACGGCAAAATTATGATATCAACAACCTTATACTTCCAAAGTGAAAGGAGGAACTAAGAATCAATGACCTTAAGATCATTTTTTAGTTACCAAACTCATGCCCAATAGATAGAGAATATATTCAAGTTCTAGATTTTGTGCTCTCAAACTTGCCACTCACAATCAAAAAGAATATGACAATATCAAGGCTAAAAAACTCACAGCTTTTGTCAAGTCCTAGGCATTAACCTCACACAAAACTCGGCAATTCAAAAGTTCAATTTAAGCACACCTTAACAACTAGATTATTCCCTATCATTGGTCAAAGCAAATTTTTAAGCCTTACAAAGTAGATCATGATTCAAATCTCCAATTCGCATTTGGGTTCATCATGCACACAAGACAAACACACAACAACCTAACTAACATTCTACATGCCAACACAATTCAATTTGAAACTAAATGGTAAGAGGAATGATAGAAAGCGTTACCCATCGGTAGACACGATCACCGCTCTCCATTCCTTATTTGCACCTACTAAACAACAATACAACACCACCAAACAATTTGAGCATAATAAAACCAATAATACTCTCATGTCCACCATCTTACCACAAACCAATCTTTCAACAAAAATTAACACATTAATCCACTAGCACCACCATTCATTTTCTACCATTATACAGCCGAGCCAGAGCGTGTTTTGACAATTATTTTGGTTTTTTAGTTGGCCCGGGCCATCCTACCTTGGCCCGGGCGATACGAGGCTCTGTTTGCTCGCCTATAAAAGGGGGAATTCCGAATTTTTAGAAAACTTTTGCTCATTTTTCATAAAATCAACTTGAAAACTCTCTCCCATTCCATCTTCCATCCACTTCCCATCCACATTCAAGGGGATCAAGGCCACATTCCACTACATTTGTTGAAGATCAAGGAAGATCTAAGGGTAGTTTAAGTATAAGTCAACAATTGGGGAAGATCTACATTTGACCTTTCAATTTGTAATGAATTTCCTTACGTTATCTCTTGTATACAATCAATTGAAAGGTATGGTGAACTAGTTCCTTGTGAGTGTTGTTTGGATTGATAATGTTTGAAATTTAGATTGAATGTTGAATGCTTACCTTTCTATGAGAGCTTGAATCACTCTAGATCTTATTCCCAATCACCCAGGTGTAGGTAATAGCCAATGTAGGTGGTTTTTAACGTGAACATTGCAGCCAACATGCGGGTGGAATCATCATGAATAGTGTGAATTCATATGATTCTAAATCCAATCCATGTGCGGAAATAGGTCATAGGGCAATAATCTACGTTCTAGAAGGAGCGGACTAGGAATCGATAACGTGACTGTTTGAGATTACTAGTATAATCTACGGTTAACTCGTCGTGACAACGGGTTAGCAACTTTAGAGTGGATTGCTCAATCTCATAGAAATTAAACGGAGTTTACATCACAATTCGATCTAAGTTGAACACATTAGATTTCCTTACAACATTCACTCTTATCTCATTTGATTGTACTTGTTACTTCATCTACCTAGTTTGGAAAGCTTGATTAGTTGTTTCAAAGATTTTCCATTCAAAATGATTGCTATTGTGTACTTCATGTATGCTTAGTATAGTTATTGCTTTTGCCTAGCTAATAGAAAAGACTCAACGATATATGTTTTGCCTAACTACAAATATTCCATACAAGTAGGGAGTATTCTATTGAGCGAAGTGAAAAGAACCTTGGATTGATAAAATTTAACTTGATTAAGTGTTGTTTTTACACCGCATCACATAACGAGAATAAATAAATTAACAAATAAATTCTCATGGCCCTTCAGATGCGATTACATTATCTTCAAACTGGGTCTCTGTTGGACTTGAAATCTGAATTGGGCTGAAGAATCAGCACTTGGGCTTTACAGTGTTTCAGCCCCAAATAGAGCCCAATAGACAGCAAACCCTAATTTTCCCAAGGTTGTGGGCCGCCTCCAGGCCAACAGGCCCAAGCTACTGCCCGGGCAGCAAGCCCTAGAGTTGAACCCTAGTTTTACAATAGTAGCAGCCGCCACCTTGCTGTCGCCGCCGCCAGTCCAACCGCGGTGCCACCTGCAGCCACCACCTACCATCGTCACTACCTACGCCAACGACCCTGCCATGTCCGGTCGCTGTCACAGAAAACCTACGATACTGGTGAGCCCGCAAGGAATGCAGAACAGCAGCACGTGCTGCGATGCTCCTCCACTGCCGCGCGCAGCATTCCCTACCTTCCTCGTTACCACCAACGTTTGCTGCTTGCCACTACCATTCGCAGTCGGCCGACGCAGGGATTTACAGAGTATCTAACCTCGCGCAGCTCTCCTGTCGCACGACCCTTGCTAGAGAGAAACCATCTTGCAGCAGCGAAAGGGAGACAGTGCGTTGGGTGTGTACACACGCGCGCGATGGGCGCGCCCGTGCACCACCGCCGGCCTGCACGTCCCCTCAGTCGTCTGCCACCCGCCGGACAGGTCCTCATTGCCAAAAACCACTCGCAGCAGCAATGATATCTGGGCACGGCCCAGCCACATGGCAGAAACCCTAGGATTTCTACTTGCCGTCGCCGCCATGCTTCTAGAGTGGAGCTGCCCTCGGCCGACGAGGACTCCAGTCACTACTGCCGCCTTGATTACAATGTTTATGTCGTGTTCTTGTTCTTCGTTCTTCATTTTTCCGGATCTCAAATCTTTTTACAGATTTGAAAAATAAAAAATACAAAAATAGATCTAAAATCTATTACTTGATTTTCCTTTCAAATCTAATCACGGATTTTCTCGTGGTGAAAAAAAAATCCAAAAATAAGAAGGCCACAAGAACAAAACTATCCACGACAATTCAAATCCATCCACAATAAATATAAACATACATATTTATTCAATCTTAATTTATTTATGACAGAGCCTAAAATCCAAACCTAGCTCAGTTACCAATTGTAGGAACTGAGTCTACTACAGACGAAGTGAATTATCTTTTATTAGTTCAGCCGTTTGGATCGTTCTTAGGGTATAAAAAATAAATTAAATTAAATAAACAAGGCAAACCCAATGCATGCTCCTAATATTTAATTGTATAGGATGGATTTACGGAATACATGAACTCCAGCTTCTGATCTCTAGATCTGAGTTGACGGCAGTAGATTCCAAATATGGGCATCTTGATCAATGTTGTAGTGTTCCAACAGATCTGATCTTTTGATTTGTTCCCTTGCTTCTCGGAAATCTGGTGATGATGCGCTATCGAGTTGGATCAAAATCAGAGAAGTCGATCAACTTCTCCTTATGACCTAGCCGCCCCCCTCTCTCTCGACTCCCTCAATATTCTGTGTGGAATACTAATTCTATTGTTGTGTGTAGTTGTCTAATTGAGAGAAGGGGCTTTTATTATATTAGGGTTTGAAAATCCTTATATTAATGGGTTCTGAGCAGTTTGTGGGCCAGACCAGTGATCAAATGCAAATAATAAAGTGGACCCTCTTTATTAATTAATTCCATGTCCAACCGAGAACTTAATTAATTAATAAAACATTAATTTGCTTTCACCACGGAAATCAATGCTGACTCACCCTTTATTATCACATTATTTGGAACGGGTTGCATTAAACTTGAATGATTTAAATATTTAAGGTTCCGGACATTCATTAATTAATTTGGCTTATGACAATCAGCCACAATTAATTAATCTCTTATTTCCTGAGTAGTACCACTCACTCCTTTTCACTTATGCCGGAATCAAATAATTCAACCTGTAGGGTTTATCATAATGTACCTTGTGAGCTCCTCAGGGATGTCCCCATCCTGAAACAGATATGATTACCTACATGTCCAGCCTAAGCAGGCCACACCCAAACCGCCACACCCAAGATGCAGGTTTATTAGTACATGTAAGACTCGCCACCATAGCAAGTCAATGAGTGGTCAACTTGTGCATGCCCCTTAGCCTTCTATTAGGTTTAAGATCATAACAAGTATCTAGAGATCTAGCTCATCCATATGTCAATGACAATGGCACATCTCACTGTTGATCCCATCAATTCAAAAAGATGTACCGACACATCAAGTAACCAGGATAAGCTCACTTATGAATGATGTGTCGCAGCCTAACCGACAACCTATCCAGGGACTGTCACAACCGTGATACTTTTTATATCTCACTAGGTCAAACGATTCATATGATCCTTTGTGATCTCCTACACACCATATGATCATCCCTATAGGTGAGATAATCGGATATTATAGTTCGTATAGTATGTTTGTTATATCAGATAGCGGCAATGTTGATGTGACACATTTATGGAGACCATTGTATCAAACGAACACACTGAATCATAAATGCTTTTAGTATACAATCCAAACAGCCTCGTGTTCAGATTACAGGGACAATCAAAGAGATTTTAAGAGCTTTTTGAGATTTTAGTTCGACAGAGTTTTTGCTAAGCATTTCAAGAGATTCTTGTTGTTGTGTTTGTCGAGTTTGTCTCCTATTTATAGCCAGGTGGGTCGACAATTTGAATTCTGTCCATTAGAGACAAGAATTCAACTGTTAGAGATATAGATTATATCGTCCAATCATACCCCATCCTTTTCTGCTCTGCTCTGGTCTGCTTTTGACTTTTGGCATTGTACTTTCACCTGCTTTTGTGAGACTCAGTTTCAATTCGAGAAACTTAAACTCAAGTTTCCTCTTACTAAATGATTGCTCGACACTTTAATGAATCTTCGATATGATTTTGAACTCTACTTTGATTCATTTTATCTTCATACTTTTCACGTGCTCTCTTTAGCTGTGAAACTGAAAAATGAATCCTTCTGATTTCAGGTTTTAAGTTTTGGCTTCTCTTTAGTGAAAACTCAATTTCCAAAAACTGAGTTTCTGGACATTTCAGTTTCAAGTTCCCAAACTTGACTTCAGCATTTCAAGTTTCACAGAGTCTTCATTTCAAGTTCTGAAACTTGATTCTCGATCTTCTTAATATTTTGAGCTTCCAGTTTCTAGTTTCTATTACAACTCAATATATCCTACACAAGGATTACATGTATAAACATACTAGAATTTTAAAGTCAGTTTTGACACACCAAAATATCAAAATAAAGGGTGAACTGGAACTCAGTTTCCAACAGTACAATTTTAGTGTAATTTATATGCATTATATGATACTTAGATTTTTGTCTTTCATTTTAACTAATATTATATACATTATATAAAAAACTATATATTTATGCATTATATACCTATCGTATGTTATGCACAATTTTATTTATTTTACGAAAAATGAATAAGTTGCTCATAAACTGAACTATATATTCAATTTGTTTTAAGTAATGAAAAATTATAAATTTTACCGAATGTATCAATCAATTTTGAAATTCATTATGATTTTTCTTTTATGTTAGATAATGTACCCCATGTTTGACAAATTAGAAAAATTTACCACAATTTATTTACGTATGGAGTTTTACCCTAATAGCTACTTTTATTAGTAAAATATATTCTAGATAATTGAGGAGATTAAAAATACACTAAATCATGCGTTATAAGAACATAAATTATGGTAATGAATTATTCGATTTCAATATCGTGTGAATCAATGTATTTTTAATTTCAACAATTGCATAAAATATTTTTAACTAAAAATAAATATTAGGATAAAACTCCATAATAGGAAAAAGTTAGAGTCAATTTTCCTTATTTATCAAATTAATATTAAAGTATAATTCCTTAATATAAAAATACTGGGATAAACTCCTTTACCCTTTTTTAAGCATACATACTATGTTGATATCTCCACTCCACAAAACACGTGGATGCCTCATGATGAACAAGCACTCTATATAAAACCAAACATCTTCCTACCACAAAATCTGCACTCCAATAATGGATACTCAACCCATCATCTTCCACTGCATGCAAGACTCCACCCCTACCCCTACCCCTACCCCCACCCTCACGGCCGCCACCACCTCCTCCACCAACGCAAATGCCTCCGATCAAAACTCAACAATAAAGAGACTCAAGAAGATTAATCACGCCCACCCTACATACCGCGGGGTTCGCCGTCGGAGCTGGGGAAAATGGGTCTCCGAGATCAGAGAGCCGAGAAAGAAATCAAGGATATGGCTGGGAACCTTCTCCACCGCAGAAATGGCGGCGCGAGCCCACGACGCCGCCGCCATTGCCATCAAAGGCCGCTCCGCTGTCCTCAACTTCCCGGAGATAGCTCAGCAACTGCCCCGTGCCGCCTCCAAATCCCCGAAAGACGTGCAGGTTGCTGCTGCCAAAGCGGCTGAAATGGTGGTTCGCATGGCCGAGCACGGCGGCGAAGGAAGTCAACCCTCAAACATGTCGTCGTCGTCTTCTTCTTCTTCTGCTGAAGATGATCATGTTGATGATGCTTTTATTGGTTTAGCAGATCTTTCGTTGGGAATCGACGATCGCTACCATTTCGATGTGTGGTTCTGCGCGGCGGCGACGCCGTGGTTGCAAGTGGCCGGTGGTGAGGCTGTTCATGGTGAATCATTGCAAGAAGGCCTTTTCTCGTGGTGCTTAACTTGAAATTTTGTTTTTTGGTTGAATTTTAATCTCTTAATAAATATTAACCAAAAAATAAATAATTAAAAAATGTATAAAGTGCTTTGTTGAAACTATTGCTTTTTGTATTGTACATATTTTGAAAAAAAAAAAGTTTCGTACAATAGTTGTCTCGCAAATCCTATTTTGCAATATATATTAATTCAATCCTTTTATTTATCATCTTTATTAATTTATTATATCATTTAATTGAATAATATTAATAAATAAATCATTTGTATTACACAATAATAAATACCTTGTTTAAATTGAGTTGCCTCATGCATATGTAGGATATAAAAGAGAGAGAATGCTACCAACTCAAATAAATATGCTAGAGGAGACACGACAAAAGCAGAAAAGCAATAAAAATCTTAATATAAAAGATGTAGATTATATGATCTTATTTGTTTGATTTTATATGTTTATCAAAAAATATTTATGAAATTTAAATATTGTATCTAACTTTCAATATTATCCTTTCAAGTTTCAAATGCATTAATTACTTCTCTTCTTTATTATATTACATTAAATATTCTTATTTTTAAAATTATTCAAGGATGTATTTGTGAATTACTAGAAAAAACATTATTAAATGGACCATATAATTTGAACACCTCTTTTAAATATCATTGATCATATAACAAGAACGGTGGAGTATTTCAAATATTTTACACTGTTTTTCACGAGCCTCCAAGATTAAATATCTTATTTAAATTGAACAGAAAGAAAAAGGGGGGAAATTAAAAGACTCCTTCAGTTTTGATCTTTTAATTTGTATCCTCGTTCCAATGTGGATTATTGGTGAGGACTGCTACCGGTTGCACAAAAGATAAAAGTCAGATTCTTCTTATTTTTCTCTCTATGGCCACCCCTTTTTGCTTCTCTCCAGAGTTCTTCATTCTGAACTGTAATTTATACTCCCTCCATCACATAGAACTAGTTCCATTTTTTATTTTTGTCTGTCTCATTAGATTAGTCTCATTTTCTAAAATGAAAAAAATTATCTCACATCAATAAAACATTAATTCCACTACACTCACTAAATTTTTTTTTTTGAATAAATCTACATTAATCTTAAACTCACACACACACCCAGATGTTGCTTTAACCACTACACCCCGAGCGAAGAGACTCACTAAAATTGATTACTGTGTCCGGTCAAAGTGAGACTACTTCTATGAGACGGAGCTAGTATTATGTTATCAAAAGAGAAATGGTGTTTGTAGGAGGATCCAATCTCATTGGACTTAGAGCTTTTCATAACTCATAACAGGAACCAGGATGCAAATAATAAAGTGGGCTTTTTGAATTAAATAATTTACATGTTCAACCCACAACATACTTAATTAATACTAGAATATCTCCATATTTAAGGTTACATTAATTAATTAATTAATTTGAGAATTTGATAATCTCCAAAGTTTATTAACATATTTTATTCATGAGTTATTCAACTTACCTTTTTTCATTTATGCTTGAACTTAATCATCTTGCAAGATTTTAGCATAATGAACCTTCAGAGTTACTCAGGGAATGTCACCACCGTATACTGGATATGGTTAACCAATTCAAATCACTGACAGTCATTTACAAATAGCTATAGACCTATCTCTCAAGATGTAAGATGCAAATATGTAAGTATATATAAGACTCTCCCTCATGACATCTCAAAGTACACACAAATTTATTCTGAATCTTCTTTAGGTTTAAGATTTTATCAAACCACGAAATCAAGATTTTTTTTTAGATTTATCACATCAATTATCGTGATAAAAGGACATTGATTATTAAAAAAATAAGCATAATTTTTCTAAATATAATATAATTTACAAACTATTAATTAAGCACAATATATTTTAAACCTAATGTATAAAGTTATTAAACATTAAAAGAATAAATTTTAATCTTAACTATTGAATTTTAAATATATATTAATGGTGTAAATTTATTTTATTTACTATAAACATATTTTTACACAGTTTATTTTATATTTTTGTATAATGATTTTTCGAAATAAAAAATCGAAAGTGATTACTTGCTAATTGATTTTATAGGTCGTTCGATTAAGACCAACCAGCCAACTAATGCATAAAGGCAAACATTAAATACTATTACTCTATTTTGGAATCTATTTGCTGTAACATTTCATCATGCTCATATTTCCAGTCCAATCATGTAAAGTTCTTTCAACCCCTCGTGCTACTATTTGCATAAATAATAATATCTTTCACTTTTAATTTAATATACAAATGGAAGTAATATCATCGAGTTTCTATGATAGCCATAAAAATAAATAATTACACATAAAGATAGAAAAGAGTATCCAATTAGTGCATCAAAGTGTTGGTTACAAGATCTGTGGAGAAGACTGAAAACACTGCATGTAATTATGTCTAGTACAATAAGTTTTTACAAGTATTGCTACAAGTACTGACAAATAAATAAAATTAAATTAAATTAAATAAACAAAATGAACAAAAATGACAAAATAGCCGAGTCGAGGAAGCCATCTTCCCGCAAGACAAATTCGCCAACATAGTGCTCGTCGAACGACGATTGTCCCCAAAGGTAAAATGGCTTCATCCTTTTCGAGGTAGCAGCGCAATTGGAAAGGCTCCGGCGAACTGAATAGAGGTGAAACTGAGTTGCAGAAGAACAACAAAAAAAGCTGCAGCAATATGAGGATAATGTTGCAGTATCTGGCTAAGTGAGCTTGTCTGAAGTCGAATGTTCGGGGAACCGGGAACAACTCAATGCATGCCTACTTATAGACATGTCCACCCAGGGGGAGCCTGTCTCAGCCATCAAGGCTGAGCCGTTACATGCGTGAGACACGGAGTAACCGACGCGCCAATCAATGGCTATAACCGTTACAAAATTGAATGTAATAATCCATTTGCTAAATGTGCTGAAACCGTTCAGCATGCTATAGCAACACGTGGCTGACTCATTGATCGCTAAAATTATTTCACTAGCGACTTAGCAAAGCTAATAATATAGCGGCAAATAAAATTATCGAACCCAGAGGAGTAAAGTAACGAATAAGCCCTAAGTACTAATTTGATCGTTTTTGGAAAATTGGTTAGGAAAATAGAAAACAAGATTTTTTTCAATATGAAATCTAAAACTGAAATAAAGCGGAATAAAACAGTAAATTGTGAAAGGTTTTGAAATTCAAAGATGATAAACATAGATCCTTGGGTTTTCTACCTATCATGTCATACATGTAATCATGAATCAATTAATCGCCAATTTTCATTCTTCTTCGTAGTGGAACATCAGAAAGATATTATGAATTTCTGGTGAGGACAATTCACAAAGTTGATTAATCAATTTACTTTATCTTTCAAGTCTCAAGAAAATATAATTAACTCCAATTAGATCTACAGATTCATTCCTACAATTGATTTCCTCTTTTAAGACAAGAAAAACAGTTTGTATTATGAAAACCAAGTTCCATTGAAATCCATCACCTTTTGAGTCTCTGAATCTCAATTAAATTAATCCTAACTTGTGGACAGTAAATCAAGATCATAACAAGTTCTAGTTTTCATAAACTACGAATCAGAAAGACAATTAATTCAATTCAATCATGCATAGGCATAATATTCGAAAACCTAGAATCTACAGAGAATTTAGCTTTGCAAAAACATAATCAGAATTAACATAATAAGATAAAACCTGAAATAGTCTTGCATAAAGAAAAACTCAAACCCGGAATAATCTTGAGTTGTTGCCACAGTGTAATCCAATTGCAAAAATAAACTCAAAACTCTAAATTGTTGCTTTTGTCTTTTACTCTAATGTATTCCCAAATCTAACACGCTAATTTTCGACCAAGAGAGGGCTTTTTATAGTTGTCTTGGATGTATCCTGTTAGGCTTAGGATTTAAGATACAAATCTAACTTAAAAACCAAGGAAGATTTGCCAAAAAGGGTCGGCGTCGACCGACGTGGCCTCACGTGGTCGACGTGGAAGTTCAGATTGACCCTTTCATCGATCGTTAAATTTCTGTCGACTTCGATCGACACACGCCGGCATCGATCGAGGTGGAGCCTTTCACGCCAATTGCACTTCGCCCTCGACTTTGATCAACGCGGGTCTGCATCGATTGAAGCCGAGAATCCTTCCTCGGGCTTCATTCCTTCCTTAGTCATTTTCTTTGTCCAAACACCTGCAAAACATACCATCACGAGCATCTAACGTGCAATAACCCTATCATCCATGCAAAAATGAATGAACTACCCTAAGAACACTAAAAATACTAAAGAAACTCATTGATAAGTTAGTGAAAATACGGACTTATCACTCTTCAGCAATGTCACATGCCCATTGTGCACCACGTCGACAGTCCACGTGTCGAGCCCGCAGGCTGACTTCACTTGCCCAAAAAGATAAGGCACCGTGGACCAAGCCAAGCCATGGACCCAAGAGTCCAAAGACCAATTGCCAAGAACCGAGGTTGGGGTCGGGTTCGGGGCACGGGCGCTCGGCCAGCGCCTCGCTGAGGCCGTAGGCCGATGCGGGGCGAGGCGAGCGGCGGCGGTGGCAGCGCGCGAGGACGCCACCAGGTGCCACATACACTGCACACTTGGTTATTACCCACCTCAACCATAATGGTATTAAAACATAGATTAATTACTTTAATCTATCAATGTGGGACACTTAATGTATTACATAACTCCACTCATGTAATAACCCACCAACCGTGTCACTTTGTGGACTCATTTCTCACTCACCAGAATTTGGATTTGAGATAATAAATATACCACGATCATCTACTCTTCGCGTAGATTAAGTTGGTAATATTTAATTTCAACAAAATTAAATATTTAACATCGAAAATTTATTACGAAATACCTGAATTACCAACAATCCCACCCATGAGTGGAAATGCCGAAATACATGATGCATAGCCAACTCAGTTTCGAGAGATGTTAACGCACCTGAACAAGTAGCTTATGGCTTTGAACCGTTCATCTTCAATGTCATTGGGCACACTAGTGGCTTAGTGGTAGGGATACCTTAAACTTATCCTCCATCGTGTGTACCGAGTCAACAATATTGAAACATTCGCATTTCAACCTCCATTCGTTCTCATGTTTGGTTCCATTACGGGCCATGGACACCCCATTTGGTTTCATAAGTGTTCATTTGAAGCGGCCCCCACTTCCACTTACATAGGTGACCTCCTATTCCGAGCATTCCTGCCAAGCTCAACCATCACGAGATTTTCTGGAGTCATTAAAAGTCACTTTGGACTTAACCTATACCACATCCAGGCTCATAACACCTTACTTGCTATCTTTAGGGAATGATAGATAAGTCATTTCTAAGACATCACCACTAGAGAAGACATTATCTTGTCGGTGATATCACTCGAACTTGTGTAGTTTAGTTGTCCCATTGAACCTAGTTCTTGGGATCTACAATCATCTAGGTTGGGTATCCACTACACTCATTCATATTGTGGATTTAAATCCCATTCCCTCAAGCAATTTATTCATTTGATCTCGGTTTAACCCTATGGTTAGCAGATCTGCAAGGTTATCAATTGATTTTACATAATCAATGGATATCACACCATTTGAGATCAATTGTCTAGCGGTATTATGTCGATGACGTATATGTCTCGACTTACCATTGTACATATTATTTTGTGCTCGACCAATAGCCGCTTGGCAATCACCGTGAATAATCACTGATGGCACATGCTTTTTCCAACAAGGAACATCCTCTAGAAAGTGTCGAAGCCATTATGCTTCTTCACCCGCTTTATCTAAAGCGATTAACTCGGATTCCATTGTAGAATGAGCAATACAAGTCTGTTTCGTGGATTTCTACGACACTACGCCCCACCGATCGTAAACACGTATCCACTTGTGGAGTGGAAGTCATTTGAATCAGAGATCCAATTTGCGTCACTGTACCCTTCAAGTACAGGTGAAAAACTTGTATAATACAATCACAAGTTAAGAGTATACTTCAAGTATCTCAAAACTCTTACAAGAGTCTTCCAGTGTTCATTACTGGGATTGCTCGTGTATCTGTTCAATTTGTTCACCGCATTTGCATGATCCGGTCTAGTACAGTTAGTCAAATACATTAGACTACCAATGACCCTTGCATATTCCTCTTTACCAACAGGGTCACCTTTGTTTTTAACAAAGTGAACATTGAGCTCTAATGGTGTTTTGGCTGGTGAACTATCATAAGCATCGAATTTCCTTAACACTTTCTCAACGTAGTGAGATTGTGATATGACAATTCCATTAGGTTTCCTTATGATTTTGATTCCAAGACTCACATCAGCCACACCCATATCTTTCATGTCGAAGTTCTTCTCCAATATTCATTTAGTATCAACAATTACTTGTTGATTCCTTCCCAAGATCAACATGTCATCTACATAGAGGCAAACAACGACAAAATTGTCAAACGTGCCTTTGTAGTACACACATTTATCACATTCATTATACTTGAATTCATTTGACAATATCGCATTGTCAAACTGAACATGCCACTGCTTGGGCGCTTATCTAAGACCGTATAAGGATGTATCCAATTTGCATACATTTCTCTCTTGTCCAGGTACTACAAATTCTCCGGGTTGATCCATTTACATTTCTTCTTCTAGCTCTCCATTTAGGAAGGCCGTCTTCACATCCATTTGGTGTATTTCAAGATTGTGCAAAGCAGCAATCGCTATAAGCACCCTAATAGATGTTATCCTAGTCACTGGTGAATAGGTATCGAAGAAATCATCTCTCACTCTTTGTTTAAAGCCTTTCGCTATAAGGGGAGCTTTATACTTATCAACCGAACCATCGGCTTTATACTTTCTTTTTAAGGATCCACTTACAATTAAGGGCTTACAACTTTTTGGGAGATCGGCCAAAATCCAAGTATGATTTTGCATAATCGATTCAATCTCACTATTAATGGCTTCTTGCCATAGTGAGGCATCGGGTCTAGCTAAGGCTTCTTTAATGGTTAGAGTTTCATCATCATCCAACATGTAGGTGATGAAATCCGGACCAAAACTTTTAGCCACTCTAGCCCTTTGACTACGTCTCAGTTCTTCCTCTATAGGAGTAGAACTAATAGCCTCTTCATATGTCCTTTTTCTAGACATAGTCAGTGCATCTTCCTTATCTTTACAAGGATAGATGTGCTCAAAGAATATAGCATTCCTTGATTCTATAGTGGTGTCTTCGGTCACATTCGGATTATCCAACTTGTGCACCGAAAATCGATAGGCAACACTATTTAAAGCATACCCTATAAAGATACAATCGATTGTTTTAAGTCCAATTACAAATTGTTTGGGTAAAGGTACTTCAAGCTTTGCTAAACAACCCAACACCTTTAGATACTTGTAGACAGGTTTTCGACCTTTCCACAACTCATAAGGTGTCTCCTATTTCCCTTTAAGAGGTATCTTATTCAAATCATAGTTAGCTGTTAAGACAACTTCACCCCACATATTTCGGGGTAGCCCCGAACTTATTAACAGGGCATTCATCATTTTCTTTAGTGTTCGATTTTTCCTTTCGGCAACACCATTAGAGTGAGGTGAGTAAGGTGTCGTTGTTTGATGAATAATGCCCGAGGCGGCACATAATTCTTCAAACGGTGCAACATACTCTCCACCTCTATCACTTCGAATAATCTTGATCCGAGTACTCAATTGATTTTCAGCCTCTTTATAATTTTTAAAGGCATCAATTGTTTCATCTTAACTTTTCAATAAGTAGAGATAACAATATATGGTGCCATCATCAATAAAAGTAATAAAATACTTTTTTCCACCTCTAGTTTGCACCATTTTGAAATCACACAAATTCGTGTGTATCAACTCTAGAGGTTTAGTGCTCCTTTCGACTGAATTAAATGGCGTTCTTGTCATTTTTGCCTCAACACAAACTTCACATTTAGTTTGTTTAAATTCAACCACTTTTAGTAAATTCAATTTTACTAATCTTTTTATTGCATTAAGATTTACATGTCCTAATCTTACATGCTACAAAGAAGAGCACTCAATCAAATAAGAAGAAGAAGATTCAACTTTATTGATTTTCTTTCCGGCTAGGTGCCATGCCATTACATTCAACTTGAAAAGACCATTAGCGAGATAACCTCTACCAAGAAATTTTCCAAACTTTGACAAGATAAACTTTTCAGACTCAAATACAAGTTTAAATTCATGATTTACAAGTAAAGAGCCCGAAACGAGGTTCTTTCGGATATCAGGGACATGAAGCACATCCTTCAAGGTCAAATTCTTGCCACTGGTGAGTTTGAGCACAACATTTCCCACTTCAACCACATCTGAGGAAGCTTGATTGCCCATATGGAGCTTTCTTCCTTCAACAAATTTATAGGAAATAAACACATTCCTATCGGAAGCCACATGACATGTAGCGCCTGTATCAACAAACCATTCACGTGGATTGTCAACATGGTGAACCTCGAAAACCTCGGCACACAAGTCATTATCCCAATGATTATCGGGTTCAACATTATTGGCATCCATATTTGCTTTGCCTTTATTTTTATTCTTAGGCTTTTTGCATTGATTCGCCATATGCCCACTTTTGCCACAAGCAAACACCCTTGAACTTAGGTTCTTGTATCACAATCCCCTTGTTCGACAGGTTAGGCTTTTTTCTTTTATTTGATGGACCACCACGTTCCATCAAATTAGCCTTGGCATCCATAGCTCTCGGCTTAGGATCCACCTTTCAATTGTCCTTTCAATGCGAGGCTTGACAACCAAATCTTCAAGAGACATAGCCTTTTGCTTATGCTTAAGGTAGCTCTTGAAGTCCTTCCACGAAAGAAGCAACTTCTCAATGACCGCAGCCACATAGAAGGCATTGGGGAGTAACATCCCCTCAACGTGAACATTGTGCAAAATGAGTTGAAACTCTTGCACTTGTTCCACCACCGATCTATTGTCAACCATTTGGTATGGCAAATTCTTGGCCAAGGCATACTTCTTAGTACCCGCGTCCTCCATTTTGTATTTATTTTCTAGTTGTTCCATAACTCTTTTGCGGTGTTTACATTACAATAAACGGCGTATAGGGGATCAACTAAACAATTTAATACAAAATTTTGACAAAGAAGGTCCCCATGACACCAATTGTCAAAAGCAATTCTCTTGTTTTGATCAGCCTCATCATCGGCAAGCTCGAGCTTGTCTTCCTTCAAATAGGCAACCAATCCAAGAGTTGTGAGGTAGAATAACATCTTTTGTTGCCAAGTCTTGAAGTTCACTCCTCCAAATTTGAGGGGCTTGTCGGCTTGGGCATTCGGAGGGAGTTTATGACCATTATCGGAGTAGCTTCCTCCGACACCATTGAGAGTGTGATCAACCATCTTGGATCTTGAGAAGTAGTAAATTTTTCTTGCGATTGTTGGTTACAAGATCTGTGCAGAAGACTGAAAACACTACAAGTAATTATGTCTAATACAACAAGTTTTTACAAGTATTACTGCTAGTACAAGAACAAATAAATAAAATAATATTAAATAAACAAAATGAACAAAAATGACAAAATATTCGAGTCGAGGAAGCTCTCTTCCCGCAAGATAAATTCGCCAACATAGTGCTCGTTGAACGGCGATTGTCCCCAAAGGTAAAACGACTTCATCCTTTTTGAGGCAGCACCGCAATCGGAAATGCTCCGACGAACTGAATAGAGGTGAAACTGAGTTGCAGAAGAAAATAAAAAAGATGCAGCAATACGAGCATAATGTTGCAGTATCTGGCTAAGTGAGCTTGTCTGATGTCAGATGTTCGGGGAACTGGGGACAACTCAAAGCATGCCTATTTATAGACACGTCCACCCATGGGGAGCCTGTCTCAGCCATCAAGGCTGAGCCGTTACAGGTGTTAGACACGGAGTAATCGACGCGCCAATCAATGGCTAGAGCTGTTACAAATTTGAATGTAATAACCCATGTGCTGAAACCGTTCAGCATGCAATAGCAACACGTGGCTGACTCATCAGCCACATCACATGCCCATTGTGCACCACGTCGACAGTCCACGTGTTGAGCCCGCAGACTGACTTCACTTGCCCAAAAATATAAGGCACCGTGGACCAAGCCAAGCTAAGGACCCAAGAGCCCAAATACCAATTGCCAAGAACCGAGGTCGGGGTCGGGAGCTCGGCCAGAGGCCTCGCTGAGGCCGTAGGCCGAGGCGGGGCGAGCGGCAGCGGCGCACGAGGACACCACCGGGTGCCAAATACACTGCACACTTGGTTATTACACACCTCAACCATAATGGTATTTAAACATAGATTAATTACTTTAACCTATCAATGTGGGACACTTCATTTATTACATAACTCCACTTATGTAAAAACCCACCAACCGTGTCACTTCATGTACTCATTTCTCACTCACCGGAATTCGGATGTGAGAAAATAAATATACCACGATCATCTACTCTTCGCGTAGATTAAGTTAGTAATATTTAATTTCTACAAAATTAAATATTAAACATCGAAAATTTATTACGAAATACCCGAATTACCAACACAAAGCATATTGTTTTTTAATAATTCATATTAAGAATGTCAATACCACTTTTTTGGAATGAGATTTGAGATTGCATTTAATTTTTTTTAAATCCTATACACGAAATCTCTCAGACTATAAATAAGAGACATCACTCGTAATTATCCCATTATTTTAATATTTATTTATGTTTTCATTCTTTTATATCATCAATTGTCATTCGATCTAACCACAATAAATTTATACAGTTTATTCATAATCATCCACCCAACAATATATATTTCTTTTATTTAATTTAATTTAATATTATTTTTAAAATAGAAATACTACTTGTAATTGAAATAATAAAAAATATAAATTACAAGGATATAGATAAAAAAAAAATCACACGATAATACATATAATGATTATTTGAGATCTATGAAATATAATTTAGCATATGTATATCAGAATTTAAAAATAAAAATTATATATTAAATTAATCTTTAATTATAGAAAATGGTAAATTATGAGTTTTTCTTATTTATTTATATATTATTAATTAGAAATATCAATATTAAAGAAAGAATTAATTAACCAATAAAATGAAAAGTATCATCATGTCATCGGTCAAAATTAAGATATTTAAGTAAACTAAAGCTGCTTTGACCATGGTTAGGGTCGGTATCAACGCAACCATGGTAAAATCATTTCAACTTTATTTTTTAATTATTTTTATTATATGGAGGGTGATCTCCTCTTAAAAGGTCCGGTAAAATGCAGTCTAATAGTCCATTACTATTCTGATTTGGCTAAATTTTTTCATTTGCACATATTAAATCTTGATTTACTATTTTACTGTTTGATTAATAATATAGTTTAGCATATCATTGTTCATTATAGGCATGATCAATATTCATTTTACAGAGAATTTAAGGAAAATTAATATATTATTGTTAATTATTTAGTGCATTAGAAATTAATATATCATTATTTATTATTTAGCGCATTAATATTATAATGCAGAGAACTAAAATGTTGTTTCCGAGATCAAGGTACGTAATATGCAGCGGAAAGTAAGTTTGAGTTACACTTGTTCTCCTAAACTGACTGGAACTCAGTTCAGAGTTTCTAAAAGGTTAAGCTTAGGTTGAATAATTCTTAAGTAAGTTTCGCAAGATATACGATTCAATATTTGGACAAGTATTGAAGGTTTAAAATTAGTTTAAAGAAACTAAGTATGTAAAAATTTAAATGAAAGCAGTAAAGAACACATGATATTTTATAGTGGTTCGGAATCAAAGTCCTACGTCCACTCTTCAGTCACTTGGTCTGGACAATCACAAAGTATAAATACAAGTCTCCTTACGATCTATGCACAACCCGTTGGCGCTTCGTCTTTCGGTCTGCTGTGGTCACTCACCTATGAACTCTTTGTAAGATTCAGTCTTTAGTTGAAATGAGGACGCACCCCAGATCCCAGAGTAGGAAGTGACTGCTATGAATATAACTTTGGAAAGTTATATTCACCTAGATGATAGCATAAACTTTAAGCTTAGCCTCGTGCTTCGAACCACTTAGCACGGAGAGACAACTTGAGTTAAGAGCTCAAGTCTCATGTTCGCAAGCACGAATAGGTCAGATAACTTTTCAGATGAAAGTTTGACAGAGCTTTGGCTTATCTTTTCATGAGATTCGTGGTTTGTAACTCGTTGTTGTCTGTTAACCTCTTTCTATCGAGGTTTACTACTATTTATAGGAGAACACTTGGGTGTTTGAGATTCTGTCCATTAGACATATTGAACTCGTCGTTAAAGACATGGAGAATGTCGTATAATCATAGCCCATAGATTAGGTCTGCTCTGCTCTTTTGTGGCAGTGTACTTCTCATTAACTTTGTGTCAGACTAAGTTACAGTCTGAAGTACCCAAGTATGAGCATCCTCGTACTGACTTTTACACTAAGCTTGGTTCTTTGTGTTTATCGTGCTTAGTGATCAAAGACTTCCATACTGACTTCCCATAGTCAGTATAGCCAGCCCTCACACTGACTTCCCTAGTCAGTATGGCAAAGCCCTAATACTGAGTCAGTATGGCAAGCCTCATACTGACTTCTCATAAATCAGTATGGTAGACACTATACCGAGTACCCATCTCAGTAAAGCCTTGGTCATACTTGGTGAAACAAAGTTTCTCGCACAAACACTTCTTCAATTCTCAAGCATTTTCATTGCTCAGGCTTCAGTACCTAAGTTCTATTGCAACTCGATTGATCGTATACAAGGATTACATTTTAGAACTCTAAGGATTGAAAATTGACTAAGATGACTTTCACAGCCTTTGACCCACCAAAACATATGATAAATGAAGGAAGTTTCTAACAAAGTTCCTAAACATTTCTCCCTTTTTGGTGTGGTCAAAGCCATCTCTAATTTAAGTTGTTGAGGAGTGAAAAACTTTAGAGTTTTTACAATTATGACATTAAATTCAAAAATATTCTCCCTCAAACTCAGCTTTCTACTTAAGATATTCTCCTTATAATTTTGGAGAGATATTGCTCGATTAATTTTTCAAGTAAGTTTAGAGAAATTAAATCTTAAATACGAGAGAGTCAGTAGCTAGCTGATTACACTGGGGAGTGTAAATTCAGCATGTGAAGAACAAGGACCTTTGTTGGACAAAAAGAGATTGTCATCAACTAGTCAGTTTATCCTTTAATAGTTTTCATTATAAGTACATGGATAAACTAACTAGAAATAAACCTATACAAATGTATTACAAGTCTATACTAGGTTGCTTCTGGTCTTTGTCTCCATCTATTCGACTGCTGCTGGATCTTATCACATAATCCAAGGAAGGCAGCTAAATAAACTGACTAGCTTTTCACCTCCTTGGTCTTTCGTCTTCAAGCAATTTTCAGTCTAGGAGGCTGTGGAGATGTACACCTTGTGGGAAAGAAATGGAATGTCTTCCCTTCTCATCTAGCCCCACCTCCAGGCTCCTTTCTTCATTCGCTAGTCTGCCCTTCCTAATGTTACCATTGGATGGCAGGGAGACGAGGCAAAGAAGCTTTCTAAGTGTCCATGCCCCATTGTTTGGCTTGTCACTTTAAGCAGTGAGTGTTTGGGCCAGTAGAAAGAGACAACAACGTAAGAACAATTCTTCTAATTTTTTCAGCTCTTTCTACCACCTCTTTGTCCTACTCACGCTCTGACTTCTAATGTCTTTTGCACCTTCCATACTTCTGTTCCCCCTCTTTGACCACACCCAAAGAGGGTAGATCTTGATATGTACAGTGGCTTCGACTTCTTTGCCATTGAGATCAAGATTTGAAGGATAGAGAATAACAAAATATGAAGTATAAACTTGGAAGGAAGGCTTTGACTATGAAAAATGTGTTCGCAAGGAATGTTGAATAAGAATCCTATTTATAGCATAAAAGATCATTTATGATGAATAAATGTACTGTAAACTCCTATCGGTTTCTTGGAAATTGGCAATGGTTGAGATGATTTGTTTCGTGTTGAGCATTGTGGGATTTGACTTAAAAGACGTGGCGAAATGGCGTTGTCCACGTGGCAATTACTGATTCATCTCCGCCTGATACGCATTTAGTGCATCGAATCCGATAAAATAAACATTGGAATCTGAAATCCAATTCCTGCCTTTTGTACTTCCATACTGACTAAGAGTCAGTTTCTAAAATTAGAGTTGGAATTTTGTTTAATTCCGCATTCGTCCTTTAAAATCTTCTCAATATTGAAACCAAAACTTGGTTGTTCTTGGCAAGTCAGTACGGTTCACAAAAAACTCAGAAATTTGGCTAAGTGTTGGAAACTCATACTGAGTGCATGACCTCCGTACTGAAACTTAGTCTAAGAGTAAGTTTCTCCTTCTTTCATGGACACCACTTAGAATATTTTACGAAAGATTTGGCTAAGTAGAAAACTCCATACTAAGTATTTTGCGAACCAAACACCATACTTCATTAATCTAGAGTTCAGCAAGGTCCTCTTGCATGGCATTAATCCAGTCAGTTAACTTCAGGGCATCTCCAATCTTCGTGGGCTCTGGATTCTGAGAGATAAAGCAAGTAAGTAGAGCACTTCATTGCCTTGTGCGTACTAGATTGGCTATATTGTCAAGCACGGCTTCTTCAGGATGTTGTCTCAACCACTTAGGTCTCTGGAGCTAAGTTACTTCTAGAGGTTGAACGAAGGCTCCAGGATACTCAGTACTGTTTGTAACCGATACTGGAACTTGAGTCAGGGTTGATTCCATCAAGGCAAGATCTTCTGGGATAGGAACTCCATCTTCATATTCTTGACTTGGACCTTCTTCTCTGGTGATGACTTCCATGATCTGTCACCCTTCATCTTCTTAATTCACTTCAGGTTGAGCCTCTTCAGGATGGACTTCTCCATCTTCAAGTAAGTCAGCTTGGGGTGGTAATTCAGTTCGAGCTTGGCCTCCAAACTGAGTTTCATCTTGAATACCTGAGGTTCCCCCTTGATTGATACCTGCAGTAATTGTTAGTGCATCTAAGGCCTCAGCAAGGTTAGTTGCATCACCGGTCTGGTCCTCTGGAGCACTTGGTTTATCATTCATAGATGTAGTCTGAGAAACTGTACTGGATATTTCCTTTTAAGAACTCAGTTTCTCACAGACATCCTTGATCTCGTGATCACCAAGCTCCAGGTCCTTCAAGGTCCTGCACACTAAAATAGACTCATAAAAAACAATAGAGCATGTTACTTCCACAAGTTCGGTGGTCTTGTTAAGTAATCTATATCCCTTGTATGAAGGATATCCGTAACCAAGGAACACACCTCCATCAGCCTTGGGACTAAAAGTATTTAACTTCGACTTCCTATTATTATGGATGTATCATGGAGAACCAAAAGTACGTGGATGAGTTACAGAAGTCTTACAACCATTATAGACATCGTACGAGGTTTTGTGATGGTGACTGTTGATAGCACTTCTATTTTGTGTATAACACGCCGTCATCAAGGCTTCTTCCCGATAGCCTTCCTTTAAGTCAGCTTCAGCAAGCATGGTCCTCACTGCCTCCTTGAGTGTTCTATTTCTTCGCTCGGCAAGCCATTCTGCTGGGGCGTTCTTGGAGTTGACTTCTCATGAGCAATGCCACCATCTGCACAGAAATCCATCAATGGACCATTGCAAAACTCAGTCCTGTTATTTGACCTGATTCTCTTCACGGTGACTCCTTTGTTGTTTTGCACTTGAAGGATGAGCTTCGGAAGCTGAAGCTTAATTTCATACTTAGTTAGTAGCCTCACCTATGTATATCTCGAGTAATCATCAACCACAACGAGAGTGAATCTCTTCCCTCCAATGGTGAGTGGCTAGACTGGTTCAAACAGATCCATGTGAAGTAGTTCCAGGATCCTATCTGTGCTTGTTGTGATGGGGTGATTCTTGAATGAAGCTTTAGTTTGCTTCCCTATCTTGCATGCTTTGCAGACACCTTCTTCTTTCTTGAACCCAACTTGTGGTAGGCCTTCCACAAGCTTATGCTTGGCTAAGCCTCTTATGCCAAAGCCAATTGACTCCTTCTTGGATGAGCTTGTTGTGACAAGGCAAGTGTCAAACTGTCTGCTTTCCTAATCCACAATATAGAGACTCCCTTTCTTCACTCCTTTAAGCACAATCTCATTGGAGTCTTTATTGTTGATTAAGCAATCATCTTTGGCAAACATCACCTCATATCTAAATTGAATAAGGTGACTGACTCTCAGAAAATTGTAATTGAGGTTGGTGACTAAGGACAACTTGCTAATGGTGATCCCATTATACTCTAGGCATCCTTTGCCGATTACTCTCCTCTTTGAGTCATCTCCAAAAATGACTGAGGGTCCTCTTGCCATCTTCAAGTTTGAGAGGAGTTTTCTTTCTCCGGTCATGTGGGCAGA
This sequence comes from Plectranthus barbatus, assembly GCA_026898455.1. Taxonomy (NCBI): domain Eukaryota; kingdom Viridiplantae; phylum Streptophyta; class Magnoliopsida; order Lamiales; family Lamiaceae; genus Plectranthus; species Plectranthus barbatus. The sequence goes on along the minus strand of JAPKLW010000036.1, from coordinate 1,146,247 downwards.
GCACCCACTGTTCAAAATCCAAGCTCGCCTCTTCTTCTTGAGCTAACTTTGGTGAACCTGTACCTACTAAACAAAGAAGGATAGATTAAAGGTACCCGAGCTTTTGCAGGTCATGTCGGGTTAGTCTTATGGATCCATCCCTTTGGAATCCATACTTGCTTAACCTTAAACTTAGGTGCACCAACCTTCTCTCCCTTTCTCTTCCCCTTGAAATAATGGATGCTATTTGTATGCATGTGAGAAGGAATGGGATGTGTGTGTGAAACCTTGCCAGAAATTGAGTTCCTTGGAACCAAGTTTCTAGGAACTAACTTTCCAGAAACTGAGTTTCTCCAATCTAAGTTTCAGTTGGGTTCTCAGAAACCAAGTCCGGGGTGTGAAGTCTTCCTAGCCTTTGGAATAGAAAAATGATTGGGCTCAAACCTTTTTAGGTGTTCCTCCTATACGGATAAGTTCTCCTCTCATAAGAAGTATGAGCAGGGAACCTCAGATTTTTCGAATCCAAAAAAATACTGGCTTCTTATGAAGGTCAGTTCTAGTTGGTGAAGTGGGTTTCCTCACATTAGGAATAGTTTGCTTGACCCACTTCCTAGGCATAGTAGGCTTCATCTCAGGTTTATATGACTTTGAAGTCAAATTATTTTAAGCTTAGATGCAGAAATCAGTTTGGAAGCAGACTTCTTCCTTTTGCCTTGATTGGCCACTGAGAAGTCCTTGTCTGTACTGACTACTCCCTTGCCTAACAACTTAACCTCTAAACTACAATCCTTTTTGAAATGATGATTTGAAACATTTCCAGTATTAGAGGTTGATACATGATTGCTCAAAATATTTTCAGAAAATCCTAGCCCTGATTTATCAGATGGATCTCATTGTAAGCTTAGGGCTTCTGAAACTTTGATAGTGCTTGAATAAAGTGAGCAAATAAGTTTTTGGTCACTAGAAATTTTCACTTTTTGTGATTCGCTTTCTTCAGAGATAATTTTAAGATTTCAAGTAAGGTTCAATGCTTCTCTCTAAGCTTGGCTAGCTCATCACTTACTGACTTCGATCCTTGGATCTCTTCTGTCAGTTTTGAAACTTGAAGTTTCAATGAGGCATTCTCGCCAGCTAAAACATTTTTTAATTCATAAAATTTTGAAAAGTCTTTGTTCAAAATTTCAAGGGTTACATCCTCTGAATTCGAGCAATAAGATTCGGAGTCCTCCTCTATGCATGCTATAGGAATAGAAACTGAGTTTGAAATTTATACTAAGTTCTGCGACTGAGCTTTAGTTCTTTCTTCTTCAGAGTCAGATGCTCATTCTTCTTCTCCAAGCTTGGCCATCAGTACCAAGAAGGCTTCTTGAACGGCCTCCTCATCCGAAGTATAGTAACCATTATCATTATCTGAGATGTCTGGCACCTTAGTCTTGGATAGCATGGCCTTTGCTACAGCTTTGGATGCTTTCTTCTTGAAAACCCTCTTTAGGCATTCCCTCTCCTCATTGGATACCATCGGGCACTCGTACTTGAGGTGATTGGAGGAGTTGCATTCGAAGCACGCCTTGGGGGGTCTCTCGCTGAATTTTTGTTCACTGGATTGTGCACCTTCATTCTTGGCTTTGGCTTTGGCTTTTTCAAGAAGCCTGGCCAGCTTCTTAATTTGTTCCTCAATCTCGGCAACACAACTCTCTTCCTCCTTCTTCTGGTAGGAAGGTGATGGCGCTGATTTTGATGTAGAGTTCTGACCGGTTGATTTGTCAGGTTGGTAAGGCTTTTTAGGCCTTCTTTTAAAATCTCTCTTTAGGAAGAAAGCAGCGTCTTCTTCGGGTTGTGTGCTGACACTCTACACGACTTCATTCCTATTCGCCTTTAAATATCCCACTCATGGGCTTGTAGCAGGGCAAACACGTCCTTGGTGGTCATCTTGGAGGGATCTTTCACCTTCAAGCTTGTGACCTTGACGAACTAGTCCTCCTTGGGAATTTTTGAGAGGATCTTCGCATTAAGTTCTTTAGTTCATAAATAATGACATTAAACCTTATTTCCATAGATTTGATATTTTCATCCGGAAGCATTTGGAATGACTCTTACTTATCTACACAATTTTGAAGCTTATTCCACCTCATTTGATTGGTCTCTTGGCAGAAAGTGTCAAGGAAACTCCATATCTACTTGGCATTGTCGTAGGCTAGAGCTTCGACAACCAGCAACTTCGGTAGGGATTGCAAGATAAACTCCATGGCTACAAAATCCAGCTGAAATCGGATTCTATCCTCGTTTGTTATTTCAGCATAGGGTTTGTCTATCTCCGGGCCTCCTCCTCCTCCGAGCTGAGTATTTACTTTGGTGATATTCACAGGTCCGGTGGATAGAACCTTAGCCATCTTTGGATGGACATTCTTCAGCATGATCCGTGAGCGCTTCTTCTATATGTTGAAATTTTCTAGTGTGTGCTTGGGAAGCTTTGTAATGTGTGCCATCTCTGAATACCTAGGCTTGAATACACAAAAAAATGTGCAAGGAAATAGAGATCTGGTCTAAAGCGACGCAAACACAGAGAGATCAGAGAACTTTTCAGATGAAAGTTTCACAGAGCTTTGGCTTATTTTTTCTTGAGATTCATGGTTCATAACTCGTTGTTGTCTATTAACCTCTTTCTGTCGAGGTTTACTCCTATTAATAGGAGAACACTTGGGTGTTTGAGATTCTGCCCATTAGACACATTCAACTAGTAATTAGAGATATGGAGAATGTCGTCTAATCATAGCCCATAGATTAGGTCTGCTCTGCTGTGGTAGTGTACTTCTCATTAAGTTTATGTCAGGCTAAGTTTCAGTCTGAGGTATACAAGTATGAGCATCCTCGTACTGACTTTTACTTACCAAGCATTTCTTGAAGTCTAATTAAGCTTGGTTATCTGTGTTTCTCATGCTTAGTGATTAAAGGCCATACTGACTTTCAATAGTCAGTATAGCCAGCCTTCATACTAACTTCCCTAGTCAGTATAGCATAGCCCTCATACTGACTTTCCTAGTCAGTATGGCAAGCCCTCATACAGACTTCCCATGTCAGTATGAGAAGCCTCATATTGACTTCTCATAAGTCAGTATGGTAGACACTATCTGAGTACCCAAACTCAGTATAGCCTTGGCCATACTTGGTGAAACAAAGGTTCTCGCATGAACACTTATTTAATTCTCAAGCATTTCCTATGCTCGGTCTTTCTTACCTAAGTTCTATTACAACTCGATTGATCCTATACAAGGATTATATTTTAGAATTCTAAGGATTGAAAGCTGACTAAGATGGTTTTCACAACCTTTGACCCATCAAAACATATGTTAAAGGAAGGAGCTATCTAACAAAGTTCCTAACATGAAATAAATTCAAGCATCACTCACTATATAATGATTAAGTGCTTCATTATTTATCATGTAGTGCAAAATATTCATTATGTAATGTATCATTGTTCAAATGAATACATTTAGTGTGTTTGATGCATGATTTTTTGAACAAATATTCTATATTATGGTGTGTAATATTTATCTCCTATGGATTGTTATAAAAATATTTTTAATTTAATATATAATTTATAGAAAATAGATTTAAATGGAAAAAAAAAATATAGTAGTTTAATCACATTGTATGCATAATAGAGGAGAAAGATTTTGATAAATTTTTTTAAAAAGAAAATAAATTGCATTTATTTAGAACTCCTATACTCATATGTTCTCAGCGTATTTCAAATCCATAACCACTTGATCGCAATTGTTGGTCCCAAAATGTCAAAGAATAAATGTACGACATAAGTTTTTAATCAAATATGTAAGGTAGTCCCAGCTAACTCTTATTTAAATCACTTGAGACATTGAAAGCATTGTTAGATCACAGGAAATTACTTAACGAGTTTTAAAATAACTTCGAACAACTTATGAGTTGTTGAGTTATGAATTAAGAAGGCAAAACCAAAGGAGTAAAGTGAGGAAAGCAGTAAAAATGACACAAGGACTTCTGTAGTGATTCAGATGCTAGAAGATCCTACGTCCACTCTTCGATAACCAAGAGGTGCAAAAATTAATAGAATAGATTTCAGTAATTGCAGGAAGCTCCTACGACCTCCAGCTGTATGCATACCAGCAAGTCCATCTGTGTATACTCTCTTCACGTTGATCGACTTTATTACAAACCCATTGCTACGCCTCTCTCACTAAAATGGTTGGTGTGAGTTTGAGTTCCTCACAGAATGTAGCAGTAGTTGATTATGTGAGTCAGTTTCTGAAAGGAGTTTAGAAACATGTCGGATTCTTCTCTAGGACAAAGAGAACAACGAAAAATAACTCTAGCAGGGGATGCTAAGAGTCTCAGGTTCTGCAACACGGATAACTGAATGAAGAGGTTGGTCTTCTTTAAGATCTTTAATGGAGACTTTCAATCATATGACCAGCAAACTCAGCAACATATAATTGATACTTCTTGAGTATTTATATATTTTGGTATGGGGCTTACCTTGTCTTCTAGCCGTTGTACATGCCTTATGAGTTCCACAGATGTTCAGACCTTTTTAGTGATGTGTACTTCTTGTAAGAATGTCTCTTTTGTCAATTGATTTTTCTATCAATTCTTGGAGTAGCTCTTCTTTATATCAGTTGTGAAGTTTTTTCTGTTTGAAAGCCTTGCAACTAACTCTTTGTAAGATCTGCTTTTGCTTTTCCGTTAAACTAGTTGAATTAGTCTTTGAATGGTGTCTTCTAGATAGAGTAATTCATAATCTATTACAACTCAAATAACTTATACAAGGTTACGAATGTCGGATTACTCTAAATATGTCAATAAAAACTGATTGATTCTTAAGTTGGTTTGACACACCAAAACTATCACATGAGAAACTCACATTAATTCCGAACAACAGGATTTATTAAAAAAAAGACTTAAAGAAAAAAAAGAAATGGATTAAGTTGTCTGATTTATGTACATGCACAAATACATATTACTTAATTAATCGTAATATAATTTAATTACTAAAACTAAAAATAAATTTTTTATTTCAGTAACTATTTCACAACAAATAAATGGATACATTAATTTTTATTTAACACGTGAATATGAGTTATTATATAATCATACTGACCAAACTTTGAAAACTAGTACAAACTAGATTCTTTTTATAAAATGTTTATATTTATAATTTGCCTTTTTTTCTAATATTGTATATTACAATTCTAGCTCTTATTATAACGACATTCACAAAACAGTTCTAATCAACTCTTGATTGACTTTAAAATTTTAATTTCAAAATTTCCCCTATATGTATATATGTCTTTTATATTTTTCTTTGATTTAATTCGTATTGTCAAAATGATATCAGAGTTTAAGTGTTTACTCAAGAAATATTTATTAGAGGGAGATTTGAGGAAAATCCACAAGATAGTATACAATTATGGAAATTTATGTACGTCATAACACAACGAGTAAGGAAAATTTTCTTACAGAAAAATGGAATATTTAATAATATATTAGACAATTCAAAAGAGAATTCAAATACTGGAACAATCTCAAGGTAGTTCTAGTAGGAAAAAATGATAGACTTTGGCAAAGTTAAAATTCCAGCCAAAGCTAAAGAAGAATCAAAGCTAACAAAAGTATAAAAAATCTGCTAGTTGTTAAGAATTATTAAAGAATGACATCCTTTCATAGAATACAACTGGAAGATCTACAAGAGTTGGCAGAACTTTTTGCCAATTTGAAAATGGTGGATCTAAAGATCAACATAGGAGACGGTACCCTAGTTCCTCGAGGCCAACAAGTACAACTCTTATAGCAGGTCCAACAACAGGCACCACATGTACAGTAGGCGCCACATGAAGAAGTCCCTGAACAATAAGACTTCGTGATGAGAAATCAAGAGGATTTTTATGTAAGCGAGAACTATCGGGTGGAGAGGCCCAATATCAACAATCTCACATGAAATAGGTAACTAAAACAAATCCCTAAGTTCCGAGAGACACTTTAGGAAATATAACCTTAGCCCCAATTCATCCATATGGTTAATGTTGGATATCAATGATGCCAACTTCAACGAAATGGAGAAGGTCATAGATGATTGGATTTCATCTATGAGAATTATATGAGTTGGATAAAAGTGGATGCATCAAATTGTTGGAGATGAGTTTATTGGGAGTTGCTAAGACAATATAGTTGACGGAAACTCCAGAGGTCAAAGAAGAAATTCTGTGGTCGGACACATTTACAACAATTTTGGATAAAATATCATGTAGGTTCAAATACACATTCCTTGGAATAAATCATAGCGGGAAAAGAGTATTGGCCACTAAAATGAGATAGAAGAATGCAAAAGCCATACTGAACTTGAAATTAATAAACATGGGAAAAGAGTTGATTGATAAATTCTTCAAGCTATACCACATCTACCAATAAACCTCTAGTGTGAGCAAGAAATTTTGTGTAGAAATCTTCTTCACAAAATTTCCAAGCCCCTATAAAGAATTGTTCATCAACGAGGACGTCCCGAGAAATCCCAACAATGTTAGGAGAATGTCTTTTGTCAAAGAAAAATTGGTAGACTGGTGCACACAAGTCGTTACAAAAGAATTACAAGAAGCTTAAGTGGATGGCTAAATATTCTCCTCTTGATTGCTCAACAAATGATCTACCAACAATCATTGCAAGAGAAGTCCATTAGCCAAGGAAGAGAAAGAAGTATAAAGCTCATATTTATCCAAGAAGAGAAGATTCAAGAAAATATAGATATGTGCATAAAATGACCTATATTTTGATGTTTGTGCATGCATGCTTGCGTTCATTTTACTCCCATATCATATGTTTTTCGGTTGTTTTCATTGTGTTTTCATGTTTTGTGATTTGGATTGTATAGGATAGGTTTGGATCATAATTCATCATTTTGGCTGAGTTATGGTGGAAAATCGATAGATCCGAGTAACAAAGGGTGTGAAGATCGACCGGGATGAGCAAGGGAGCAGCAGGAAGGATTTTAGAGAAGAATCTCGACCGATCCTCTAGAGGCTTGACCGATCTGGTTTGTTCATAGAGAAATCTCGGTCGATCCTAGGACATATCGGGAGATCCGGAATGAGCTGTTCAGTGGTTATTCAGTTTCAATCCATCTCGGGAGATCCGATCTTGGACGGGACGATCTGGGGCTCTGCCAACTCATTATAAAAAGGGGAAACTCGCATTTTTTGAGAACTTTTGACACTTTCAGGAAAAATTTGCATAGTTCCAATCCTAATTCAAGGTATCTAAGAGCAAATCTACCACACCTTGGTGAAGGATTGAAGACTAGAGGGGTAGATCAAGACCAAGAAAATCCAATTGGGGAAGAAATCATTTACTACTTGTCAACTGTAATGGATCTCTTTCAATTTTACTTTGTATTGATACAATTGAGAGGTATGTTGTTCTAATTTCATTTGGATGTTGATTTGGACAAGGATGTGTAAAGATTAGGTTGGATTATTGTGTGTTTACCTCCCTCTTTGTGAATGAAGTATGTTAGAGCTTGTTTCCATTCAACTTGATGTAGGTAAGAGCCAATCCTGTTGATAATTGACACAATCATTGCAACAAATACGTGGATAGACGTGTCGTGAATAGCATATCATCATATGTATCTCGATCCAATCCATGTGCGGAGGAAGTGCTTAGATCTAGAATTCATGAGCTTTTAGGATTGAGTTAGGGGTCAATAACGTAAATGTTTGAGATTTTTAATTTCATTCCACGGTCGATTTGCCGGTACAATGGGAATTGGCTCTATTAGAGTGAATGGATCATCCATCTAGGGATTAAAATGTGTTTGCATAGATGCTCTGTCTAATCGGATCACATCTACGTTCATTTCAACATCCTTTCTATCTCATTTGAGTGGTTGTTTGTCTTGTTCTACCAAATTTGTGGAGAAAATTGAAGTGATTGTTTTGAGATTGAAAGATGATGATTTTTGGTTTAATTCATTGTTTGTCTATGTTGTTAGCTTAGGTTTACTTTGAATGCCCAGATTGATAGGAAATACTCAATGAATTTGGTCTTACCTAGCAATAGTTATTCACATGATTAAACGGTAGTTCAATGGGCGAAATAAGAAAGATCTTGGATTGATAATTAAACCTTGCTGTGCATTGAAAACTTTGTATTAGTTTTTGGTGTCATCAAGTTTTTGGCGCCGTTTTCGGGGACTTGATTTAGTAGGTCATTGGATATTGTGGAAAGTGTGGAGATTTTAAGCTAGGTTGTTTGTTAATTTCCTTAGTAGATAATTGATAGTTTGGTATAATTTTGTTGTTTGTTGTTTGTTATTTGTTTGTAATTGGCTTCGTTAGAATTTTGTAGGTTTTGCATGTTAACAAGATCCAAAGCTGAGTTGCTTGAAGAGAAAAAGTTCCGGCAAAGACTTGAAGGAGTGGAAATTGAGTTTGAAATGGAGAATAGAGGTGAAGACACTAGAAGAATAGACGAACTTGAGAGACAATTAGAAATGATGAGAGCCTTGATGAATGAGAGAAACGAACCAAGAAGGCCTCTCCAAAACCTCTTTAGGCCTCAGGGAGAGCAAGCTACCGGAGGGTTCCAATTGGGGGTGAATGCCACCCAATTCGAGATTAAACCTCAATTAGTCCAAATGATTCAGAATAACAATTTTGGTGGCGATGCTATGGAGGATCCGAATGCTCACATCTCACGGTTTCTTGAGATAACGGACACTATCAAGATAAATCAAGTGCCTCAAGACCATATACGCTTGAGATTATTTTCATTCTCTTTGAGAGACGGACCAAGGCATTGGTTTGAGGGCCTCAACAAGTCCAACATAGCTACATGGGAAGAGCTTTGGGAGAAGTTTTTGTTTAAGTTCTTTCCTCCTAGTTTAACATTGAAGTGAAGAGCCGATATTACCTCTTTTGGTCAGCGGTATGATGAACCACTATATGAAGTTTGAGACCGGTTTTGCGATCTACTTCGACGATGTCCAAGACATGAATTATCTCGAAGCCAACAGATTTGCCAATTCTATGGGGGTCTTAACTACGAGACTAATGTTTTGATGGATGCCTCGTTGGGGGGGTCATTCCTTGACCAAGAGGAGGACGGAGCTTGGCAAACCATAAAATATGGCGGATAATAGCTATCAGTGGCCAAAAGAGTGGAAAGACTTTTGGACCGTGAAATTTGTAAATGAGTATAAGAAAAGTGATGAGTTGAAGGATCAAATCTCGGTGATGCAAAAGCAATTGGAATTGTTTACTACCTCGGGTGGAAGATGGGATGAAATGATGATAATGAAAAGGGAGGAGATCTACCCGGAGAATGTCAACTTTGTCAACTAAAGGATGGGGTACAACAACAACAACCGTGTCCCCTACAATCAATCGGGTAACATGGACTATCACCCTTCCAATCGGTTCCACCCAAATTTCTCATATGCTAATCCTCATAATGCCTTGAATCCTCCAATGCAATTGGAGAATGGGGGAATAGTGGCCAAGGAGGATATATGGGAGGAGGAGGTACTAGGCTTGAAAATCATGAACCTAGGAGAAAATCTTAATGAAGACATTGAGAAGAAGTTTGAAAAATATGATGGGATGCTAGCTGAGATACAACTCCAAATTTCTTCAATCGCAAAGCAACTAAGTGGTAAATATCACATCGGGAAATTTCCTAGTGACATGGAGATAACCCAAAAGAAGAGTTGCAATGTGGTGGATGAAGGAGGCGAAGAGGAAAGAGTTGTAGTTATGACTCAAAAGATTGATGAGGTGGAAGATGAAGTAAAAGTTGTGAGTGAAGAAGTGGTAAAGGAGTTGGAAGTTGAAAAAGTGAAGGAAGAGAAAGAAGCCCAAGGTGAAGAAGTAAAATTCTTTGATTATGTGAGGAAGGGAGATATTGAGATGCCAAATCTAGAAGAAATTCAATGAGTTCCATTACTTGATGAGTTGATTGAAAATGATTTGAAACCGGATGGTGGTTCACTTGAGTTTGAAATGAGTGAAGAAGAGTTGAAGGATGAAGGTGAGGAACAAAGAGAGAGGAAAGTGGCTCACAAGAAAGAGGATCCGGGAAGTTTCGTCATAAGTTGCAAGATTGGGGATACAAGTGTTGAGAAAGCTTTGTGTGATTCCGAGGCGAGTGTGAATGTGATGTCTTGGAGCTTGTACAAAGAGTTGGAAGTTGGAGAGTTGAAACCCACAAGCCAAGTTCTTCAAATGGCTAACCATGCCTTGTTTTGCCCAAGGGGGGTTGTTGAGGACGTGCATGTGGAGGTCTTGAGTTTCACATTCCCGGGTGATTTTTTGGTAGTCGTCATGAAGAACAAGGGGTGTATTCACCTGATTTTCGGAAGGCCATTCTTGCACATGGCCGATGCATTGTTTGACATGAAGAGTGGTGAACTTACCTTCCGTTGTTGTGGAAAAGAGGTAGTTTTCTCCTTACCTCCAAAAAGCTTGGATGAGATGAAAAATGAAAGGCAATTGGAACTTGATAAGGGAGTTCAAAAGAAGAGATTAAAGGAAGGTGATGATTCTAGATGGGATGCTATGGATGACAGCAAGGAGAAAGATCTTGATCCATGGGATTATTTTCAGCAAGATCGAGGAAGAATGAAAAGGCTAGAGTGGATGAAGAGCTGCCTCTGAGTGCTAGGCAAAAGTTATTTTTCACGGATGAGCATTGGCCAATGGAAAGAGGTATGAGCTCCGGTTCTTCTCCATTTGATCATGATTGATGAGATTGAGGTAAGAAGTCAAGCTAATGACTCTAAAGAAGCGCTTGTTGGGAGGCAACCCAATCTTTTAATTGCATTTTGGTATTTTGATTTTTGGAATAAATGTTTAGGTTTTGTAATTTGTGATTTTGATTGTTTGTTTGTTTTTTGTTGAAGGATATTTGATCTTTTGATGTTTCTACAGACTTACATTGTTCTTGTGATGAAAGAATTGAGATTTAGGGAGGTGCGAACCCGAAATGGTGCTAAGAAATTGAAGGAAGAATGCAGGAAAATTGGCAAACAGAGGGAAATTTTGCCCGGGACCGCTTCGGATCGCCCTAGCTCAGGTAGGATCGGCCAATCCCAACATTTGCTGCTGTGGGATCAGCCGAGCTCAACAGGAATTCAAAAATTTTGCGGGAGGTATTCTTTATGATTCTCAGTCATTTACCCGAGGAGCAACAGTCCGGAGGACATGGGGCAGGACCGAGCACTTAGGCACCACCACCACCTCCCGTGGAGGATTTGCAGCAGCAAATGTTCTCTATGCTTCAGCGAGCCACTGATTTCATTGACTCTTTATCTTTGTCTATGCAGGGTTTAGATGTCCGGATGACTGCTTTGCATGGTGATTTTCAGCTTTTTATGGGAGATATTTTGCCAACCAGGCTACCACTACTGCGAGATTTGATGGCCTCGATCGGAGGATTGATGAGGTCCAGGGGAATGTTCGTGATCTGTAGCACCTTATTCCTGTTCTATACCGCAGCCGCCGTGACCATTCACCACAGGGACGAGAGGAGTGACGAGCACTATCCACCTATTTACAAACTTAGTCTCACTTGACTAAGTTTGGGAGGATGTGCCGGTAGTCGATGCCTCGGTTTATTCTTATCCCTCTCCTACCCCTTTATGCTTAGTATTTAGTTTGTTGTGTTGGATGATTTCTCTTTTGGATGGATTTGATTCGATATGGTTGTATAATGATTGATCTTTTTACCTTGGATCTGGATGTGGATGAATGATCTATTGTATGACTTGGTTTTGTATGGAATTATTTTTGAGTTGGCATGTGTTTATACTTTCTGTCTTGTTGGTTTGTGGATGTTGATGATTGGATTATGGTTTGAATGGTGGTGCTAGTGGAGTAATGTCTTATGCATTTGGATTTTTGGTTTGTGTTATGTTGGTGGAAATGAGATCTTAATGAAATGAATTATGCTAAAAATTCGGTGTTGTTTGTGTTTATGTTGAGTAGGTTACATAAGGCATTGGAGAAGCGGTTTGATCGTGGATACCGATGGGTAACGCATTCTACCGTTCTCCTTGCTATTTAGATTTGTTTGCATTTAGTTGTTTTAGGATTGTTTGTGTGATTGTTTGTGTATGTTGAACCCAAACTTGGCTTGAGATTTACTCATGATTAGCTAGTGAAGTTTGAAGTTTACCTAAACCTATGATAGGACAACATCTTTGACATCGAAGCATGCCTAGGTTTAACTTTTGAATTGTCGAGTTTTGTGCGTGGTTAATATTTTAGACTTAACAAAAAAGCTGTGAGAATTGAGCTTTGAAATTATCATATTATTTCGGTTGTGAGAGGCGAGATTGAGAGCGAGAAATCTAGAACTTGCATCTATTCTCGATCTATTAGCATGAGCATGTGACTAGAAAATGATATTAGGCTATCGGTTCCTAGTCCTACCTTGCATATCGGGAGTATAAGGAGTTACTTTGATCATTTGTTTGCCTTTCATATCTTTGACCCCCGTGATTGAGCTTTATTGGAGAATCTTCTTTGATATTATTAGGGCAAAGTTTGGAGGGGAAGGAGAGTATGAGGGTGAATATGGTGTTGTGAGCTTGGGATGGGAATTGATTTATTTGATGATATTTGGTATTGCATTTGATGAGGCATGAAAGATAACGCTATGAAAGAAGAAAGGTGCAAGTCTTAGAAAATGGGCACCTACAAAAATATTATTAGTAAAGGAGATGGTGCAAGTCTTGAGAATAGGCACCCACAAGAAAAAAAATGAATGATGTTGTCATTGAAAAGAAAAAAAAAGAGAGAAAAATGCAGAAGGAAAAAAGAAAGAAAAGAGGAAGAAAGAATTGAGTATGTAATAAGCCTCGGGTTTAGTGGTTGAAGATAACGATTTAGGGGGTTCTTGGGAATATAAGGAGTTTAGTTACTTTGGCCCAAAACCACCTACCTTTAAGTTAACCATGTTATAACCAAAGCAAAGACCTTCTTGATTCTAGAAGCTAGCTCGTTGTAGTATAGTGGTGAGAACGGATGCAAGGCTATGGAAATCGAGCTCGATATCTTGTGCTTGTGTGAATTATCCCTATACACGTGAGGGAATGTGTTTCATTGCTTTTATCCAAATTTGATGAGTGGTTTGAGTCCTTAGCATTAACCATGTCACAAAGTTAGGTGATAATCTTGTTTGACTAGGGCATGCTAAGATAATCGAGACGAGCTATGAGGTATTGCACGAGGTGGATTGATGGCTTTACTTTGTTTTGATTAAGGACAATCAAAGGTTCAAGTTTGGGGGATTATGATATGTGCGTAAAATGACCCATATTTCGATGTTTATGCATGCATGTTTGCATTTATTTTACTCCCATATCATATGTTTTTCAGTTGTTTTCATTGTGTTTTTGTGTTTCGTGTGATTTGGATTGTGTAGGATAGGTTTCGAGCAGAATTCATCATTTTGGCCTGAGTTTTAATGGAAAATCGACCGATCCAAGTTGCAAAGGGTGTGAAGATCGATCGGGATGAGCAGGGGAGCAGCAAGAAGGATTTCAGTGAAGAATCTTGACCGATCCTGCAGAGGCTCGACCGATCTGGGCATTTCAGAGAAGAATCTCGACTGATCCTGCAGAGGCTCGACCGATCTTGTCTGTTCAGAGAGAAATCTCGATTGATCTTGAGACAGATCAGGCGATCCAGAACGAGCTGTTCAGCGGTTATTCAGTTTCAATCCATTTCGGGCGATCCAATCTTGGACAGGACAATCCGGGGCTCTGCCAATTCATTATAGAAAAGGCAAACTCGCATTTTTTGAGAAGTTTTGACACTTTTAGGAAAAATCTACATAGTTTCTCTCTTCAATTCCATACCGCGTCATCTCCAATCCTAATTCAAGGTATCTAAGAGCAAATCTACCACACCTCGGTGAAGGATTGAAGACTAGAGGGGAAGATCAAGACCAAGTGATGTCGTGTAAAAACACTAGTCAAGTTAAAATTATCAATCCAAGGATCCATCTAACTTCGCCCTATAGATTACTCTTTACTCGTATGGAATTTCAGAGTTACACAAAACTTAAGTCGTTGAGTTGTTCTATCAACTAGGCAAAAACATAAACTAGGTTAAAGCGTAAACAAATAAAGACACAATGACAATCATGATTGAGTAGAAACTTATAAATCAACCAATAAAAACTTTCCAAAATAGGTAGACAAAGTAGCAAGTTCAATCAATGAGATAAGAGTGAGTGTTGTATGAAAATCCAATGTGTTCAATTTAGATCAAATCATGATGTAAACTCTATTTAACTCCTATGATATTGAGCAATCCACTCTAGGGTAGTCAACCCCTTGTCACGGCGAGTTAACCGCAGATGAACCTAACAGTCTCAAACAATCACGTTATTGATTCCTAGTTCACTCCTTCTAGAACGTAGATTTTATCCCTATGACCTATTTCCGCACATGGATTGGATTTAGAATCACATGAATTCACACTATTCGCTACAATTCCACCCACGTGTCGGCTGCAGTGTTCACGTCTAATACCACCTACGTTGGCTATTACCTACACCTAGGTGGTTGGGGATGAGATCTAGTGTGATTCAAACTCTCATAGGAAGGTAAACATTCAACATTCAATCTCAATTTCACACATTATCAATCCAAACAACACTCAAAAGAAGTTTAGTTCTCAATACCTTTCAATTTGTTCAATACAAGATAAAATGAAAGACAATCCATTATAAATTCGAAAGATGAATTGAATTCTTCTCCAATTGTTGTCCTTGCACTTGATCTACCCTTGATTCTCTCTAATATTCACCAATTTGTTGTAGATATTGCTCTTGATCCACTTGGATTTGGATGGAATGAGGATGGAAGATGGAATTTGGGAGAATATCTAACTTGATCTTATGAAATTTTGGCAAAAGTCTTTTTAAAATTCCAAATTCCCCTTTATATAGACGAGCAAATAGGGCCTCGGATCGCCCAGGCCAAGATCGGATCGCCCGAGACAGCTTGAAAGCAGAAAAACTGCTAGATTTTCCCGCTCTGGCTCCACCGAGCAATTGATGGCTCGACCGAGCCTGCTCTCTGTTCGACGTGGCTCGGCCGAGCCTACTCTCTATTCGACGTGGCTCGGTCAAGCCAGGCTCGGCTCGACCGAGCCTGCTCTTTGAAATCCAGTCTGCTCCTCTTCTCTGCTCTGCTCGGTTGAGCCTGCTTCCTTTTAATTCCCGGCTCGGGCGAAAATCCTCCAAAACTAAGCCAAAAATGTAGCTTTATGCTCAAAACCTAACCTACATCATCCGAAACACACAAAACACGAAAACACAACAAAAACTAGCAAAATACATATGATATGGGAGTAAAATGGCCACAAACATGCACACTCACACATCGAAATATTGGTCATTTTACGCACATATCATAATCTCCCAAACCTGAACCTTTGATTGTCCTCAATCAAACAAAGTAAAGTCGTTAATCTACCTCGTGCAATACCTCATAGCTCATCAAGATAATCTAAGCATGTTCAAGTAAAACGAGATTATCACCTAATTTTGTGACAAAGTTAATGCTAAGGACATGAACCACTCATTAAATCTGGGTACAAGAAAAGAAAACACTCGCTCACGTGTATAGGGACGATGAGATTCACTCAATCACAAGATATCGAGCTTGATTTCCATAAGCTTGCATCCATTCTCACCACTATACTACAATGAGTTATTTTCTAGAATCAAAAAGGTCTTTTCGAGGGTTGTAACGTGGATAACTAATAGGTGGGTGGTTTTGGGCCAAAGTGACTAAACTTCTCAATTTTCCAAAACCCCCCAAACTTGTTCTCTTTGATTCAAACCCGAGGCTTATTCATTTCACAACACTTTTATTTCTTTTTCATCTCTTTTCTTCTATGTTTTTTTCCTAGCACCATCATTCATTCATTTCATGGGTGCCTCTCTTTCTTTTTCTATCACTTGCACCAAAAATTTTGTTGGTGCCTCATTTCTAAGATTCAAACCAATCCTTTATTTTATGTCTTTCATGCCTCAACATTTTCAACATCACAAATCCAATCAATTCCCAACCCAACTCACATCACCGTATTCACCCTCGTACACTCTTCCCCCCAAACTTGATCCTAAACTTATCAAAGAATATTCACCAATAAGGCTCAATCACGGGGTTTAAAGATACGAAAGGCAAATTAATGATGACAACCACCTTATACTCCCGGTGTGAGAGGTAGGACTAAGAATCGATGGCCTAATATTATTTTCTAGTCACACACTCATGCCAATAGATAGAGAACGGATGCAAGTTCTAGATTTCATACTCTCAATCTTGCCTCTCACAAACAACAAAGATATGACAATATCAAGGCTCAAAACTCACAACTTTTTGTCAAGTCCTATGCATTAACCAAACACAAAACTCGGCAATTCAAAAGTTAAACTTAAGACATGCCTTGACAACTAGATTCCGCCCTATCATTGGTTGAGGTAAACATCAAACCTCACCAAGTAAATCATGATTAAAACCTCAAGTCTAGTTCGGGTTCATCACACACACAAGCACACCACAACCTAGAAACAATCAACATGCAATGAAACAAATTGGCAAGAGAAACGATAGAATGCATTACCCATCAGTAGCCATGATCGAACCGCTTCTCCAATGCCTTATTTGTACCTACTCAATATCAACACAAACACCACCAAACTATTGAGCATAAAACAAACCAATAAAGCTCTCATTTCCACCAAACTTTCCACAAACCAATAATCAACAATGATAAGATCATATCCACTAGCTCCACTGTACAAACCAAACCAATAATCCATAACCACAAGCCATGCAAAATAGGAAATATAAAATCATGCTAGCTCACTAACAATTCCATCCAATCATCAAATTCAACCATTAGAATCAAAAATCAAATCCCAAATCTAAACATCCAGAGTACATCCAATCAATCATTATACAACCAAATCGAAGATAGAAATCATTATTCAAACAACAACTAAACTAATAAGCAAGATAAACTAAGATAAAGATATAGAGGAGGAGAATGAACCAAGGCACCAACTACCGGCGCTTCCCCCCAAACATAGTCAAGGGAGACTAAGTTTGCCAAAAGGTAGGCGATGCGTCATCACTCCACTCTATCTTGTGGTAGGCGGGCTCGGCGGGACTGGTATGGAATGGGAACTCGGCGCTAAAGCTCACGGACATCCTCCTGAACTGCATCCACTCTCTGGTCGAGGCTATAAAATCGAGAAGCAATGGAGGTCTGGTCAGCGATATAACCCCCCTGGAAAGCAGAAAAGTCACCATGGAGAGCTATCATCCTCACATCAAGACCCTGCAAAGATAAAGACAATGAATCTACAGTGTCAGCAGTCCTCTGTAGCATCGAAAACATCTGCTGCTGCCAATCCTCCACTGGGGTCTGCTAGGGCTGCTGGGGTGCTCAGGCCAACTCCCTGTAGTTCAGCTAGCTGCTCCTCTGGTAGATGGCGGAGGATAGTAAAGTACACATCGGAGGACAATACACCAACAACATCTTTGTGGTCTTTCGAGTCCAACAACCAATTGGACCTATCTTCCAAATCCGACACCGTGGTCCAATCCTCACGGGGCAACTCTAAAGAAAATTTTCCAAACTTATAATAATAAAATTTACCACTGGGATCCGGGATAAGGAACCTCCCAGCCATCAAAGAATGAGTATCTAAATAAACGGCTGGAACAAAAGCACCCGACAGAGGCACACTCAAATGCTCAAAGATAGGAGTAAGCATACCACCATTAACAGTAGGGCTTTTGACATTAGCAACCCGACTCCATCCATCCATTAACATTGCCCCCAAAGAAAACTTAATCCCATTCATCATCGCATACAACAAATACAATTCCGATGTAATCACATTGCTCGACTCATACCGACTACACAGTGAGCCACCCACAAACTTATGTATATTTCGAATAATAGGATTCCTAATTGAAGTAGCTCTACAAGACTTGATATTGAAACTCCTACCTACCTTGATTCGAGTAATTTCCTCCCAAAACTCCCCCATGCTCACATTCTCATGCAAAAACACAGAATCAACATCACACCCATAAATCTCATGGACTTTATGCCTTTGAAAGAAATTTTCTTTACCTCTAATTTTGAACTTCATGGATAGAGGTATACCTCAAGGGCCCTTCATGATCGTGACAGAGGTGTTGGTCCCAGATCAGAGTCGTCATGGTGAATAGCAAACAACTAACACACGAATGCAGCGGAAGATTAATGACTATCTTGCACTTAAGTTCTTGTCAAAATATACTTAGCTCGGAGTTGTTCTTAAGGTTTCTTACAGATAGATACTCTAGCAACTGTCGTTGCTAGGATTTAAATCACCACAATCGAAAAGTAAGTAATAAAACAGTAAAGAACACACAAGATTTATAGTGGTTCGATCTTAAAGATCTACATCCACTCCTCAGTCGTATCACTGAGAATTTCACTAAAATGATATTTGAAGTACAAGGAATCACCTATCTCTTGTAGAAGGTAGTGAGCTTTCGACCTAGCCACTACAAAGCTATCCTCCGATGCTTCAATCTTTCAGGGCAGCAGCTCCAGCCAAGTCAAGGGCGCACCTTCGTAAAACTTGTCCTTCGCTGTAATGGAGGTTTTATAGTTCTCTCATGAACTTTGTCTGATTTTGGCAATAGCCTATCGGAGTCAATCTCTTTTCAGAGATGTGACTGTTGGATGCTTCCTTGTATGGAAGGTATCCCAATGATTGGATTCTTGAACAAAGTCAAGGAATCTCTTCATGATAGTGTCAGATATTCAATGGGAGACACTATGGTTGTTGAGAGCTTTGAATACTTCTCTTTAAGAGGGCTCTCAACTGACTACTCTCTCACTTTTTGTTTGCCGAAGGAATCTCACAGTGAATGTCTTTTCGAATGTAGTTGAGGTTCCTTAGTTCGTGAGTAATGGAAGAAGTAGTAGTGTCTCTCTGTTAGACTTCTCTTTTATATCTGGAGATTAAAAGTTTGAATCTCCAGACCCGTTACACTCAACGGTCTTCTCCGTCCAAAATGGTTACTTGCTTTTTCTTCCTTTCCAGCATCGTACAGTAGCTTTTTACCTACTTTGGGTAAGGTTTTCGTCCTTGGTTGTACTTTCTGTTAGAACATGCATCTTTAGCAAATCATTGTTAAGTATTTCTTTGCTTAGTGTTCTATCGGAGAATGCCTGAAATACTCTGCTAAGCCTCTTGATTGCTGAGCTCTACATAACAATCTGCTAAGTCTTGTGGTTGCTGAGCTCTTCAAGCAATATGCTAAGTACTAGCAAATGCTGACCATTCAACATTCTGCTATCACTTGATATCTTGGCTTCTGATTTCTGTAGCTTCTAGCAATCTCTTCTGTAGCAGCGAATGCTAACACCTTTAGCATTCTGCTAGATCTTTACTGCTGACTGCTGAGTAAATACTCTTAGCAGTCTCTCCTTTACTTTAGCAAACATCCTTCTAGCATATGTATGCTATCTCCTTAGTAGTCTCTTCAAATCTGCATGTGATTGCTAGCACCTTAGCAATCTCTCTTCTTAGAACATGACTACTTTCTTCCTTAGCAGTCATCCTTGTCTGCTGACTTCTCTAGCAGCTACCATCTGCTCAGAGTACTTCTAGCAATCTAATCTATTACAACTCGATATTTTTCCTAAACAGGACATTACACGAGAGTTTCTAGACTATGCTAGACTTCAGAAATGATTGACCAATCTACTAAGGTTTTGATTCAACAAAACCTTTTACAATTTTGATCCAAGGGAGAATTACAATATAATTCCCAACAGGAGGCCAAGAACTCCCTTACCAATTCCATGTAGCTCGGCCAATTTGCCGTGAGCAGCTTCTACCAACCAATGTCTTGGATGAGACTCCACACATCATCCTTCAATTTCAGCGACTCCAACCTCTCCCGGCAAAAGTATTTCATCCCCACCACTTGTCGTTCTGCCAAACTTTTGTATCTAGCGAACTCCTCATCGTTGAAACCCTTGGGGCGACTAATTGAAGAAGATGAAGCTCCACATGCACGTTTGCTAGCCATAGATGAAATTGGGAGATGAGATTCACACAAATCAAAGCAATAAAATGTTAGAGAAAATTTGGAAAGTGAAATCTAGACCAAAACAAATATGGAGCGAAATGGGCAAGGAATTTGGCCTTAAATTTGCGCGCCGCTCGACCGAGCCACAGATGGCTTGACCAAGCAAGCACTCTATCCGAGCCACGGTAGGATCCCGGTCAGGCTCGACTGAGCCACGCCCCGCTCGACCAAGCCGCCCCTCTGAACCGCAAAATTTTTGAAATTCAATTGCATTTCCTGAGCTCGGGCGATCCGTATTCCTCCCGGATGAGATTTCTCTCTGTTTGCTGCTCTTTTCCTGCACCATTCCGGACTTGTCGCCTCCCCACGTCTCCAATCTTTCATTACACAACAACATAAGTCCATAGAACAACCAACAATAAAAAATCCTTCAACAAAAACAAACAAAACATCAAACTCACAAAATCAAATAACCAACATTTATTCCGAACATGAAAATAACCGAAATGAAAAACCGTTGGGTTGCTTCCCAACAAGCGCTTTTTTAACGTCGATAGCTCAACGACCTTACCTCAATTCTCAGTCATGGTCAAAAGGTGCAAAACCCGAACTCATACCTTGTTCATTTGACACTTGCTCCTCCGAAAAGAACAATTTTCTTCTAGAACTACGAGGTGGATCACAATCAACTCGAGCTTTCTTCGTCCTCCCTTGGTCATGCTCAACATAGTCCCCCGAATCATCATTCTCTTCATTTTCTTCACCCACAAAGTCCCATTCTGGGTCAACAACATCCTTTAATCTCTTCTTCTTACCAACTTTCTCAGCCTCGAACTCATTCAAGCTTCTCGGAGGTAAAGAAAATACAACCTCCATCCCACAACAACTAAAGGTAAGCTCACCATGCTACATATCGAAAAGGGCATCGGCCGTGTGCAAAAATGGCCGTCTAAAGATCAATTGTATGCCACATTTATTCCTCATATCAACCACAAGGAAATCCCCCGGAAATGTAAATGTCAAAATCTCCACGTGCACATCCTCAACAATCCCACGTAGGCAAAATAAAGCATGATTCTCCATTTGTAAGACTTGGCTTGTGGGCTTAAGATCTCCGACATCCAATTCCTTGTAAAAGTCCCATGACATTACATTCACGCTAGCTCCGGAGTCACACAAAGCCTTTTCAAAGCTTACATCTCCAATTTTACAACTAATAACAAAACCCCCCAGATCTTCCTTCTTGCTAGCATTTCTCTTCTCTTCTTGTTCATTTCTTCCCGATTCAAATGGTTCACCATCTGAAATTATCTCAACTCCGACGAGCTCATCTAACAATGGCACACGTTCTATCTCTTCCGGTAGTAGCATTTCTATGTCTCATTTCTTCACATAATCAAAGAAGTGAACATCTTTGGTTTGATCCTCTTTTTTTTCTTCCATTTTCTCATCTTTAACCATCTTCACTTCTTCAGTCACCACACTTAATTCTCCTTCCTACTCCACGCTTTCAACCTTGGGAGTCATCACCTCCAATCTCTCATCCAATCTACTCTCACCATCAACCATGTTGCAACTTTTCTTTTGTATGACTTCGGTATCACTTGGAAACTTCCCAGCTTGGTGTTTGCCACTTAATTATTTGGCTATCGAAGAAATTTGCAACTGGATCTCAGCGAACATCCCGTCATACTTCTCAAAACGTTTATCAATTTCCTCACTCATATTTCTCCTTATCTCTTGGTTGACATATCTACTACTCCCCCCTCCTTCCAATTGCATCGGAGGATTAAGAGCGTTATTGGGATTTGTATAAGAGAAGTTCGGGTGGAAACGGTTGGAGGGATGGTAATACATATTTCTTGGTGGATTATATTGAGGTCGATTGTCGTACCCCATTCGTTGGTTGAAAAAATTCACATTTTCCGGGTAAGCCTCCTCATGCTTAATCACCATCATATCCTCCCTTCTACCCCCCAAAGTAGATAATGCATCAAGCTTCCATTGCATGGCAGCAATTTGTTCTTTGAAATCCTCACTTTTCTTGGCGTCATTCAACGACTTCACCGATCTATAATCCTTTCTTTCCTTCGGCCATTGGAAGCTATTTTCTGCCATCTTTTCTATTGTTCTCCACGCTTCTTCTTCCTCTTGGTCAAGGAAAGCACCTCTCGATGAGGAATCCATCATCACTTTAGTGTCGTAATTCAATCCCCCATAAAATTGACAAATTTGCAGGCTTCGCGAAAGCCATGCCTAGGACATTTATTAAGAAGCTAAGGAAACCGATCCCATGCTTCATAAAGTGGCTCGTCATATCGCTGCCCAAAGAATGTTATGTCAGCTCGCCTCTTCAATGTCAAGCTAGGCGGAAAGAACTTGAACAAAAACTTTTCTCGGAGTTCATCCCATGTAGCAATGTTCGACTTGTCCAACCCCTCAAACCAATTCCTAGCTCCATCGCGTAGGGAAAATGAAAACAGCCGCAACCTTATTTGATCCTGTGGAACTTGATTAATTTTTTTGTATCTGTGATTACCAAGAACCTTGATATGTGGACGTTTGGATCCTCCGTAGCATGCCCCCCAAACTAATTATTCTGGATCATCTACACCAGCTGCGGTTTAATCTCAAACTGAGTTGCATTAACTCCCAACAGGAACCCTTCGGTTGTTTGATCCCCTTGCGGTCTAAATAGATTTTGGAGCGGTATTCGTGGTCCATTTCTCTCGTCCATCATTGCCTTCATAAGTTCAAGTTGCCTTTCCAATTCCTCAATTCGAACCGTATCCTCACCACGATTTTCCATTTCAAATTCAATGTCAATGTTATCTCGCCTTTGTTGGAACTTCCTCTCTTCAAGCTCATGAGCTTTGGATCTACTTATCATATACCACCTACAAAACTTCACAAAAGCCAATTACAAAACCAAAACAAATCAACAAAGAAAGCAAGAACAAATATCACACAAGAACTAAAAATCACACAAACAAATGATAGAACACCTAACATACAATTTCCATACTTTCAACAATATCTATAGACCTACTAAAAAGATTCTCAGGCAACGGCGCCAAAAACATGATGTCCTGTAAAAACACTTGTCAAGTTAAAATTATCAATCCAAGGATCCTTCTAACTTCGCCCGATAGATTACTCTTTACTCGTATGGAATTTTATAGGTAGGCAAAACTTAAGTCGTTGAGTTGTTCTATCAACTAGGCAAAAACATAAACTAGGCTAAAGCGTAAACAAAGTAAAACACAATGACAATCATGATTGAGTAGAAACTTATAAATCAACCAATCAAAACTTTCAAAAATAGGTAGACAAAGTACCAAGTTCAATCAATGCGATAAGAGTGAGTGTTGTGTGAATATCCAATATGTTCAATTAAGATCGAATCATGATGTAAACTCTATTTAATTCCTATGAGATTGAGAAATCCACTCTAAGGTAGTTAACCCCTTCTCACGGCAAGTTAACCGTAGATGAACCTAGCAGTCTCAAACAGTCATGTTATCGATTCCTAGTTCGCTCTTTCTAGAACGTAGATTTTAGCCTTATGACATATTTCCGCACATGGATTGGATTTAGAATCACATGAATTCACATTATTCGCGACGATTCCACCCACGTGTTTGCTGCAATGTTCACGTCTAATACCACCTACATTGGCTATTACCTACACCTAGGTGGTTGGGGATGAGATCTAGTGTGATTCAAAATCTCATGGGAAGGTAAACATTCAACATTCAATCTCAATTTCACACATTATCAATCCAAACAACACTCACAAGAAGTTTAGTTCTCCATACCTTTCAATTTGTTCAATACAAGATAAAATGAAAGACAATCCATTATAAATTCGAAAGATGAAATGAATTCTTCTCCAATTGTTGTCCTTGCACTTGATCTACCCTTGATTCTCTCTAATATTCACCAATTTGTTGTAGATATTGCTCTTGATCCACTTGAATTTGGATGGAATGAGGATGGAAGATGGAATTTGCGAGAATTTCTAACTTGATCTTATGAAATTTTGGCAAAAGTCTTTTTAAAATTCAAAATTCCCCTTTATATAGACGAGCAAACAGGGCCTCGATTGCTCAGGCCAAGATTGGATCGCCCGGGACAGCTTGAAAACAGAAAAACTGCCAGATTTTCCCGCTCTGGCTCGGCCGAGCTAAGGATGGCTCGACTGAGCCTGCTCTCTGTTCGACGTGGCTCGGCCAAGCAGTGCAGGACCGGCCGAGCCTCCTTTCTGTCCAACGTGGCTCGGTCCTGGTCTCTGAAATCCGGCCTGCTCCTCTTCTCTGTTGTGCTTGACTGAGCCTGTTTCCCATTGACTCCCGGCTCGGGCAAAAATCCTCCAAAACTAAGTCAGAAATGTTGCTTTATGCTCAAAACCTAACCTACATCATCTGGAACACACAAAACACCAAAACACAACAAAAACAAGCAAAATACATATGATATAGGAGTAAAATGGCCACAAACATGCACGCTTACACATCGAAATATAGGTCGTTTTACGTACATATCAGCAAGCAAATCCAATTGGGGAAGAAATCATTTACTACTTGTCAATTGTAATGGATCTCTTTCAATTTTACTTTATATTGATACAATTGAGAGGTATGTTGTTCTAATTTCATTTCGATGTTGATTTGGACAAAGATGTGTGAAGATTAGGTTGGATTATTGTGTTTTTACCTCCCTCTTTGTGATTGAAGCATGTTAGAGCTTGTTTCCATTCAACTTGATGTAGGTAAAATCCAATCATGTTGATAATTGACACAATCATTGCAGCCAATACGCGAATAGGCGTGTCGTGAATAGCATGTCTTCATATGTATCTCGATCCAATCCATGTGCGGAGGAAGTGCATAGATTTAGAATTCATGAGCTTTTAGGAGTGAATTAGGGGTCAATAACGTAACTGTTTGAGATTTTTAATTTCATCCACGGTCGATTTACCGGTACAAAGGGAATTGGCTATATTAGAGTGAACTAATCATCCATCTAGGGATTAAAATGTGTTTACATTGATGCTCTACCTAATCGGATCACATATACGTTCATTTCAACATCCTTTCTATCTTATTTGAGTGTCTGTTTGTCTTGTTCTACCAAATTTGTGGAGAAAATTGAAGTGATTATTTTGAGATTGAAAAATGGTGATTGTTGGTTTAATTCATTGTTTGTATATGTTGTTAGCTTAGGTTTACTTTGAATGCCTAGATTGATAGAAAATACTCAACGAATTTGGTCTTACCTAGCCATAATTCTTCGCATGATTAAAAGGTAGCTCAATGGGTGAAACAAGAAAGATCCTGGATTGATAATTAAACCTTGTTGTGCATTGAAAACTTTTTATTAGTTTTTGGGGTCATCAAATATATTGAAAGCATAGAGCTATATGGACTAGGCATAAAGCCAGATTTTACAAATCTGGTCAACGAAGCGGACCAGTAAGACACAAAACCTAATGAAGAGCAAGTTCATTACAACGAATTGCAAATTAGGAAAACATTAGAAAGAGCTCACACTAGAGCTAATGATAATTTTAAAGGCCGCAATTACTGGACATGGGGAGCAAAAGGGCATGTATCAATCAACTTCCTTGTAAAGAGAAGAGTAAGGAGATTTGAGAATGCACCAAAAATTGAAGTTGTTTGCTATCAAGACTTGGTAAAGGTTTAACGATTTGAGTATATGCCCTTGGATGAGAGTATATACAAAGAAGATGTAGTTTTCAATAGTGAAAGTTAAGATGGAGGATCTCGTTCTGAATCAGAGTGGAGCTAAGGTCCTGCACAGACAATGAGAAGATTAGACCAGGTTCACCAGTCAAACCATTATCTAGCAAAGTATGATCGACAAGATCATGAATAAGACCCTTAATATCCAAAACTATCAAAGTTTCTCAATAACTTCAACATAAAAGGAAGAAAACAACATGCGATCTATAAGGTTACAAGAAGGGAGATGTCACTTTCAATGGAGTGTATTACAAATCAGGTAGATACGCAACTGATGCCTCACATTTACGTTCATAAAGTGCTTGGGACACTGAAACCAAATATAAGAAATGCGATATCCTGAATTCACATAATTGTTGTTCAAATCATTCTTAAATCAACACTACCAGATGATGGATTTGTTTTCTGAATGCAAAATGATTAGTATATTATGAACAATTTGTTTTAATATGCTGGTAATTATTGTTGTTGTGTTACTATATTAAATCTCATATCTGAATTCACAAACGACCTTATCCTCTTGTCTCGTTAATTGAGAGATGATACGGTGTGTTGAAGTTTACAGAAGCTTGTATGGATCGCTTGACCTAGCAAGATATAAATAATTGTCACAGCTAAAACAGTCCCATGATAGACTGTTGGTTTAAGTTGCAACAAATTCAGTATTTAATAGCTTATCTTGGTTACTAGATGTGCTGGTACGTTTGGTACGTATTGATAAGACTTAATTGAGATCGATTATTTTATTTATACATTAAAAGAATCTTGATCTTGATGTCTTTACGACATCTGAAGCCTAATGAAAGTTCGAGAAGTATACACAAGTTCAAGAAGTATTGACAAGCATAATGAAACCAGAAGGAGTTTGAGTTCTGCAAGGGTTTTCATCCAAAACTTATGAGGGCTATAAAAGAATAACAAGGAACCCAAAGATACCAAACACAGAGAGCTCCAACAAAAATGTAGAGGGCATAAATCTACACAAAGCATGTGACTACAAAGGATCACCGGTCTGCAAAAAATCAAAAGCAAACTATGGAAGCTGACAAAGCCATAGGTGAATTATGACTGACGAGCGATAGTTCACAAGTCAGGAGATGAGAATAATGAACGACCAATACAAGCAAAAGGGAATTCACACACTATCTCAGTTTCTTACGAGTGTGACACGGTCATGGCCCAAATATTTCCCACTACATACAAGAAACACAATTTGAAGCGATGTTGGCAGAACAGCCCAAACGAAGGAATCGACTTGAAAATCAAAATGAATACAAGGACAAAAGAAATGTCAAAAGAATAAAGCAGGTTGCCAACCAACCTAATGGAGAGACATGTGATGTCACAATACATTCATTATCACGACAAAACTGTTGAAGAAAAAAAGCCGAGTAAATAATTGGGATGATATTCGACCAAATTGATATAGACATCCAACCTCTATAAATAGAGACAGAAGCAGATTGGAAGAGATATTGAGCATTTCATAAACCTTTCTTTCCTTTTATTCTAAAATCTTTTATCTATGCATTGTAATTACTAGTTAGTTCTTCCCTTATTATGAGAGCATGTTTTCCAACTACCATGAGTATCTAAACAAGTTAATCTCCTTCTAAAAGGAGATTACTTATGTAATAAATATTTACATATCTTGAAATAAACAGACCCTAGAGATTTTGCTAATCGGTTCCTATTTTTGTGAGTTCTTCACAAACTAAATGAGTATTGTACACCACGTGTAGGACATGAACAAAAGTTATACTACATGTCATTGAAGGATTTGTTGCGCAAAAAATCATAGGTTGCAATTGAGTGATTGGGAAGTGCTCGTAAGACCTCAGCAAAGAAATGCCTGACAACATTTCGGTCAAAGAGGTATGGATTTGGTGCGTATATGAATTTTTCATTTCACTGAAGCATGAAGGGGTTGATATGGTATGTGTAATATCCATTTTAGCCAATATGAATTTTTTCTCTCTTCTAAATTGATTAAGTCTATTATCTTTTCAATTAAATAGTCAAACTATCAGTAAATATAAAAATATAGGATAGAGTTTTTTTTCCAGCATAGAAAATCGTTTGTGTTCTCCATAAATCTCCCAATTCATTAACAATCTTACATATATCCATTATATGACGTGGATTTATGTTGAGCATAGTCTGTCAGTTTAAAGATAGCCAGAGAACCTAGCATGTGGACTTGTGTGGTAAAGTTGGCTACCTGGAATCTGGAGGACAAAGGAGCTTCCCAAAACCAGAAGAGACTTGTTGCACTGTGTCGTAACTTGATCTAGTGAATTTCCAATCCCATCTGGAAATGGAAGAATAGATGTTGGATCTTTTAGCATCCAAACTACTATATATTATGTGTTATTTATTTCTTTGATTTATTTATCTTGCTCGCTAGCTTATTTGAAATCGAACAACTGAATCAACTTACTTACTCAACTTAAAGATTAACCAGTGTTTAGTAAGTACGAACTAACTTAAATAAGTGTCAGTTTGAGCTATCACACTTTAAGACTTTTGCTATACAATATGTTTACACTCTGACTTGGGATCAACAATTATGAATTATGAATTACATCGGTTATATAAATCTAATAAGGTTATTCCAGGCCCAGTAACTTTATCAAGTTCTTAAGAATCCATATTTAACTAAGGGATTTCTAAAATTACCAATTGAAGATGGAGTCAATCTGGTGATACGATTGAGACACCCAGTAATGATGTGATTGCAATGCATCAATATGAGAGAAATTGAAGCACTTTGCAATTAAAACATGCATCACCATGAAAGAACTAACTCAAGATATGCGCCTATTCGAATCGGTGCTTCAGCTCAAGAGTTGTGATCATTCAAACCAATGTATTTGGCTCGGATGTTCTAATTGTTTGTCAACGACCGAGTAACTTGATCAAATACCTATAAATACATAGTATTTATGATCATAAAACACACATTAAATTATGGAAAGCAAAAAGAGCATTAATTATTCAAGCACTTTATTTACATTTCAAGTATTCTTTTTATTTGATTATTTTCATAAAAATTAATCCATTAACAATAACCATCAAGTTTTAAATCAAAAGTTGATGATTTGAAAGACTGAAATAACTATGACAACAAAGTAAATTGGATTCATAAGAAAATGTTTTTATTCTTATACCATATTTTTATTCGAGTACTCTGTAGTATTATTTAAAATTTTTTACCATATTTTTAGAAGTAAAAACGATGGTGATAATTTTATAAGGGAAAATATAATTTTAATTCAATGTATCGAGTCAATTTTGAATTATTTTTCAATTTCTCTCATATATTAAGCAAATTTACCATAATGTTTACTTTTCTTAGTTAAAAATATTTTCGGTGATTGATGACGTAAAAAACATTATAATGATGATGGATATTTTTCATTGGACAAAGAGTCAGAGGAAGAGGCGATGCTCGTGTTCATGGTAGCAATTGGAGAGGAGAATGATGATGCAGCAGAGTCCGAAGAAGGACAAGCCGCAACTGGCGATAAGGTAACAAACCTCTTACCAGTTTCTATACATTATGAATGCATATTAGAGGATTCTGAATCATATTGCTCCGACTCAGAAGATGTTTCCTTCAATCTTCTTTCAAAAGAATTTTCAAAATTCTAAAAATATCTTAGTCGGTGAAAATTCCTTTCTGAAAGCTCCACTTTCAGTTCTTGACTGCTAATATTAAAAAATCTCGATCTGCGAGCAAGGTATGGCAAAACTTTGAATTGAGCACTCAAGCCTTTAGAATGATTTTAAATATCTTAGAAAGGAGTGTAATGTTTTGAAAGAGAAAAACCTTGAGCAAGAACGATGCATATGTTCATTTAGAAAAAGTTCAAAAGAATTAGATGAGATACTTATAGCTCAAAGAGACTCATCAGATAAGTTTGGTCTAGGTTTTATTGTTGAGCAATCCTCAATCTAGCATTGGAAAAAATAAATTTTGTTTTATTAAAGGAAATTCCAGTGAACATAGTAGGTTGAATAGCAAGGGGACAACAAAAAATGTTCCAGCCTATGCTGGAAAAATTAAGTGTTGGTCTACCAACAGCCCCACAGCTCTTAAATGGGTGTTTTTTTTCAATATGATGTGAAAAAGGATAGAGTGCCTTTGATTGGGATGGAGAGATATGAGATTGGTCATATTCATATGTGTGCCTTTGAAGAGAGCCTGGCGCATGTGAGAGGAATGGCAACCATGGATTTGGTGTCGCCAGCGGCTGATGAAGACGGCGACGGGGAGGTGAGAAGAATTTCAGCCATGGATTTGGCGTCGCCGGCGATTGACGGAGAAGGTGACAAGGAGGAGATCATGGACGATGACTGCCTGGAGAAGCGACGACACTGATTTGGGCTGGGGAGAGCGGTGTTGGCAGTCCAATAAGAATGAAGATTGAAAATCAATTACGTATAATGGTGAAGAAAGAAAGAGGGTGATATTTATATTAAACCAAAACTAGAAAATTGACCTTCATTTTAATAATGCAGTTTGTAATGAGCAATAATGAATGCAGAAATAATCAAATATTGACTGTTGATTATCATATTTGAATGAACTTGATTTATTCTCATTTCTCATGGTAAGAAGCATTCTCATGGGATCACTAGTCCCCTTTAAATGGGAGATAAGAATAAATCAAGTCCTTTAATTTTGGATTTTGAATGATCCAGATTTAGTGATTTATGTTATTTTATTATTCCATTTAATTATTTTTAATTACATCAAGGGTTTAATAGTAATTAATATATTCCAATTAAATTGTGTTAATAACAATCTCCTAAAATCTCTCACACGATTGATAATCAAAGTTATTGACCAAATATTTTTTTAATTTTGTGAGATGCAATTTCATTCATATAAAAAGGAACGCAAGATGTCAAAGAGGCAATATTTCTTCTTCCACATAGGACTGTGCGCGCGACAAAGGCCAGCAACAATGGAGCGATTTCTTTGTGCGCAGACCGCGGATCATCGTAGCACAACGGCAGAAAGGCCGCAATAGTTGGCGCACACCATCTAGTCGCAGATCCCTGGGGTATCCGATGGTTGCGGCGTCTGGTCGTGGGAGAAAGGCGGCTAGGGTTTGTATGCTGGAGAAGATGGAAATGCGGGCTAGGGTTGATTTCTCATGAATGTGTTGATTTTGTCTGCATTACGAATCACGCCGGTTGATTTCTCATGAATGTGTTGGACGATGTTGTAGTTTACGCCGATGCGCTCAGCGGAGAATCGTTGCACCTTTTATCCGCAAAGTACTTGGACTTCTTTTCATCGTCGTCTTTTTTATCCTTGCTTTTTTCTAGATTGCTTGCTTGTGTTTCACAGTCAAAATTTAGAAAATTGAAGTTTGATTGGTTGAGTTGAAATGATTTTCATAAATAATGTATATTTGTAGAATATAATTTTTTTTCTTATGTAAGTTGCATTATTTAAGCCAGTAAGTTTGCATCAAATACGCCTGTAAATTTGCATCAAACACGCCTGTAAAGTTGCAATATGTCATGTATTGATTGAGGTTTTAGAATATAGTTATATACCTTTCAGATCTAAGTTACATTATTTAAGCATGTAAATATGCATTATATTTGTCTGTACAGTTGCAGTATTTGATGGATTGATTGACATTCTTAAAGCAAAGTTGTTTATTTTTCAGATGTAAGTTGTATTATATAAGCATGTAACTGTGCATTACATATGCATGTACAGTTGCATTACATATGTTTCTTGAAGTGTTTGAGATTTTTAGAATACAATTACTTTTAATATTATGAATAATGCAATATTTATATTCTATATACTGCAATTCCATGGAAAAGATAATGCAACTGCAAATTGCTAAATTGATATTTTTACGGTTGCAGTATGTTTTATGGAATGATTGAAGAATTTATAATATAATTACTTTTAAAATTACGGATAATGTAATATTTATATTCTATATAATGCAATTCCATAGAAAAGATAATGCAATTGTCCCTTGTTCAATTGATTTTTTTAAAATTCAAAATCCCTAAAAATGATAACAAGTATAAAAATAATTAATTTAGGAAAATATTCATTAAAATTTAAAATTAATAAAAAGCCGCAATAATATAGCAAAAAATTAGGAATCTCTTTAGATATAATGAATGTGAAAAAGGATAAAATTAATTAATTTAAGAAAGTATTCATTAAAATTTGAAATCCTTAAAAATTAGGGACAATGGAACATAAAATTAGGGATTTTCCTATTTTGTAGATTTAATGGGTATGAAAAATGACAAATTTACCTTGTCAATGCAACATTTTATTGGTAGATAATGCAACTTTTTAATTCTGGTCTAATATTAGATCATAACCGTTCAGCACCTAAAATAAGTGGTCCAGATTCATTCTCTTCACCCAACTAGAAGATCATTGGTGACTTTAACGCACCTCTATATATGTATATATATAGAGTAGTGATCATATAATAAAGCCTTTTCTCATGTTAAATAGGAAAGAATCTGGATTCTTTATTTTGTTTATCCAATGGTTGCGATAATTCAGGATTTATTAGATAAATAAGGTAATTAGGGTATATTAGTAATTTAACCTTTAAGTTTGAGTAACTGTCTTCTCTATCTTTAGATCTAAACATTGTCTCTCCTAATTTTCTCTTCCTCCCATTATAATCAAATGATTATATCTTTCTCGATTCAAATTATTTTTTACGAATCATATATCAAATTAAACGTATTTTACGATGATTTATATGATATCCATATTTAATATGTTAAATTTAGAAGATTCGCAAGAAAATCTAGATTTTATATTCAACTGGTATATGTTCTTCATTATATTTACGTTCAGGATAAAAAATGCATCAATTACGCATTAAAATGTTCCCAAATATCTGCATTTTTTTTGCATCAAATGATGCATTCTTAACTTGAATAAGATGTATTTTCATTCTAAAACATATGCATTTTTATATTCATATTGAGTGCCTTTTTTATTGATTATATGTTGCAGTTTTATGCCCAAAATAGTGTATTTTTTTTTACATCGAATGTATGCATACTATGTTTTATGAACTGCACGAAATGAAATTCTTGAATATATATTTTTCACATTTTTGCCCTTGAATGCAGATGGTAACACAAATAATGCACCGAAATTGGGATGGATTTAAATTGATCACATGCATTGATTTTGATCTTTAATGGTCCAGATTTATTCTTATTCAATAGCTATAAAGGTTTTAACACCTAATCACTACCCTATATATATATATATATATATATATATATATATATAGGGAGCGGATCCAGTGAGAAAACTCTTAACGTGAGAAAATGAGAAAGATGCTTGATTGCATTCACGGCATTGCTTGATTGCATTCAGGTCGTTGCTTGATTGCAATGTTGCTTGATTGTGCTTTAGTTGTTGCTTGATTATTTTGTTGCTTGATTGTGTTTTAGTTGTTGCTTGATTCAATATCAACCATTGATTTTTTTAAATCTGATGGATATGATTCGTTCTTTTTTCTCACAGGGGGATTTTTTTACATGATCCCTCCTCTATATATATATATATATATATATATATATAGGGGAGTGATCATATGAGAACTCCCCTTGCCATGTGAACATAAGAACCGATCTCGACCATCTAAATTGGTGATCTAACGCACAAGACTAAATAAATCCCATGTGCATTATAGTGTAGTAAAATATGCATTAAAGGGTAATTTTGTAATATTTTTCTCTCTCCTCTAAAATCATCCTAAATCTTTAAATGATCACAACTCCTTCGATTTAGATTACTTTTTAATGTATCATATATCAAATTAACGGTAATTTAATTATCTTTCAAACGAAATCCCTATTGCATATGTTTCTATTTGAAAATCATCGTAAAAAATAAAAATTAGTGATTATATGCATAATTCTCGTAACAGTACACGAATTCTTATATAATGAATGAAGTTGCCCAATATAATGCATGCAGTAATATTAAATAATGCAGAATATGATAGATAAAATAGAATATGTTTTTTCATGCGAGATCAACAAATAAAATTAAAATACATTATATTTGCATACTGTATAAAATATTATAGTTGTTAAAAAAGTTGATTATACATTACCTGTTTTTAATTATGTATTTTTTTGTTATATTATATAAATGTATATATTATATAATGCATGTTTGTTAGGTATATAATGAATGTTTGCTAGGTATATAATGCATGAAGTTATATAATGAATGCAATTGCACAATATAATGTATGAAGTCATAGTATATAATGCTGAATATGATAGATAAAATGCTACATATTTTTTTTAGTTAAATCATCATTCATCATTATAATTGCACTTATTATGAATTATATAGTAATAACATTTGCATTATAATGAAATTAATATAATTTTTCTCTAAAATAAAAGTAATATCATGTATAGTATGCATAATTCTCGTAACAGTACACAAATTCTTATATAATGAATGCAGTTGCACAATATAATGCATGAAGTTATGGTATATAATGCAGAATATGATAAATAAATTTTTTATTAGAGCGAAATCATCATTCATCATTATATTTGCACTTTTTATGTATTATATAGTAAAAACATATGCATTATAATGAAAGTAATATAATTTTTCTATAAAATAAAAGTAATATCATAAATAATGGAGGAAGTAATACCGTATAATGATAGTAATATTGTTCTAAAATAAGAGTAATACCATATTATAATCCAGGAAGATGTTTGTTAGGTATATAATGAATGTTAGATATATAATGCATGTTCGTTAGATATATAATGCATGTCGAGGTTGAATATACAAACAGAATCTTAAATAAGTACAAAATGACAAAAAAGTCCTATAATGCAGTTTTTTTGAGATAAAATGACCGAAAATTCTAGTAAAATCCTGAGCGTACATTCATCAAAATCAATGGCGAGAATTAGTTTTTATTTCACATGGTAAGTGGTGTTCTCACTGGATCGCACCCCTATATATATATATATATATAGAGAGAGAGAGAGAGAGAGAGAGAGTAAATAGTGATCATATGTTAAAGGTTTCCCATTGTTAAATAGGAAAGAATTTGGATCCTTTATTTTGTTAATCGAATGTCTATGATAATTTAGGATTTATTAGATAAATAAGGTAATCAGTGTATCTTCGTAATTTAGTCATTAAATCTGAGAAACCGTCATTATATTTTTTATGAATCATATATCAAATTAAACGTACTACGATTTATATGATATTCATATTGCATATATTGAATTTAGAAGATTCACATGGAAATCTTGTTTTTATATTCAGCTGGTATATGTTATTCATTATATTTACGTTCATTATAAAAAAAATGGATCAATTACACATAAAAAAAATGTTTCTAAATATCTGCATTTTTTGCATTAAATGATGCATTCTTAACTTGAACAAAATGCATTTTTATTCTAAAGCATATACATTTTGTATTCATATTGAGTGCATTTTTTGAACTAATTATATGCTTCATTTTTATGCCCAATATATTGCATTTTTCGCATCGAATGTGTGCATATTACGAAATAAAATTCCTGAATATATATTTTCTTATTCATTTTTGTTCTTGAATGCTAGATGGTAACACAAATAATGCACCGAAATTGGGACGGATTTAAATTAATCACATGCATTGATTTTGATTTTTAATGATCTAAATTTATTTTTATTTAACACCGGAGAAGATTTCAACACATAATCATTACCATATATATATATATATATATACATATATATAGAGAGAGAGAGAGTAGTAATTAGGTGATAATAGGATTTTCCGTGCTAAATGAGAAAAAATCTGAGCCATTAAATATTGCAATCGACGACTTAGATTAAACAAATCCTGTCCAATTTTCAGTGCATTTTTTGCACATACTTAATGCATAAAAGGGTAAAAATGTAAAAAATATATATTAAAAAATTTCACTTCGTGCAATTCATAAAACATAATATGCATACATTCGATGTAAAAAATACAATATTTTGGGCATAAAACTGCGGCATATAATCAATGCAAAAAATGCACTCAATATGAATACAAAAATGCATATGCTTTAGAATAGAAATGAATATTATTCAAGTTAAGAATGCATCATTCGATGCAAAAAAATGCATATATTTGGGAATATTTTTTATGCGTAATTGATGCATTTTTTATCCTGAACGTAAATATAATGAAGAACATGTACGAGCTGAATATAAAATCATAATTTTCGTTCGAATCTTCGAATTTAACATATTCAATATGGATATCATATGAATCGTCGTAAAAATACGTTTAATTTGATATATGATTCGTAAAATATAGATTTGAATCGAGAAAGATATAATCGTTTGATTATAATTGGATGAAAGAGAAAATTAGGAGAGAGAATGTTTAGATCAAAAGCTAGAGAAGACGGTTATTCACACATAAAGCTAGATTACTAAGATACCCTAATTATCTTATTTATTCAATAAATCATGAATTATAAAAACCATTGGATCAACAAAATAAAGGATCCAAATTCTTTTTCATTTAGAATGGGAAAAGCTATTATTATATGATCACTACTCTAGATAAATATATTTATATATATATATATATATATATATATATATATATAGAGAGAGAGAGAGAGTTGCGTTCAAATCCGAACTATATGTCATGTATGAACAATGACCATATATCCAACCATTCATCTTAAAATTTGGAGGTTCCATAATGTGCCACGTGTCATTTTTTTAATTAATTTTATATTAAGTAAAGGGTAATATAGGTATCACATATTTATATAAAACTTTAGTTGTTGAAATCCCTAATTTCATGTCAATTAAATATCTTTTTCCATAATTATTATATTTCATTCTCAATTAAATATCTTTCTCTTATAATTATTATTCAACGTTACATTTACTCTGCAGGAAACCTAATCTCCTCCATCGCACTCCGACGAGCCATCTCTCTCGTTTCTGTGATCTAGAATTTTGTTGCTTTTGAGGTAATTCTCGCCGCCTTTAGCCGCTGTAGAAAATATTGAAGAAGCACATTTTGATTGATACCGTGGCCTCACCTACGTTGGATTTACACTTGCGTGTAGCCTCCATAGCTGAGAACTCGGTGCAATAATTTCTGGGCTGCCGCCATTAATTCATATAAATTTCAATTCTTGAAATGAAGTATTCTTGAACCAACACTCTGCAAGAGAAAGGTGCAACCTTTGAAGAATTAACAGTTTGATTATTCCACTTTTGTTAATGCGTTCAATAGCAAGAGATCTTGAGTTTTGATCTTTATATATGTTGTTTTACTTTTTTTCACTCATTATTTTTTTCGCTTTGAATTTAGGGTTCATGAACTGATTTTTTTAGTAAATGTCGTGTGGCTACGCAGCGCTGGATGTAAGGCACGCAGATGATCGATCCGACTGTCACTTGGTGGATCGCCTTCATGAGCATATTTCATTATATTTTGTGTCATATGCGATTATCATTGTAATTTTAGATGAGTGTCATTATTTTTGAATAAATGTATCATTGTTCTAATTCTTGTTTAATGGATTGATAATTATTTATTTATTTTCTACATTGTGTGAACTCATTTAATATGTAGCATTGTACGCTGTTTATTTTATCATTGTTACCTGTATTAAATATCATTTTATCAAAATTATCATTTTAATCTTAATTGATTTATAATACACCTTTAAGATCATTGTTATCTTTATTCAATATCATTGTACGAATAATTAAAATTGTTTATACATTTAACGAAAATATATTAGTGGAAGTTGACAAAATAACCTTACAATGACACACAAAGTTATAAACAATGACACACAAAGTGATAAACAATGATAACGATTAACTTAAGATTATGGAATAAATCATGGTGTATTTTCTCTTTCCAATTTATATGATAATAATGAAAAAAAACGTGGGGCATTTGATTTGGTAACTAAATCCGAAAAATCAGCATGTAGATTTAATTCCATTTCATATTTTCCCATATAGGACTAATTTATAGAAGAAGCTAGCAACAATGATAAATGGTAACAGAAAATCTGGGACGTCTATTTTCGAAATCAAGGGCTAGATTTTGGTCTTTGTTCATTCATGAACACATGTTCAGCCATGAACGCACCCCTATATATATATATATATATATATATATATATATATAAAGAGAGAGAGAGAGAGAGAGAGAGAGAGAGAGAGAGAGGAGGGATCATGTAAAAAAAATTCTCCCTGTAAGAAAAAAGAATGAATCATGTCCATCAGATCTAAAAAAATCAATGGCTGATATGCAAACAAGCAATGACTAAAACACAATCGAGCAACAAAATAATCAAGCAACAACTTAAATACAATCAAGCAACATTGTAATCAAGTAACGACCTGAACACAATCAAGCAACGTCATAAACACAATCAAGAATCTTTCTCACTTTCTCACGTTAAGAATTTTCTCACTGGATCCGCTCCATATATATATATATATAGGGGTGCATTCTAGGCTGAACTCATCTTTCTGAATGAACTATGAACTTTCATTGTTGTGTGTGTAGTTGATCATTATTGTATGTATGATATCTCATTACAGTATCATATACACTACAATGATCAATTACACACACAATAATGAAGTATCATAATTAGGTACTATAATGAGCTATCATATAAATTACAATGATCAATTATACATACAACAATGAAAAGTTCATAGTT
>JAPKLW010000036.1:987495-1107180 GCA_026898455.1 Plectranthus barbatus | reverse complement strand
ATATATATGCGTGAAATGCAAGATTTATGTTAGTCTGAATTAATGCATACATACTCTCTCTTTTTTTTAGTAGAATATATACTTTATTTTTTAGCTGTACTATTCCGTACAGCTTTATTTTTTAAAGCATGTCCCGAAATTAAAGGAGAAAAAGAAGCAACAAGCCAAATTGATTTAAGTCCATAAAAAAAAAATTCTTATATCATAGCATTTGTGTTGCAAAATTCTTCTCAGTTTCCTGTGAATTTTTTTATAAAAAAATTTAATCATTTTGTCAATATTAGTAATTGATATAAATAAAGGATTAATGAGTAATAAAAAGGGTTGGACCAAAAAGAGAGCATGAGTATCTTAAATTTGGCATATATCATATCTTGTCGTTCTTTTGAGTTGTAACCATGTTAACACCCTTTATAGTGCTTTTATATATATTATTTTAAATGATTAAAACAGCTTTCTTTGCCTTTTCCAATCAAATTTTGCTTTTACCTTTATGTTTTTGGATATGACTAAGCAATGACAGCCTAATGTATAATGAAAATTGTTTGGATAAAAAAAATAAATAAATAAAGGTTTCGAATAAGCCTACAATTAAAACCAAGAAGCTAAGTCCAGACCAAAACTAACATATAACACAAAATATTGGAAGAGATCCAAGCAAAAATATGTACAAATCTTTTTTTCTTAGTAAAAGTAGATGTTTTTCATATTATCTATGACAGTGGCGTATGCAGGCATGTTCCAAATTTTTTTTTTACTATATATATGTGTATGGATTTTTATTATTATTTATATATTTTTACATATAATTAATTTTAAATAATGTATCCCCATTTTAATGTTATTAATATATTGTACCCCGATTTTGAAATTCTGGATACGCCACTGATCTATGATATGAAGAATTTAAACAAACCTGTATAAATAAACTTCCTAGAACGAAAAGTCATTTATTACAATTCAATCAATGAATATCAATAGAGTCTACTGATTTTATTTTATTAATTCTCATTATTCTTTAAACCTTTACTCCACAAAATTACCTACATTTTTATAATTATTAATTGGTTAACAGTTGCATATAGGAGTGGAAATAGGTCTGCCTATCCAATTTATTTGTTAAAGAGACCACTTAGGCTATTTAAAAGCTTATTTGTTTGAGAGGAAATTTTTTAAATGCTCTCTTTTATTATTGTTGGGAACTAGATTGACTCTAATTTGAGCAAAAAATGTAATGTCCAGTATATATATATAGGGTGTTAATTGAGTTGTAACAGATCGAACAAATCAAGACAAACTGAAAATTCTCTAGTTTGGTCTCGCAGAGTGATAGAAGAAACTGTCTACATTCTTTGTGCCAGTTAAGAAGTTACGCATGATGGAAACTGGCCACATGACATGACCAGATCAGTTTCACTCAAGCCTATCACCGATGCATTCAAAGACAAGAACAAGTCAGGAGGAATCCCATTAAGGACAAACTTTTAGAATGGAGATTACTTAAAGTCTTAAGATTCTGGTGTTGGACAAGTTCGATTCCTCGGACTCACCAAGAAGAGACATTCTAACACAACTTACACAATCAACTTCCTGTCAGAAAAGCAGTAGCAGGTGCAGACTTTCTGCAAAAGCAACCAGTCCTTCGTAGAAGAGAGACGACGATTGAACAACTTCCAAAATATTTCTTAACGGCTACATTTTTTTAAACGTCAAACACTTCGTCTATAAATAGACGAAGTGTCTCCAGAAGAGAGGTTACGAATTCTATTAATATTAACTGGTTCAATCAATTATGTGAGAATCATCTCCAAACAATCTACGGTAGAACTTTTTACGTTTGAGGCTTATCATAAGTTTATCGTGTGCCATCTTGGACACTAGACTTGTTGCTATCTAGCACAAGTTATTTCTTTGGTGTTCTTACTCTCAAACTAAGAACACATCAGTCACAACTATTCTCCGAGTTGTGATTCTTATGGTCGTTGAGGCAAAAGAATCGTCGGTTCTGGGAAGAACCTTAAAGTTCCCAAATTTCTAGAGATGAAGGCTGCATGGTGTACCCACACTTCGAATCTGAGTTGCAGAGGAAGCAACGTCCTGGGCGAGTAAGCAAGTGGACTGGTGGACGTTGATATTCATCAGCTAGCAATAGATTGTGAGAACTCTTGTATCCCAAAAACTAGTTTATTCAAGACTTAAGGTGTGAAGAGGACGAAGGGCTCTCGTGTCCGAACCTTTATAAATTCTTGTATTCTTACTACTTTACTTATTTTTCACAATGATTTAAAACTCAACACTATCTAAGTATTGCAATATATTTCAAATCTTAACTAATATCAGTCTCGTTAAAAATTAATTTTGAGAAACAAAAATTGGTGATTAACAACCAATTTGTGAAGTGCTAGTTTCTGCATTAAAATTTCTGCTGCACGTAGACCAACAACTATTCTATATCATAAAAATACCCAATCTCATAAAAATATTCAAGAAATACTTCAAATGATGTATTTCTTAAATTGTGTAAGATATCAGTGTATTTTTTGAGAAAAAGTTGTAAAAGTTGAATGTTGAATTAGTTTTTGTATTTATTAATTTTTTATAAATTTTAAAAATGTGTCCCAACCGGTGATGACTTCAATTCTTTTTTTAAAAAAAAGAGAAGTCGGCATTGTTGATGAAAGAAATTAAAAAAAAAAAAAGAAAAGATTCTGGTCAGCACCGGTACACGATACCAACTATGTATGTATATCGACCACGGTGCCGACCTCATTAAATTCTAAAAATATCAATGTGCTCTCAAATTGAATTATTTTGTGCCTGTATTTCTCTTCTCGATGGCAGTTGGCAGCCTCTCTCTCATGCAGTCGGCAACGTTCTTCCTCCATCTCTTTACCAACTAGTTGGCATCGGAGTCTCTCATTTTTTGCAAATGGCGGATGTTCTAATCAAGTATGTTGGTTGCTTCATTTTGGTTGTGTTGAATTTTGAATGCTGGTTGTCTAATTTTTAGCAAATTTGCTAAAATTTTTAGTTGCTTTAATTTGTGAATAATTAAGAATAATGAGTTTGTATTAATTTTAATTTTTAGATTTTACATAGTTTTTTTTGTTGTTGAATTGTATGAATATGAGTATCAGCTTAATTTCAATTTTTAGTCTTTCTTGTGATTGCAAAGAATTGAAAAATTAAGACTACCCATTTTTTGTAACCTTATTTTGATATTTATTAAGCATGTTAGTCTAATTTGTATGTTGTATTGTCGAATTTATTTGATTTGATGAGCTTAATTTCAATTTTTATTTATTGTGATTGAAAAGAATTTTAAATTTTTTTATTATATGCATAGGTTGAATTTATTAGATGTGATTTATATAGTGCAACTTGTAAGGTAAATTTATGCACTAAGGCGATGACATTGGAGACAATTAGTCTACCGTTGTCTTCAATAGGGTGTGACGATTAGCTTACTGCTTTTATGAATTGGCCATTTAGTAATATTTTGATTTGGACAAATAATGGAGGTAGTGCCTCTCAACCATTAGTGCAACGGTTAAGTTACCAAATTAGGAGTCTTGACCCCTCTACTTTATGATATATTAATGGTGTGCAGCCTATTTGTTTTGGGGTGGGTGAGTTTGCACTAGTGACTGAGTCGGCTTTTGGACCCACTACTTTTGATCTCTATGCCTCTCATGACCCTTCTACCACGTTGGCGTATAGGATATTATGTTGTACTAAATTTATCCTAGGTAGGGAGGCTGTTGAACTTGAACAATAATTTTGAGTTGTATTTGAGAGTTACCAATATATTAGCCATGTGGCTTTTTATGCTAGAGTATTCTGAAAAATGTAAGATCGAAAGGTGGGTCTCATTTTGGTAGAGAATTAGGATAGTTGGAACAATTTTCCTTAGCATATGCGTATTAGTACTTAACTTACCATCTAGACCAAGCTTCCACGAGGATAGAAGCAAAATGGACTCTTCATTTGAGCAGTCCTCTTTGGACTCTACATGTAAAATTTTAATGTATTTATTAAATATTTTATGTAAGATAGATAATTTTTTAAATTTGATGCATAATTTTGTAGGTGTGGGGCTATGAGAGCCATTCCACAGTTAGGTGGTTGTCACGCCATTTTGGAGCATCTTGATTATTTCCCTCGATTTTTGAAGTGGTTTTTTACGAGGCCAGCTAAGATGGATTGGTGTGCTTCTTTGCTCGAGAAGAGGTATGTATGTAAATTTTTTCTTTGTGAAGTTTATATTTTCTAATTGTATTTTGTTTTACTGCTGATTGAAGCTTTCACCCACTCAGTCCCTTTTGAAGCTGAAAAAGCTTATTGTTACTAAAGATCTTCTCAGATGACCCAGTCGATAAGTGTTAAATTCTGACTCTAGAGAATCCAATATGTTATGCAAAAAATAGATATGATCAGGAAGTAGCAGAGAGGTCTTGAGGATAGGATCAGAGGTATGATGAGGAGTGATCGATGCAAAATCTGCACAAAAATTATAGCACAGACAATTAAATTTATAATAACCTGA
Source organism: Plectranthus barbatus (assembly GCA_026898455.1). NCBI lineage: Eukaryota > Viridiplantae > Streptophyta > Magnoliopsida > Lamiales > Lamiaceae > Plectranthus > Plectranthus barbatus. The sequence continues at coordinate 1,102,634 of JAPKLW010000036.1, read as the reverse complement.
AGGTTATCGAACCCACATGGATAGCGCAATAAAGATATTTCATGTACTGAATATAGTTTTTCAATCCTTTGTTTGGGTAAATCCAAATTCAAGGGTTTTTGGGTTTATAAAAATAACTTTTTGAAAAGTACTCCCTCCGTCCCATTGCATTAGACACGAAGGGAGTGACACATGAACCGAGACAAAAAATAAATGATTTTTTAAAGAAAGATTAATACTAAAAATATTAATAAAATAAACACTAATTACCTACTTAAAATCACATCTCGCACACACACACTGACTCAGTGAGTTGAGACCAGAATGAATTCGATTACTAAATTTGAGCAAACAAAGCAGGATCCATCAACCACAAAAAGAAATTAAAGTAGAAGAGATAAATTAAACACACAAAAATAGAGATTTTATTGGAAAAGATGAAGATTTATATTACATAAAAGTGGAAGCACCTCTTCTCTCAAACATACCATCTAACGGAAGAGGGCAAATATACATACATATATAAGCACACACACTAGTCGTCAGAGCACAAGTAAAAAAGCGAGGGCTCTGATCTAGATTAATTTATTTATTCAAAGACGCAATCAAACTACCATAATCCAGTCGAAAGGGGGGCAAAAAAACTAGCCCGATTAGCGGAATTTGACGAGCAACAAGTGATGCGGAGCTCAGGCATGGTCGCGGTAGCCTCCCTGTGGTGGGCTAGTGGTGGTGGAGGTGGCGACGGAGCTCGGAGGCGGGGGTGGGGGTTCGATGGGCTGATTAGTGGTGAGAGGCTGCGGTGGTGGTTCGTAGGGGAGAGGCGACGGTGGTGTTGGGCGAGAGGCGGCCGTGGCTGGATCGGAAGGTGTGAGCGGTGGTGAGAGGGGAGATCGTGGTTTGCAGGGGAGAGAGCAGCGACGGTTCGTAGGGAAATGAAAATCTGATTTGAGAGATAGAGATTTTGGGTTTGACAGGGGTAGGGTGGGAAATTTATGAATATTTGGGGGGTAGGGTAGTAAATTTAAGTGTAGTTAATTTAAATTATGTTTTGTTAATTTTTTGCCAAAAAAGGAAACGTGTCTAATAAATGGGACGGACCAAAAAGGAATACGTGTCTAATCTAATGGGACGGAGGGAGTAATTCAATTATACAAAAGCATAGATTCAAAGAAATTCTACCAAACTGATCAACATGCATGAAACAAATCATTCAAATCATAAAAGATACTTCGGGTGGAAAATCTGTTAAAGTGGATTCAATTCTTTGGTCAGACAATTAAAACCTAGATTATTAATTAGTGATTATATGCTCTCGGTCTAAAAAACACAAGTTAATCAATCTCAATAAAAATTAGATTAATCATACAACTGAATTCTTCTTGGTCAGACATAAAATCAATTATATTAAATTCTTTATTCCTATTATTAATTTTCACCTCTCGGTCAATCAATTAATAACAAAAAATTATTCTAGTTTTCATGTCTCGACCCTTCAATTGAAAAATAAATTTGAAACAAAACTAAAGAGTTTAAACCAATTCAAGGGTTTGAATAATTCGAATCAACAAATGTATCACACATGGAGAAATCCTAGAATCTGGTAAAGGATTTAGCCTAACATATTAAAATACAACTCTCAAATTATTGGTAACTCTCGAACACAACTCAAAATTATTGGTCAAGTTGAGCAACCTTAACTTTTAGTAATAATTCCCTACCTATGATAGATTTTGTACCTATTGGAGTAGTCTCAATATCTAGCTCGAAAAGGAGTTCGCTAATGGGTCTATGAGACTGCAGGTCGACGGAAGGAGTTCGACAGAAGTGGGTAGAGTCGTGTAGGTTGAGGAACTTGATAAGCAGTTCGAGTTGGATGGATATGGAAAAAATATGGTGTATATCTTGTTTCCTTGTTGAATAAGATTTATCCTAATCAGTATTAGATTTGGATAGGAATAAATCTATTTTAGATAGATAAAGATTTAAATATATCTTATCATATCTAGATTTTACATTCTATATGTATCTAGGAATATCTCCCTATATATACCCCTGCTCCCAAACAATTGTAATAGTCCATTACTGTTACACACATTGTATTTTCTTCACCATAATAAAATCATCACCGAGGAGGCTTGAAGAGTGGATGTAGAGCATAGCTCGAACAACTATAATTCTTTGTGTCATTTAATTTTCTGTTTGTTATTTGTGTCTGCAATCACTTCAATTCACAACAAAATGGTGCGGTGAACTTGGAGGAGGAAGGATTGCGATGGATTCAGCCAAGTTCGAGGTGGAGCGCTTCACGGGATCGAATGATTTTTGTTTTTGTAAGTTAAAGATGCAAGCGATGTTTGTACAACAAGGCTTGGACGGTGCCTTGAAGGGAGAGGCTGGGTTACGCAAGGCAAATATCGATGTGGCGATAGGTGATGAGGATCAGACGTTGATGTTGTTAAGTGCGCTGCCAAAGAGTTATTCGAATTTCAAGAAATCCTTAATGTATGGAAGAGAGTCATTGATCGTGGGTGAGGTTCAGTCTGTTCTAAGTTTGAAGGAGTGAAATGAGAAGAACGAGGAGCGAGAGAACACTCATGGAGAAGGCTTGGTGGATAGAGTGGCTCGAGGAAGATCGGAGATGAGGAATTTCAATAGGGGAAATTGAAGGTCGAGGTCAAGGACAAAGCCATGATCGTAGCCAAAGGTCAAGTGCTTTCTCTGCCAAAAGAAGGGACATATCAAAAGAGATTGTCCTGAGAGGCAGATGAAGCAGGAGCAGAAGTAGGTGGATGTAGCTGTTTGCATTGGTAATTTTGAATGAGCGCTCGGAGAGGGAATGAATAATGGATTAAGGTTGTACATTCCACATGACACCTAATATGTCATGGCTCGATGGGTTCGAGGAGCAGGAGAACTCGCGTGTTCTTCTAGGTAACAATAAACCATTCAAGGTGGTTGAAATGGGTTCGGAGAGGATTATGATGCATGATAATACACAAACAGTACTTCAAGGTGTAAGGTATATTCTGGAGCTTAAGAGAAATTTTATCTCTTAGAGGATGCTCGACGAACTGGGTTACACGATCAATGTTGAAGCTCGGACTTTGAAGGTGTGTAAAGGATCCCTTGTCTTGATGAAAGGAGCTTGAACGAACGGAATATACACTCTGATGGGGAGCACGGTGATCGGGGTAGCTTTGATAGTGACGGTTGATAAGTCAATACTGTGGCACAGGCAACTCGGTCTCGTTAGTGAGAGGGAGCTGTAGGAGTTAGATTTCTGTGAGAATTACATCTATGGGAAATCTCATCTTGTAAAGTTTGGAGTAGGTCGACAGAGAGCTCGAGAAACTCTGGACTACATCCACTCAGATCTATGGGGACCTTCAAGGGTCAGTTTGAATGGAGGAGCAAGGTACTTCATGAGCCTCATTGATGATCGCTCAAGAAAGGTGTGAGTCTACATCTTGAAGAATAAGACTGATGCTTTAGAGACCTTCAAGAAGTGCAAAATGCTTATAAAAAATCACACTGGAAGGAAGGTGAAGTAGCTGTTAACTGACAATGGCCTTGAATATTGCTCGAAAGAGTTCAAGAAGTACTGTTTGAAGAAGGGTATTGCAAGACACAAGACAGTGGCGGGAACACCTCAGCAGAATAGATTTATGGAAAGGTACAATCGAACGTTGCTGGAGAGAACGAGGTGCATGCTGTTCAGTGCGAAGTTACCCAAGTCGTTCTGGGCAGAAGCAATGACTACTGCAGCTTATTTGATCAACTGGTGCCCCTCGACTGCACTAGGTTTCAAGACACCAGAAGAAATATGGTCTAGTCATCCTCCGAATTTTAGCAACCTTAGAGCTTTCGGTTGCGTAGCTTATGCTAATGTCAAAGAAGATAAGCTTGGGAGGAGGGCATTAAAATGCATATTTATCGGGTACCCCAAAGGTGTGAAAGGGTACAAGTTATGGTGTCTCGAGCCGGATATAAGAAAGTGCATCATTAGTAGGGGTATGACGTTCAAGGAGGAGCTAGTTGGAGATCTGGATAAGGGGGCCGAGGAATGAGCAAATGTTCTTGAGAAACAAGGTGGTGCTTTGGAGGAACGGTCTGACAAGGTCGAAGGAAATAAATCAGTTGCTAAAATGGAGGTGGAGTTGACCAGTGGGTCGAAGAATGCATCTCAGGTGGATGGGGAGATCGAGGTGCTTCGAGGGTTAGGTGCGCTACAAGATTATTATCTCACTAGAGATAGGAAACGAATGCATATAAGACCTCCCACTCGTTTTGGATATGCTGATATAGTAGCATATGCCTTCATTATGGCGAAAGAGGTATAGCTGGATGATAGTGAGCCGAAGAGCTATACCGAGGCCATAAGTTGTAAGGAGAGGCTCAAATGACTTGATGCCATGAAGGAGGAGATGGACTCCTTGTAAAAGAATAACACCTGGGAGTTGGTGGATAAGTCAGGGGAGAAACAATCGATAGTTAGCTGTAAGTGGATTTTTAAGAAGAAGTAGGAGGTTCCTGGGGTTAGATTCAAGGCTAGACTTGTTGCTCGAGGCTTCACGCAACGGGATGGTGTGGACTATGGCGAGGTGTTTGCGCCAGTGGTGAAACACAGGTCGATTATGCTGATCTTGTCGTTAGTTGCTCTGTACAACATGGAGTTGGGGCAACTGGATGTGAAGATCGTATTTCTGTATGGAGAGCTGGAAGATATGATCCTTATGACGCAGCTCGAGAATTTCAAGGAACCGATAGAGGGGAGAAGGTGTGTCTTCTGAAGAAGTTATTATATGGATTGAAGTAGTCTCTGAGGCAGTGGAATAGGCAGTTCGGAAAGTTTATGGTTCAATAGAACTTTGTTCGATGTAAAAATGATCCATGTGTTTATTTTCGAGGTGAAGATATGAAGACTCGAATTTATCTACTACTGTATGTAGATGATATGCTTATAGCGAGTCGATATAAACAAGGGATAGCTGAACTAAATGAAGCTCTGAGTCAGGAGTTCGAGATGAAGGATCTCGGTTGTGCTTGAAGGATCCTGGGTATGGAAATAGTTTGAGACCGAGCTCGAATAAGACTCACATTATCTCAAGAGGGATACTCGATAAAAGTTTTTAAGAAGCTTGGAATGAAGGATGTAAAGCCTGTTCTCACTCCATTAGCAGCTCATTTCAAGTAGAGTGATGTTGGGAAACTCGACGAGGAGGTACGAGAGCTTATGAGAGGTGTTCCTTATGTGAGCATTGTTGGTTCGTTGATGTATGCTATGGTCTGTACGAGACCAGATCTTGCTTATGCTTTCAGCATGGTTAGTAGGTTCATGGCCTAACCTAGGAAACAACATTGGACAGCTCTAAAGTGGGTCCTTAGGTATGTCCGAGGAATAGTTGGGACAAGTCTATTTTTTTAGTGTGATGGTTCAAGCTCAAGGATCCCAGTCAAAGGGTTTGTAGACTCGGATTATGCAGGATGTATGGATATGAGGAAGTCGTTGACGGGTTTTGTGTTCACATCGTATGGAACAACGATTAGTTCGAGAGCAAGTCTGCAGAGGGTAGTTGTCTTATCTTCGACGGAGGCGGAGTACATTGCCTTGACCGAAGCGATTAAGGAAGGTATGTGGTTGCTCGGGTTTATGAATGAACTGGGGATTGATCAAGGAAAGATGAAGGTTTCCTGTGATAATCAAGGTGCTTTGCAGCTGGCAAAGAATGATGTTCATCATGAGAGAACTAAGCACATAGATGTGAAGTTCCATTTTATTAGAGATGTGGTGGCAGCCGGAGAGGTTGAGCTGCACAAGGTCAACACCCTCGATAATACTGCAGATATGATTACAAAGCCAGATCCAAGTACTAAGTTTGAGTAATCTTTGGAGCTGATCAAACTGTTGAAGTCGAACTGAAGATGAGGTGCTAAGCTGAGGTGATATTGAGCCTAAGGTGGAGAATTGTTGGAGTAGTCTCAATATTTAGCTCGAAAATGAGTTCTCTAGTGGGTCTATGAGACTGCAGGTCGATGGAAGGAGTTCTACAGAAGTGGGTAGAGCCATGTAGGTTGAAGAACTCGATAAGTTGTTCTAGTTGGCTGGATATGGAAAAGATATGGTTTATATCTTGTTTCCTTGTTGAACAAGATTTATCTTAATCAGTATTAGATTTCGATAGGAATAAATCTATTTTAGATTGATTTAGATTTAGATATATCTTACCATATTTAGGTTTATATTCCTTATGTATCTAGGAATATCTCCCTATATATACCCCTGCTCCCCAACAATTGTAATAGTCCATTATTATTACATACTTTGTATTTTCTTCCCCATAATAAAATTATCACCGAGGAGGCTTGAAGAGTGGACGTAGAGCATATCTCGAACCACTATAATTCTTTGTGTCATTTAATTTTCTGTTTGTTATTTGTGTCTGCAATCGCTTCAATTCACAAAAGTACCACATATTATCCTATACGCCAACATGGTAGAAGGGTCATGAGAGGCACAAAGATCAAAAGTAGTGGGTCTAAAAGCACAGATAGGTGAAGACTAACACTCCACCCTGTCTGAGCTTGAGCTCCTCATCCAGGATGGTAGGTGACATCGTAATGGTAGTTTTGTGGACTTTGGTGGTGAAGAAAGTGCTACGAGGAGCGGTTTTTTCCCACTTGTAGACTTTTTCCAATAGGAACAAATAGAAGCAATTGGGAGTTGCGATGATGAAGTCAAACAGGGTTGCTTTATTCAGTGTTCCGCGCAAAGGATCATATGTCCATGGAATATTGATCTTGGAGGAGCTCGATGTTGAGAATATTTTTTGGAACTCGAAACACTCTTTTTTGATGTGTGTGAGCGCTCTATGTTTCTATTTGGACAGAGTTACCAATTGAGAAATTGGAACTCCATCCGGAATGTTAGTTTCTAGGGCATCAAATGCGATGGAGATGATTTTCATCTTTACAAGGATTTAAAACTTGTGATTTGAAGAGATCTTTTGTAATCTTGAAATTATGAAAGCTATGAGGATCAAAAGTTGTTAATGAAGAATACGACGAAGTATTTGAAGCAAAAACATCTTATCAAACCTTCTCGTCCTTTAGTTGAGGGTTCAACGATTAAGATTTCTTCATCGACCCACCTTCAGCGGTTGAGATTAATCATGTGCTGCATGATTCGGTGAAGGATCCATAGTTCGAATTAATGGCGTGAAACATAGTTTGACGTGGCAAAATATTTGGGCTTGCATGATTGGCTCCAGTTATATGGATTTGAAATTAGAATTAATTTCCGCCACTCACATATGATATGTTGCATCAATTATCTCTATCAGTTATTTTTCGTATTTCATATTAGTACAACTGAGAGCTGGGACTTAGTTGTTGTCTTGATAACTAATAACTGACTACTAGATAACATATATGTAACTGATGACTGCTTGATGTATCACAACTTGAAGTAACTTAACATAGAGCTTAGACTCAGTTGGCCTAAACACAATTGATTATATGAGACTCAGTTCACATGTTTATAACTGAGAGCAGGGACTCAATTATATTCTGCTACTCACTAAGTAATTAACAACTAATAAGTTGTTAGAGAATGTAATGTCCAGTCAATATCAGAGAGTGTAATGTGCAGCGACTCAACACAACCTTGGTCTATAAAAACCTTCGCGCATGATACCACATGTTGGTCCCGAAATAAGAGAATGTAATGTGCAATGGAAAGTAGGTTTAACTTGCACTTCTTCTCCGAAACTGACTGAAACTCAGTTTCGGGTTTATGAAAATTAGTTTTAAGCTTAGAAAGGTATTAGGTGAGTTTCACAAGAATAATCTTCATTACTTAGCCAAGTATTCAAGGTTTTAAAAGTAAGTATGGGAAATTAAGTATGCTGAATCTTAATTGAAAGAAAATAAATGACTCAGGATTTTATAGTGGTTCAGACGTAAAACCCTATTTCCACTCTTATAAACTTAATCGGGAATCCACTAAGTTTGATATAAGCCTCCTTACGATATATGAACAGCCCGTCGATACTCCGTCCTTCGGTTTGTTGTTTTCACTCACCTAGGAACTCCTTGTCACTCACCTACGCATCCCGCAGCCTTCTTCCTGGTGGTTTGGAAGTTTACACGTTCTTCCCAGAACTAATCTTGGTGGCTAGACGCCTGTAAGAATCAGTATTCCAGAGTAAAATACTGACTGCTATGAATATTACTTAGTAAGTAATATTCACCAGAGTATAGCTTCAGCCTCGTGCTTATAAACAGAAGAGCGAAATGTTTAACTTGATTTGGAAACTTAAGTCTCGTGAACATAATCACGGAATATTAGAGGACTTTTCAGTACAAAGTTTGGCAGATCTTTGGCTTATCTTAGCTTGAGAGTTCATTACCTTTTCTGGTTGAGTTGTAGAGCTATTTATAGCAGCATCCTTGGGCATTTGAATCTCTGCCAGTTAGACACACAATTCTAGTCGCTAGAGATAGGAGGAATGTCGTCCAATCATAGCCATTCTTTGGTATGTCTTCTCTGCTCTAAAAAAGTGTACTTCCATGTACTTTCTACCAGCTCTTGTCAGACTCAGTTTCAGTCCGAGGAATCCAAGTATGGACATCCTCGTACTGACTCTTACTTAGAGTTTATTCGCCTTTAAGTCTGACTGAGCTTGGTTTGCCTTGTCTTCCACGTGTTTACGAAATAAGGCCTCCATACTGACATTCCATAGTAAGTTTATACATCCTTCATACTGACTCCTCATAAGTCAGTATGGTAGTCTCTATACTGAGTACCCATACTCAGTATAGGCCTTGGCCATTCTTAGTGAAACCAAGTTTCACGCACGAACACTTCTTCAAATCTCGAGCATCTCCTTTGCTCGGTCTTTAGCACCTAAGTTCTATTACAACACGAATAATCCTATACATGGATTACATTTTAAAACTCTAAAAACTTAATTCTAAAGTAAGTTTTGACATATCAAAACATCAAATTATGGAGGGAACTAAAACTTAGTTCCTAACACCTATATAAGTCAACACAAAATATATAGCAACACAAAAAACCTATATGTCGGCATAAAAAGCAATATAGATGGATATTATTTTATTTAGTTGATATTGATATGCATCATTTACCATATCAAATCTTATCCAATATATAAATAGGTGTTATTAGGCATGAAATTATGGATGTTTTTATTATTTTCTAATTCAACTTTTGGAGTTGAAGAAGAACGGAGTTCAAGAAATGACGATTCTTGATCTTGATCTGTTCTCTACTCTTCTCTTTTATTATATTTTTACTCAATGTTATTTATTTTCAAGTTTCTTATTTCAATTATGAGTAGCTATGTTTTTTAGAATATTCTAGGTTTTAACAACTTTCTTAATGCATGTTTAGGTTTAATTAATTAAATTACCCTCTTGTGTTTGATTTATGAATTTCCGTTTAATTCTCAATCTGAATTAATAGGCTAATAGTTTAGGTTGCAAATCATCACTCATGGACCGTGAGGTGACATGAATTTTCAAAATATGATTTAACAGAAAAGAATGAGAAGTAATTATGTATCGTAATGTTTAATCTGATATCATGGATTTTAGAACTATTTGAAGGACCGAGTTATGAAGGATTATTTGAATTCCATGTTTTCCTAATTCATCACTTTATGAAAAATTAAATTGCTTTTTTTTTTTTTTATCTAGGATAGGAGTTTTCCTTGAATCTGTGATTTTCTATTTGAAATTTTAATTCATTTTATTTACTACTTTGATGAGTTATAATCAATGAAAACATTTTTTATATGTTTGAAACTTCGTCTCAATAACTAAAATAATTCACCTTATAATTACTTGTGGGATCAATAATTTATTTTTGTCACTATACTATTTGCATTGTTTGAAAAGTAGCGATCAGATTTTGGCGCTATTGCAGAAGAATTGTCTGATTCAAATCTATTATTGATTCTACCTATAATTATTGATTTAGGATTTTCAATTATTTTTTTTTTCAGTATCGACCGACATACCCTTTGTGTTGGTTGGCATGCATAATAAATTTTTAATTTTGTATTTATTTTATTTTCTAGTAAGTGGATGAAAAGAAGATAAAGAGTTTACATCTAGAGGATTTTGATTTGAAAATTGAAGTCACTAGCAAAAAGAAGAATAAGATGGAAGAGGAAGATAACAAACCACCACCTACATGGGAAGATGTAGAATTGGTTGAAGCTGAGGTCTAATAGGTGAGGGCATTAGTTCTATAGTTAATGGCTACTCAGTTAGTTCTACAACAACAAATTCAGAATCAATTTCAAAAATCAACAGGCTGTGGAAGTTCAAGAACTAAATACCATTCATCGTATATTTCTATTGTATGTTAATAATAGTGGATTCGGAGTTGACATTAATGCCAACAATTGTGAGTTAAAGCATTGACTTATACAAATTGTTTAGCAGAACCAATACAAAGGAAAAACTATTGAGGATCCTTATGTTCACCTTAGCAAATTTTTGGATATTTGTGACACTGTGAAGTAGAATGGAGTTAGACAAAATGTCATCTGGTTGAGACTTTTCTCATTATCCCAGTACGATAAGGCAAGAACATGTTATTCAGCTCTAGACCGAAGCACTATTTGTAATTAGAAGGAATTCATAGCTCAATTTCTTGAAAACTTCTTCCCTTAAAGTGTGATCATAAAAAAGAAAAGCTGAAATCACTGACGTGCCTCTAGAAGTTCACCCTCTAAAAAGCTTGTCAAAGAATAAATTGTCAACCCGGTTCCTTCTCCGCTTCGCCTATTAGAGTACTAAAGTACCGAGTGAAGTTTGGTAGCTAGGTAAATTTCAAGTCGTTGAGTTTTGTCTAAAAATCCTAAGAAAGCAATGTAAATCTAACTAACCAAACATAACAAATCATCATCATTTCATCAACAACTCACACAATCAATATCCAATCACCGGTAAATCAAGACAACGAAGTACACAATTAAAGAAAAGAGGATGTTGAATCAAGTTTGGATGCAATCAATTAGGTCAATCTTTGTTGTAAACACAATTTAATTCCTATGAGGATGGACTCACACCCTACCCTAGTCGATCCCCAGTCACGGTGAACCTACCGTTGATGAAACTACCACCTCAAACAGTCACGTTATCGGCTATAGCTCACTCCAAAAGGAACGTGAATCATTGCCCTATTCACTCTACCCGCACATGGATTGGATAAAGTAACACAAGGAAACATGCTAATCGCGACACTCATATCCACGTAACGGCTGCAATACTCGTATCAATCATCACCTAAATTGGCTAATACCTACACTTAGGGATTGTGAAAAGGCTCTAGCATGCTCCAATCACACATAGAAAGGTAAACAAGCAAAAATCAATTCCAATTTCATGCATCCTCTCTCAATTCAACATCCAATAGAAGTTTAGCTCATCATATCCATCAATTGTGCAATTACAAAATGGAAATTGTTGAAAATCATTACAATTGAGAATAGAAAGAAGATTCTTCCCTAATTTGGTGTTGTGTCTTGATCTACCAAGCTTGATTCTTCAAATTTCCTCCAAGGAATGAGGTTGAAGCTCCTTGGTTGTGGATGAGAAGAATGGTAGTTACGATCGTGAGAGAGAATTCTAACTTCTAAGAATGAAATATGGCCAAAAGTCCCTCCTAATTCTAATTCTCCCCCTTTTATAGACAAGAAAAATGACCCTCGGATCGCCCGGTCGAAGAATGGCTCGCCCGGTCGAAGTTAGAAACCGCCAAATTGTTGAGCAACAGGGCTGCTCGCCCGGTCCAAAACGTGCTCGGCTGAGCCTTCCTTGAACCATGGCTCGGCCGAGCCTACCCATGCTCGGCCAGTCGAGCTCTCTGAAATGCAGCTCGGCCGAGCCTGCACAAGCTCGGGCGGGCGACACCTCAAAACCTCCAACTTCGTGCGATTTTCCACCGAAACTCCACCAAAAATGCTCGATTATGCTCAAAACTGAACCTACACACATGAAACACACAAAACACGAAAACCAAACCAAAACACAACCAACCATGAAGAAAAACCTATGATACGGGCGTAAAATAACCAAAACAAGCACACAAACACACCAAAATATAGGTCAATTTACGCACGTATCAATCACCCACATTTCTCAAAGATATAAGGAAACGTTATATAAGGCAGGGGAGGGGTATAAAGAATTTCTTAGATTATGCCCAGACCTTGGAATTGATACTGAGGAGAAGATTTGCCACTTTTATGGAGGTCTAAATTCGCGAACTAAGGAATTTATGGATATCTCATTTGGAGGATCCCTTATGTGCAAATCTGTTAATGAAGCTATGAAGATTTTGGGAAAGATGGTTAATTACCAATGACAAACTCAGAGATAAATGCAAGCCGAATCTGCTGAACTAGTGGTGGAGGAATCAAGTTTGATAATTGAAGTGAAGAAACTGTGAGAAGATCTAGCTAGATTTGAGACTGTTAGAGTGAGTGCTCCTGTTAAGATAATCCAGAACAATGCTTTGGCGCCAGTTGATGTGAACTAAGTGAATCGTGGTAGCCATCAGAGTAATGCGATTAATACTCAGGTACATATTGATGTGAATTATGGGGTTACCAAAATAACTACCATTCTAGATATCCAACAAACAACCAGGCATACAATCACAACAATCCTAGGAATCACCCAAGTTTGTCTTATACTAAACTTAATGTTACTCAACTGCCTCCTCTTGGTTTTACCGTGCAGAATGTAGAAATTATTGAGCCCAAGAAACTTAGCCTTGAAGAATTTTTTATTTAATACATGAAGGATAATTATTCAAGGATTGGAAAAGTGGAGCAAGAATTTAGGGGGATACACAGTTCGTTAGATTTTTGTATACTGCAAGGCATTATGATTGGTATATTGGTAAATAGTTTTGTTTGATATACTAATAATCATTAATGTTTTGTATACAATCATACAATAATCTTTTCTGATAAACAAAAATACAACGAGAACAATGATATCCTCTTATCTCGTCGATAAGGAGATCATACGGTGTGTAGAAGATCACGAAAGATCGTATGGATTGCTTGACCTAGGGAGATATAAAAAGTTGTCACAACTAAAACATTCCAAGGGTAGACTGTTGGTTTAGACTGTAGCACATTCAGTATTTAGTGGCTTATCTTGGTAGCTAGGTGTGCTGGTACGTTTGGTACGTATTGATAGGACCTAACTAAGATTGATTCTTTTATCTAACATTAAAAGAATCTTGATCTTGATTGCTTGATGAAATCTGAAGCCTAATGAAGGTTCAAGATGTAGGAACTGAGTCTAAAATAGGCATTTCGATTTATGGAATATCAAAATAAATTTTATGACAAACATCAAATGCCCTATGCATGTTCCTATTTAATTTAATGTGTATATTGAAGGAATACCTCAACTCCTGCGGATTGAATGATTGCGGTAGATGGTTGATGGTGTTCTTATAGATCTGATCTTCTGATCGGTTCCTTCACTCGATCCGGAAATCTGGTGAGGATGCACTACTGGATTGAAACTGCACTGGAGGAAATCAATTCCTCCTTTCCCTCCTACTGTAGTAGTCGACCACTCTCTCACTCTCTCTAAGGTTTCAAATATGAAACTTTAAACTTATGTGGGAAGTGAGAGAACTGATCTATTTATATAGATATGGAGAATCGGCTATTAGGGTTTAATAAACCCTAATGGGCTCTCAGAATTGTTGGGCCAGACCAGGGATCAAATGCAAATAATAAAGTGGGTCTCCTATTAAATATTTCCATGTTCAACCGAGAACATAATTGATTAATAAACATTAATTCATGCCACAAGAAAATTAATGCTGACCTACCCCTTTATTACAATATTATTAGGAACGGGTTGCATTGACTTAGTTAATCCCCATATTAAGGTTTCAGACATTCATTAATTAATTTAGCATATGACAATTAGCTGTAATCAATTAATCTCTTATTATTCCTGAGTAGTACCACTCAACCCTTATCGCTTATGCTTGAATCAATGATTCAGTCTGCAGGACTTAGCATAATAAACCTCATGAGCTTCCCAGTGAATGACACCATCCTGAAACGGATATGGTTATCTAAATCCAGCCTGAGAAAACCCACATAAACTGCCCTCACCCAAGATGCAGATATACGAGTACATGTAAGACTCTCCACCATAGCAAGTCAAAGTGACATTCAACCCATGTGTGCCCCTCATCTTTCAATAAACTTTACATTCGACCAAGTTATTGAGATCTTTACTCATTCATATGTCAAGTAGAATGATTCATCTCACTGTTGATCCTATTAATACATTGTAATATACCGGTCACACAAAAAAGTCAAGATAGACTACTTATGAACTTGTGTGGCGCAGCCTCAACCAACAGCCAAACCAGAAATAGTCTCAGTTGTGATAACTATTTATATGTCGCTAGGTCGAACGATCTATACGATCTTTTGTGATCTCATACACACCGTATATCTCCCTATTAACGAGATTATTGGATGTGTTTGTTTGCATCGTATGATTATTAATTCAGATTGGAGTTTTTTTATTGCAAGTCATTAATGATTACCAGTATATTAAACCTAACGTTTTCCAATATACCAATCATAACGTATACAATTCCAACACAAGAGGTATACACAAGTTTGTGTATAAATTTGTGATACTATGATGAAGAGTCTTACATGTGCTTGTATGTCTGCTTCTTGGGTGATAACAATTTGTATATGACTGACTGTGACTAAAATTAGGTAACCATATCCCGTATTGGGTTGTGACATTCCCTAAATAGCTCAAAAAGGTTCATTTATGCTAAAGTCCTGCAGACTGATTAAGTTCAAGCATTAATGAAAAAGGTTGACTGGTGTAACTTAGGAATAAAAGATATTAATTAATATTGGAGCTTGTGAGAACTCGAATTAATGAATGTTTGTAACCTTAAATATGGGAATATACCGAGCCAATGCAACCATTTCCTCATAACATGGTAATAAATGGGTAGGTTAGTATGGATTCTCTGGTGGCATGAATTAATATTAATTAATTAATAATATCCCGGGTTGAATGTGAGAATTAATTAATTTTTAGGCCCTATTTATTATTTGCATACTGGCTCCTGGTCTGGCCCATGAAAAGCTCAAGCCAATTAAGGATAAGAATTTCCTATAAATCCTCCCTGGTACTCAGATCACGACACACCATAAGAACATAAGTTGCTAAGCAACAAACCAGTTTGGGAGCTGCAAGTAGGCGACTAGGATTAGAGTAGGGAAGGAAATTTTGTTTCTCAAATGGTGCAATATCCGGTAGCAGTCCTCACCAGATATTCTGATAGGAGCAAGGGACACAACTCAGAAGATTTGATCTGGAGGATTATTTTCTTCTCTCTCTTATATTATTTTAATTTTAATTATTCATTAAATTCAAGATATTTAATCTTTATTCTGAAGGATTAAATACGGAAGTCGAGGATTCAAAGGTTTCAATCCTTTTGCTCTGAATTGCAGACACTACGGATGATAGGTAATCCAATAAACCTCCTCATGAAAATTAAATTATTAAATAGGAGCATTCTAGGGAATAATCGATGTATGACAATTAATTAGATATCCACAGAGTTCCTTGGTTCAATTGAATTATGTGAACTTCGGTTCATGGTATAATTCCCTTCACAGTTTACTTTAGAATATCACTAAGCATATGCATGTAATGGAGGCACAAATGGGTCAAATAGCGACTACAATGAGTTCATAGCGCAAGTCGAGACAACTTCCAAGCAACATATAGATAAATCTAAAGTATGTAAATGAAATAATGGTGAAAGTATGGAAATCGTATGACAATGAAGCAGAACATGCCTCAAAGTCGAGCGACATCCAAGACATGTTGACCAACACACCCATGTTGGCCGACATGTTGAGAGATATCGAAGAAAAGACTATATAAAAGAAGAATCGGTCGGCACAATAGAAAGAGGGGTATAAATTATTCGACATGTCTATATCGATCGACACAGATCCATGTCAATTGACACATAGCTCGACAACACCTCTTGTGCCTTTCCCACATATATTTGCTATGATAATGGTTATTTAAAACATCACACAGTTCTTGGAGAATATAAAAAAAGTACACTTGAGCATTCTTCTCATTGATGTTTTAAGTGAAATACCTAGGTTACCTTACTTCTATGAAAAAATGGTAACACAAAAATAATTTACCAATGCATGGAACTGTGCCTATTAATGAGGAATGTAGTGCAAAAAGCTGCCACCAAAGAGACAAGATCCAGGAAGCTTTATTGTGTTATGTGAGATAGAAGGATACAAATTTGAAAAAGTGCTTTATGACACTGGAGTCAGAATTAATCTGATGCCATTATTTTTTTTTTGTAAGAAGCTAGATATTGGAATTTTTAAGACAACAACTATCACTCTACCGATGGTTGATCATACAATTTCTCGCCCTCAAGTTACTGTGGAAGATGTTCTTATACAAACTCATAATTTAATTTTTCCTGCAGATTTTGTACTGCTAGATATGGATGAGGATATGAACGTTCGTCTTATTCTGGGAAGATCATTTTTTCCCACCACTGGACCTTTGATAGACATGAAGAATGGAGAGATAACTCTTCAAGCCCATGAGAAGAGTCTGCCCAGCACAATCGATAAAAGCTAAATACTCATGCAGTGTCATTGAATTCATATCAAAGAGGATGAAAATGATTTGAAGGAAACTAAATAATCAAAGATTAGAAGAAGTCAACTGATGAAATTATCAACTAAGTCAGCCGAAGAAAGACCAGTCAGTTGCTCTCCATCTAAGTTCTACGCATTATCAGAAAGTAAAATTCCACATCCTAGATGAATTAAGATTAATATTGTCAAACTTTCAACGTAAAACAAACACTGATATAGAGGTAACCCAATGTTTTTTAGTATATTTTGAATTTATCATTTTAGTACTTCACCCTTTTCCTTAGAGTTATTTTTTCTTTTAAAAAAAATTAGCTCGGTATTGATCAACACACTCTACGTGTCAACGACACATGGGAAGGAGTTTGGAGATTACATTTTAGGATCTATCAACATGACCTAGATTTCGACCAACAAAAAGAAATTTGAAGATGGTTTGTCTTGTTGACATTGCCGTTGCGTGATTACTTCGTAGATTTTTAGTTTTTACGTCTGATTTTCAAACTTTTTCACTCTTAAAGTGAAATAAGTTTGGAGGGATGTGGAAATCATACTGAAACCTTTCTATCCTTTTTGGTTTTATGATTTTAGTCAATTTTTTATTTTGATTACTTTTTAATTGATTTTTTGTTAAAATTTGAATTCTTTCTTTGTAAAACATAACTTCGAGACTTATGATCAATCATTAACTAGTTTGAACTGATTGAGAATGTTATTGAGAAGCAAATGAAAGTAGAATACCAAATGAATAATTGATTTTTTTATGCTGCCACTTTCATGTTTGCTTTAGTTAGATTTTATGTGTTGGTCCCCGAGATCAGGGTAATTTTAATGTAGTGGAAAGTTGAAGGTTCTTGCACTTATCTTGCTGAGATTCTGACTCAACAAGGATTTAAAGAAAATGTTTTAAGCTTAAAAAGTTCTTAGATCAATTACAGTTTATACTCCAGCACTTGAGGTGCTGGGTTTTAATTTAGCGATAAGCAATAAACAGCGAGAACTAGAAAAAATAAGAATTTTACTGGTTCGGACAACCGTCCTACATCCACTCTATAGTCTGCTAACTGGAATTCACTAAAACTTGATAGAAGGAGTTGAACTTGATCTCTAACTACAGGCAGCACCTTTGTCGGGCCACAACGCACCTTCAAGTAGCTCCTCCGATATCAATCTTTTCAGCAACCCTTGGAGTGAGGATGCACCTAGCAGCCTCCTTGAATGCCGGACTTAGGAGTTTTAAAGTTCCTCCTTGAACTTATCCAACTTGTGGCAAAAGCCCATAATAGTAAACCTTAATGAGTAAGGTGACTGTTGAGTTCTTTCTAGGATAGAAGGAACTCCATGATAACTCTAGAAGTAACCTTCTAAAGTCTCGTGTTTATCACCCCGGATAGCTTCTGCGAAGCCTCAAAATTTTAATTGTTCAGTAGAGAATTCGGCAGAGTTTATGCTTGATTTTTGCATATAATTTATCTTTTTTTTTCTACAAATCCTCTGCTATATATAGACAAAGATTCAAAACTTTGAATCATTAGTCCGTTAGAGACAGATTGGTGAACGGTCAATCTTCTTCCTTCCTTTTTCAGAACTGCACAGAGACATTTAGGTCTCCCTGTGCTGATTCGTTCTTTATCTGACATGCATGCCTTGTGTCATAACGGATCTCCAAGTGATACTCCATCGTTCTGAATGTTGATGTGTAAACCTTCAGATCCAAGAGATTTCTTAAAATCCTGAGAATGATGGTCTTTTCATTTTGATTTGCCCGCTGCAGACATCTATTAGACTCTGGGAATGCTGTTGTAGGAACTCTCTTCTGAGTCCGCTAAGCATTTGCTGAGATCTCAGCAACCTTGCTGAGATCTAGCATATTGACATTTTGCTTTACTTCAGAGTCTTCATTATTTGTTTGCTATATTCTTCTAGAAATCTTGAGACTTGCTAAGTGACCTCAGCAATCTTCATGTATTTCTCAGTTCTTGTTAACTTTCCATATCTTCATTGTTTTGCTAGCCTCTTCAGCAATCTCCAAATCTCTCCGGAATATTGCTAACTCTTCAATTCTTCAAGAGCTTTGCTAGCTATTTCAGCAACCATTAGCAATCAATTCCTAACTCTATCACAACTCAACCAAAAGTATCCTATACAGGACTTTTACAATTTCATCATATTGCTAATTTGCTAGAGACTAAGCAAACCTAGCTTTGATGCACCAAAATAAATACAAATAATATACGATCAAAGGGGTACACCCAATAATTTGCCCCTTTTTGTTGCGATCAAAGCCCTACCAAAAACTATCTTGCTGATCACGTGAAAGAAAACTTCTAAGTTTACAAAAATAAAACTAGTAATCTAACTCAGTATGTCGACTTCCTTAGACTCAACATTGTTAAAGAAAAACATCCTCCTCAAAACAGGAAGGATATTGCTTGATAAAATTTTAAAGCCCAAGCAAATGACTTAGTTAAATTTTGGAATTTCAGCAGCAATTAAGCACATAGCAACATTCACACAAGAAGAAAACAGAGCAATACGAATACGAACAATAACAAACCCTCAGCAGTCCACATCTATCATGCTAATTACACAAATAGTGTAAATTCAGCTAAGAAAATAAGATTAGAATTGGACAATGAGATTTTGTCTTCAATCTGGGTAAGTTTCCATTATATAATTTCAGCAATGAAGTACATGGAAACTAAAACCAGCAAAAGTTACAGAGATACAAAGATAGAAAGAAATTATTTCTGAGTTGCAGCAGAATCCGAATCCACATTCTTAGAACCTGGAAACCTAGTGGTTTTGTTGAGATTGTTAATTGATGTTATGGTATACTTCATGAATTTGTCCACCAAGGCGTCTCTCGTCTCTCTATCGATTCGTTCCCTCTCTTCTTTTATTCTTCTTTCTTCTCTATCTTCTTCCTCTTGTTGTCTCATCAAATCCTCTTCTAGATTTCTGTGAGCTTCCAGACGGAGACATCTCTCTTCCTCTTCCTTTCGCCTTTCAGCTTCTTCAGCCTTTCGTCTCTCTTCACCCTCTTTGATCGCATAAAAAAGGTTGGCAGAGAAAGATGCAAACTCTTCCTTCATTGGTAGGCGTAAGTCTTCCTTGGCCTTTTCCATTCTCGCATCCAGGACTGCATCAATATAGGCCTGAACATCCCTATGAAAAGTACTTGAGCTCAAGGGCTCAATAGTTAGGACCAGGGGTGGCTCAGTAGTAACAACTTGGCTAGTAGAAGGGGGTGGATTCTCAGCAAAAATCTCCATAAACTGGGGCTCCTTGACATGGTCACAACTTGAGCAACGACCCCCTTCATATCAATGTTGATATCTTCAATGTTCGGTTTGGGAGATTCCAGTTGTGGCTCATAAACTATTATGCATGCAACAAAATAGACCACGACATCCAAGATTTGAACACGAAACTCCTCCATTCTTCTTTTCTCTTTAGCCTTCTTCATCTCTTCATCTTCTTTGGCCATACGGGCCAGCAACTCAGCAGCAGCAACAACTTGCTTCCTTATTGCAAGAGACCTAAGCACGATCCCAGAGGTGGAAGACTCAGCAACTGGGGCATAGGCAGATTGGGGCAATGACCTGTCTCCCATTGTAGAACGATGCTCCTTGATCCTCTGAATCTGCTCCAACACCTACATCTCTGAATATTATCTAATGAGCGTCTGATCTATCCAATCATCAGCCCATTCCTCCTCTCTCCTCCAATATTTTAACCCCAAATGAGCCATCAAAATTGTACAATCTTCAAAACACAGCTCATGGTTTGCAAATTCAAACCTCCTCCATCGTTGGAATTCCTTCTTGAGAAAAAGAAGTTCAGCAGATTTACCTTCAAACTCTACAGCAAAGGTGGTCAAGAATTCCTCCGAGAGTTGGGCCTCAATAAATGGAGAAATTTTGTTCATCCATGGGATTAGGTCAGCGTTCTCCTCAACAGCAACCGCCACTGTTGGACACCAATGAGCGATTCTCTATGCTCGGAATTGGCAGTGTGGCAATCCAGTAGGAGGCACGCGGTAGATAGTCTCAATCACAGGTTGGTTACCTTTTCCCTTGCCATCAGCAACCAGCAGAGATTCCTTAGTAGTATCAGACACCGCACACATGTCGACTTCCTCCTCAACAAAATCACTTAGAATAGAATCAAAATATAAACCAGACACTTCGGGGGTGGAAGGAGCAGCACGCGTCTTCCATATGGAGTCAATTGTCTCCTCAAGATGTTTGGAGGAATCCACAGCAGTAGCCCATCCTAGGACTTTAGATGGTTAGAGTCCTAGGGCCTAGAGGCTTTGTTCTTCCCTCAGCCTTACTTTTCTTTTTAGGTAATGGAATAGAGATAATCCCCAAAAACTTTCCATTGCTTGCTTTGGAGGCCTGCAGATCTTCATAAATCACAATACCAAGAATGTTAGAATCAACACATTTAAATAAATACTGATCATGGTCCTCATCTGAGATGATTCAGCGTTCTTGGAATTAGCATACTTAGCAGCTTCCACTTTCTCAAGGCCAAAATCCCCTTGCACTATTGCCTTTACAATATCTTCAGAATTCTTAGCAGCACTGTCTCCTTCTTGCGTGACAGTCTGCTCAGCAACCACTTCAGCACCACCACTTTCACCTTGCGCAGTGGTCGGCTCAACAACCAGACTGGCACGGCTCCCTTCACCTGGCATGGGAATCTGCTGTTCAATAATTACAGCACCACTATCACCGCCTTGCACGGTAGTGGGCTCATTAAAGAAACTTGAAGACAACATCTTGTTGAAATCCTAGTCAGAGACAGCGTCAGGAATTTCACTTGATCATCCTCGGGCTCAGCAACCTACTTGCCCTTGCCTTTGTCTAATGCGGAGGCAATAGCTTTCTCAGCAATCTTCTCCTTCTCCTGTCTCTGCTTCTTAGCGAATTCCTCAGCAGATGCCTTGAGTTGCTCAAAATTGGCATCTCTATGCTGGAAAGTTATCTCCTGCATAAACGTGTTAAACTTCTACTCTTCCTGTTTCGCCATCTCCTCGGCCAACTTAACTTTGTTTCAAGATTCTTGCTCGGCCAGAGATATCAGCTGTCTCTTGGGGTTCCTTGGAGTTAAAACATCAGTGGGAATTTGAACCAAAATGGTATTCCTTTGAAAAGCATCACACCGTCCCTTCTTGGTGGTGACTTTTCCTTCAGCAGCATCGAGTTTTTGCCTTTTGTATTGTTTCTGCACTGGCTCATTTTTCCCTTGCTTCCGTCTTTTCTGGGGCTTGTTAGGGGTCCTCTTCTTCATTGGGGGCTTCTCAAGTGGGTCCATGCGAGTAAGGTCGAGAAGCTTCTTCATCTACTTGAAGAGATTTTCAGTCTCTGCCTCCCTGCTTGCCTCCTGTATCTCTTCCTTGGTCATGGGGACGACAGTTTGTGGAATAAATTAGCCCTTATCATATGATTCTTCGTCGGAGATGGGATCATTTGGATCCACATTCCTTTTTCCTATTTGAATCCTCGGACGCTTGACATCCACTTATGGTTGGCGGTGTTTGGTGACTAGCATGTAATCTGTGGGCAGTAGGGGCTTGCCTCTATCTAACATCACCTCGGGGATAAAACCCTCAATAAAATAGTTTATCTTCAGACCAATGCTGACATAGGTGGTGAAGGTGTGCTCAGTCTTGATTGTTAAGTTCTTCTGTGCGTGCTCCAGCCATTTGTTGTAGATGAACTCAACCCAATTGTCGGATGTTATGGTACGTTTCCATCATGACAACATACTTCTTCGTGCTGAGTTCGGAGTGTAAACTAGCTTAGCATTACAGTATCTAGATCACCATTATGGCCAAGTCCTTGTTCGATTCTTTGAGTTGTTTGATTGGTGTTGCAACATTCCACAACTTCTCAACATATTTCTCCTGCTTCTACTGCAGCCAACGGTTTTTCATCTCATCCTTATCTTCAACCATATCGGTGGCGATGTTTTCTCTTTTCATTCCGTAGATCGTATTTAGCAGCAAGCACTCATGGGCTAACTGTGATCAAGGTTCCAAAAACACATGTCGTAAATGACGACTTGTATTCAGCGATGACTGCTCTGGCGTAGAACTCCGCCACCATATATGGCCTGAACCTCAGCAGTTCTGTAGTCAAGCATTTCAGTAATTTTTCACTCCTGAGCCGATTTAGAATCCATGACGGGAAATGGTTTGCGCACAGCGGCTCATAGAGGATCATATCTTTTTGGACTTGCGCAACCCTCTTCGGTACATTGGTAAGTGATCCCTCCATTTTCTTTTTAGCTATGGAAACCAGACGTTCATGCCCTATTAAATTTTTAATGTGTTCCTTTTTTAAAATGCCAATAAACATCGTCATATGTGTGATATGTGCATAAAATAACCTATATTTCGATGTTTGTGCGTGCATGTTTGAGTTTATTTTACTCATATATCATATGCTTTTTGTTTGTTTTTGTTGTTTTTCATGTTTTGTGTTATTTGGAGTGTGTAGGATAGGTTTGGAGCATAATTCATCATTTTGGGTTGAGTTTTGGTGGAAAATCGACCGATCCGAGTTGCAAAGGTTGTGAGGATCCAGAGGAAGACAGACCGATCCTTATTTGGATCCACCAATCCAGAGCCTAACAGACCGATCCAAATTTGGATCGACCAATCCAGAGCCAGATAGACCAATCCAGATTTGGAACGACCGATCCTGGCAGTTTAGAGCCATGGATTGGTCGATCCCTGCTTTGCTCGACCGATCTGCCCATTTCAGAGGCAAATCTCGGTCGATCCTAATCCAGACCGCGCCATTCGGAATGGGCTGCCTTGGCGGTTTTTCAGTTTCAAACCATCTTGGGCGATTCGATATCAGTCGGGGCGATCCGGGGCTCTACCAAATCATTATAAAAAGGGGGAAACTCGCATTTTTTAGGGATTATTCAGAGTTTGGACACTTTTGACATTTTTAGGCAAAATCTTGATAGTTTCTCTCTTCAATTCCATACTCCATCATTTCCAACCCTAATTCAAGGTATCTTAGAGCAAATCTACCATTCCTCGGAGAAGAATTGAAGACTAGAGGGGTAGATCAAGACCAAGAAAATCCAATTGAGGAAGAATCATTTACTACATATCAATTGTAATGGATCTATTTCAATTTAACTTTGTATTAATACAATTGAGAGGTATGTGTAGGAATTTCTGGTGAACCAAATCACAAAATCCAACTGAACCGCATCGATTTATGGATATTGCATACAAAAATAATTCACAATAAAATCCTAGCATGCTCCTATGAATTTAATTTGAATTGTGGATTACAGAATATACCTTAAATCCATAGATTCTGATCTGATCCTTTGCGTTTGAATGTTCCATTTAATTCAACCACGCGACTCAATAAATCTTTGGAATATGAAATTAGAATACTAATTTCAAGATTTAATTGAATAATGAAAATAAAGAAACAAAATCCTGTTCTCCAGATCATATCTTCAGGGCTGTGTCCCAATGTTGTTCAGATCTGCTACTGGTGAGGATTCCACAGATCTGTGATGTAGGCCGGAGCAGAAAAATCCTTCCTTCTCCCCTCTACAGGCACCACCCCTCTCTCTCTCTCTGATATAGGGTTTTGACTGATTTAAATAATCACAAAGTGGCTAGGGTTTCTGAGAGAGAGTGGTCTATTTATAGACCCAGGGTTTTATCCCTAATGGGCTACTGGACCTTTTTTCAGCATATTTAATTGGGCCAGTCCTGAGACCTAATGCAAATAATAAAGTGGGCCTATAAATTAATTAATTCACATGTCTACAACTCAGGACACAATTAATTAATTAATTAATATTAATTCTTTATCACCACAGAATTAATACTGACCTACCACTTTATTATCACGTTATGAGATCGGGCTGTATTAATTGAGAATCCCCATATTTAAGGTTACCGGACATTCATTAATTAATCGAAGCTTCTAACAAAATCTAACTACAATGAATTAATATCTTATTATTCCTGAGTAGTACCACTCAATCCTTATCACTCGTGCCTGAACTTAATCAGCCTGCAGGACTTTGGCACGATGAATGTCATTGAGCTCCTCAGGGAATGTCCCTATCCTATTACTCGGATATGGTTACCTAAACCCAGTCTCAGGCGGTACTACATGAACTGTTGTTACCCAAGATGCGGATATACGAGCACGTTACTTAGGCTCTCCACCATGGCAAGTCAAAGCAACAGTCAACCCGTGCAAACCCCTGAACCTTCGTTAGGGTTTGGACTTAATCAATATCGAGATCTTTTATTCGCTGATGTCAGACAGTCGAATACATCTCACAGCGGTCCATCAATACGCCACCCTTGCGTACCAGCATGTCAAGTAACCAAGACATACTACTTATTCCGATGATGCCGCAGCCATTGGGATAGACGTATCCTCATACGCTATCTCGGTTGTGATCAGGTTTATGTCTTACTAGGTCAAGTGATCATACTGTCTTCTGCAATCTACTACACGCCGTATGATCGTCCTTATCAGTGAGACAAGAGGATAACATTGGTACATACATGTAAGATTGTTTGACAGATAGGAGAAATAAACCGTTGTATACTCATTATAATAAATGCTTTCAGTATACAAAACCCATCAGTATGTTGTTCTAATTTCATTTGGATGTTGATTTGGACAAGGATGTGTGAAGATTAGGTTGGATTATTGTTTGTTTACCTCCCTCTTTGTGATTGAAGCATGCTAGATCTAGTTCTAATTCAACTTAATGTAGGAAAGAGCCAATTTAGTTGATAAATGACACAATTATTGCAGCCAATACGCGGATAGATGTGTCATGAATAGCATGTCTTCATATGTATCTCGATCCAATCAATGTGCGGAGGAAGTGCATAGGTCAATAATTCACGAGCTTTTAGGAGTGAGTTAAGGGTTAATAACGTAACTGTTTGAGATTTCTAATTTCATCCACAGTCGATTCGCCAGTACAAAGGGGATTGGCTAGATTTGTGTGAATTGATCATCCTTCTAATGATTAAAATGTGTTTGCATTGTTGACTAACCTAATTGGATTGCATCTACGTTCATTTCAACATCCTTTCTATCTCATTTGAGTGTTTGTTTGTCTTGATCTACCATATTGTGGAGGAAATTGAATTGATTGTATTGAGATTGCAACATGATGAATGTTGGTTTAGTTCATTGCTTTGTATATGTTGTTTGCTTAGGATTAATTTGAATGCCTAGATTGATAGAAATTACTCAACGATTGTGTATTGCCTAGCTATTAGACTTTGCTGTAGTATTCGATAATCTAGTGGGCGAAGGGAAGAAGGACCAGGATTGATAATTAATCCTTGTGTGCGTTGGAAACTTTGTATTAGTTTTTACCATGCATCAAGTTTTTGGCGCTGTTGCTGGGGACTTCATTTAGTAGGTCGCTAGATATTGGGGGAAGTGTGAAACTTGTATGCTTGGTGTTTGTGTTTTTGTTTGTTTCACTAAATTTTTTGTTTAAAGTTGTTTTTGTTGTTGCTTGGAGTTTGTTGGACTGTTGTAGGTTGTACATGTTTACAAGTTCCAAAGCTCAACCAATTGAGGATCAAAAGAGGAAGGAAGGATTTGAAAAATAAGAAGTCAACATGGATAATCAAAGTGGAGTAAATGCGGAGAGATTAGATAACTTACAAAGGCAAATGGAGGAGATGAGAGCCAGGATGGTGGAAAGACAAAGACCGCAAAAGCCTCTCCGAAGTGTATACGAGAAGATGTTTGAAGGTGATTATCAATGGCCGAAAGGTGGAAGCAAATACCATACGGTGAGAATAGTCAAAGAGGCTAGTGAAGATGATTGGTTGAGAAGCTAATTAGACCTTATGCAAGAACAACTTAAGTTGTTGAAGATGTCAAGGGGAAAAATTGAGGTTGTAAATGAAAGCAAGTATGAGAGGAATGATTTGATACTCAAAGAGATTCCAATGCAAGTGTCGACCATTGCCAAGCAAATGAGTGAAACAATGCAAGAGGAGAAACATTAGCATGAAGAAGTTAATGAAGAAGAAATAATGGAGGTCCAAGAAGAGGAACCAAAGAAGGAAAGAGAAGCATTACTCCAAGATGATGAAGAAGATAGAGGCACCGAGGAGGAGTTGCAAGTCATGGACAATGAGAAGAGTGGTGAAATTGAGATACCTTCACATGAGGAAATGCAAAAAGTTTCGGCCTCGGTACAGCTTTATGAAGAGGAGTGTGAGGATAAGACTATACCGGGTGATTCATGTAGAGAGATGGTGTTCATTATTCCTTCCCGGTTGATAGATAGGATTGGAAAGGAAATGAGATTAAAAGAGAAGATAAATGAAGTTTGGGAGTTGTTTGAAAAAGGAAGCGTCGTGAAGTTGGTAAGTAATCTTGATGAGGTACTTGAGGTGTCCCCTATAATTGTGACTCAGTTAGATGGTGTGTTGAATAGCTTGCATGTGATGAGAGGAGTGCAAAAAGAAACGAAGGAACCACCACCCTTGCAAATTGAGTTTGTCACCCAATTAAAACCTCTTAGGAAAGATGAGAAAGGTAAAAGAAAGATCTCCATGAACAAGTTTCTTCCAAGTAAAGTGCACTCAAGGGAGAAAGGTATATTCAAAATCTACAAGATTTTTGACAATGGATGATCACGGTAAGGTCGTCTAGCTACCGACGTAAATGGAAGCACTTGTTGGGAGGCAACACAACCAATTTTCTTTCTTTTGTTTAATTGATTTTAGTAGTTTTGATTTTGAATAAATGTTTAGTTTGTTTGGTTTGTGTTTGTTAGGAGGAACTACAAGATCGAGAGGAGTGACGATGCGTCGTCCACCGTTTTGCAAACTTAGTCTAACTTGACTAAGTTTGGGGGGATGTGCCAGTTACCGGTGCCTCAGTTTATTCTTCTACTCTCCTACTCCTTCATATCTTGCATTTAGTTTGTTTTTGTTGGATGATTTCTCCTTTGGATGAATTTGATTCGGTTGTGTTGTACTAATATTGATATTCTACCTTCGATTTGGATGTGGATAATGTTCTTTTATGGTATGATTTGGTTGTGTATGGAATTATTTTTGAGTTGGCATGTGTATATACTTCCTATCTTTTTGGTTTGTGGATGTTGATGATTGGATAATGGTTTGAATGGTGGTGCTAGTGGAGTAATGTCTTATGTATTTGGATGTTTGGTTTGTGGTATGTTGGTGGAAATGAGATCTCAATGGAAATGAATTATTCTCAAATTTGGTGGTGTTTATGTTTATGTTGAGTAGGTACATAAAGCATTGGAGAAGCGGTTCGATCGTGGATACCGATGGGTAACACATTCTATCGTTCTCCTTGCCATTTAGTTTTTTAGTGCATGTTAGTTGATTGTTTTAGGTTGTGTGATTGTATGTGTGTGATGAACCTAGACTTAGCTTGAGATTTACTCATGATTTACTAGTAGAGTTTGAAGTTTACCTTAACCAATGATAGGGCGGAATCTTTGATGTCAAAGAATGCCTAGGTTAAGCTTTTGAATTGCCGAGTTTTGTGTGTGATTAATGTTTTAGACTTAATGAAAAACCGTGAGAATTGAGCCTTGATATTGCCATATTTTCGGTTGTGAGAGGCGAGTTTGAAAGTGAGAAATCTAGAACTTGCATTTGTTCTCGATCTATTTAGCATGAGCATGTAACTAGAAAATGATATCAGGCCATCGATTCCTAGACATACCTTGCACATCGGGTGTATAAGGTGTTATTTGATCATTATTTGCCTTTCTTACCTTTGTTCCCCGTGATTGAGCTTTATTGGAGAATATTCTTTGATATGATTTGGACAAAGCTACCGGAGATGAGAGTTTGAGGGTGAATATGGTGTTGTGAGAGTGGGACAGGAATTGTGTTGTAAGGTTGTTGGTTGAATCCCAACGAATGAGACTAGATTTAAATAAGTGAAAAGTTGGAAATGAAAAGAAGAAAAAGGTGCAAGTCATAAAAATGAGCACCTACAAAAAATTTGTTTTCTTGTTATGGAAAAAGAAAAAAAAAGAAAAAGAAATGTTGAGAAAAAAAAAGAAAAAAATAAAAAAAAAGAAGAAGAGAAAAAGAAAAGAAAAAAAAGAGAGAAGGAAAATGAGAAGAAAAGAATAAGCCTCGAGATTAGTGGTTCGAAGTTGATGATTGGGGGGTTCTTGGAAAATTGAGGAGTTTAACTACTTTGGCCTAAAACCTCCAACCTTTTAGTTAACCTATAACCAAAACAAAGACCTTCTTGATTCTAAGAGCTAGATCATTGTAGTATAGTGGTGAGAATGGATGCAAGCTTATGGAAATCGAGCTCGAAAACTCGTGCTTGAGTGAATTGTCCCTATAGACGTGAGGGAGTGCATTTCATTGCTTTTATCCATTTTTGTTGAGTGGTTTGAGTCTTTAGCATTAATTGTGTCACAAAGTTAGGTGATAATCTCGTTTGACTAAGGCATGCTAAGACGGATAAGATGAGCTATGAGGTATTGCAAAAGGTAGAATTATTGCTTTACTTTGTTTTGATTAAGGACAATCAAAGGTTCAAGTTTGGGGGATTATGATATGTGCGTAAAATGACTTATATTTTGATGTTTGTGCGTGCATGTTTGAGTTCATTTTACTCCCATATCATATGTTTTTTGCTTGTTTTTGTTGTGTTTTCGTGTTTTGTTTGATTTGGAGTGTGTAGGATAGGTTAGGAGCATAATTCATCATTTTGGGTTGAGTTTTGGTGGAAAATCAACCGATCTGAGTTGCAAAGGTTGTGGGGATCCAAAGCCAGACAGACCGATCCAGATTTGGAGCGACCGATCCTGGAAGTTCAGAGCCGTGGATCAGTCGGTCCCTGCTTTGCTCGATCGATCTGCCCATTTCAGAGGCAAATCTCGGTCGATCCTGATCCAGATCGGGCGATCCAGAATGGGCTGCCCTGGAATTTTTTTAGTTTCAAAGCATCCCGAGCGATTCGATCTCGGACGGGGCAATCCGGGGCTCTGCCAACTCATTATAAAAAGGGGGAATTTCACATTTTTGAGGGATTATTCAGACTTTGGACACTTTTGACATTTTTAGGCAAAATCTAGATAGTTTCTCTCTTCAATTCCGTACTCCATCATTTCCATCCCTAATTCAAGGTATCCAAGAGCAAATCTACCATTCCTTGGGGAAGAATTGAAGACTATAGGGGTAGATCAAGACCAAGCAAATCCAAATCGGAAAAAATCATTTACTACTTATCAATTGTAATGGATCTATTTCAATTTAACTTTGTATTGATACAAATGAGAGGTATGTAGTTCTAATTTCATTTGGATGTTGATTTGGACAAGGATGTGTGAAGATTAGGATGGATTATTGTTTGTTTACCTCCCTCTTTGTGATTGAAACACGCTATCTAGTTCCAATTAAACTTGATATAGGTAAGAGCCAATCTAGTTGATAATTGACACAATTATTGCAGCCAATACGCGAATAGGCATGTCGTGAATAACATGCCTTCATATGTATCTCGATCCAATCAATGTGCGGAGGAAGTGCATAGGTCAATAATTCACGAGCTTTTAGGAGTGAGTTAGGGGTCGATAACGTAACTATTTAAGATTTCTAATTTCATCCACGGTCGATTCGCCGGTACAAAGGGTATTTGCTAGATTTGAGTGAATTGATCATCCTTCTAGGGATTAAAATGTGTTTTCAGCGATGACTAACTTAATTGGTTTGCATATACGCTCATTTCAACATCCAAACTATCTCATTTGAGTGTTTCCTTGTCCTTATCTACCATATTGTGGAGGAAATTGAATTGATTGTATTGAGATTGCAACATGATGAATGTTGGTTTAGTTCATTGCTTTGTATATGTTGTTCGCTTAGGTTTAATTTGAATGCCTATATTGATAGAAATTACTCAATGATTGTGTATTGCCTAGCTATTAGAGTTTGTTGTAGTATCTCGATAATCTAGTGGGCGAAGGAAAGAAGGACCAGGATTGATAATTAAACCTTGTTTGCGTTGGAAACTTTGTATTATTTTTTACCGTGCATCAATGTGCCATATTGTTCGCGTGTAAAACACACTAGTGCAAGTATACACTATCACAAGTAATATAAAACAGAGTATTCTCCGAGTATCGAATCCACAGGGAAGGGTTAAAGGTGCACAAACACTCAACTTGGTTTAATTGATGAGGAAAAATGATTTGATTTGTTTAATTATCCTAGGCATGAATTAATGAGTAAATAACAATAAACATAAAAACAGGGGATGGTGAAAAACAGGGGAAAAATGGGCAAAACGGATCAGACCAATTCCTTTTTAATCGACGAGAAAAATAAACGGCCTAGGCTATGGATTCGCTTGCTGTAAAAGTCATGCTACAGCAGTTGCAACAGCACAGAGTAAATTGCAGCCAAAATACTATTCCCAGCTAGATTTTCCAAAATAGATGAGGTTGCCTTTCTTAAATTAAATTAACATATTCCTATGCCCAAATTCAACTTAAGTCTAGCACTATTCACAGCTCTCTTAGGCATTTAAGCAAACAAAACATCTACATATTCCTATGCAACACATTGTGGAGCAATTGAGGTTTCTACTCATAACCTTAATTCTTCCAAACCAAGATTAAGCATAAATCACACATTCAAGCTTCCACAAGAATTGCAATTAGAAGAATTAAACCTTCAAAAGCTCAAACTCCATACCATTAACAACCAAGTAACACATTAAAGTAAGAACATGCAAGCTTCATCCATAGCCCAAGGCCTACCAATTTAGCTCATATTTACACAAGGAAAACCCAAATACATGTTTAAAAACACAAGATCCATAATCAGCCTTGGAATTAAAGAAATAAAAGAAGAAGAATAGACTCCCCCTTCAATTGCCCCTCAAGAGGAATGATTCCTCACTCCCGTCTTGATTCACAACAAATGAGCTAGGATAGTGAGCTACTCTTCCCTTCCAATCTTCCTTCCAGCTGAATGTTCTTCCCTCCCCTTCGATTCTATTTTTTCCCCCAGCTCGATGGTGTGTGCGATGGAGAATGTAGGTCGTGAGTCCCCCCCAAATGGGTGTGAAAATGAAATGGGGCTCCTCTTTCTCTCTCTCTACAAGTGATATTTATACCTCCCCCAAATCTTAGGTTTCCCCTTTTGGCAATATTCCCAAATTGTCCTTGGATAAAAAGGGTGAAATTCAGCTGTTTTCGCACATCCAAGTCAGCAAAAATGAGTTTTTCCACGTCATCCCGTACTTTGACTAAAGTTGACTGGGAGTTAGTTCAGCGCAACATGCTCCAGCACTCGTTTCTTTGCTCCAGCAAAAGCTTCAAAACATGGTAATTTCCTGCACGGCAATTCTCACTCCAATTCCTCCAAAAACATCGTTATTTACTTCCAAAACACAAATTAACATAGAAGGACTCGAACAACTAAATACAAGACTAAAACAACATTTATTTGGTTAAAAATAGATGAAAGACTCTCTAAAACGAACTAAAATAAAAGAGAATATAACTCTTTTTCAAGAGTTATCACCTATGACACCAGATGAGGTTACTAAAGGATCTATGTCGTACGACACAAGATGAGAAAGATGAAATCAGTAAGGTTTCGTATGCTTCTTTAGTCCAAAGTCTCATGTATAACTGCTATGCACTAGACTAGAAATCTGCTTTTCAGTTGGCATGGTAGAAAGATATCAGTCTAACCCTGGACAAATGCATTGGACTGCTGTAAAGCACATTCTCAAGTATCTGAAAAGGTAAGAGATTATTGTCTGGTTTTTCAGTCTGAGAATTTATGCCTTGTAGGTTATACAAATTCAGATTTCTCGGCAGATTAGGAGGAAAGAAATCTACCTCTGGGTATGTGTTTACTTTAGGAGGTGGAGCCATATCATAGTGGAGTGCAAAACAGAAATGCATTGCAGACTCCACCATAGAAGTTGAGTATGTTGCAGCTTTAGAGGCTTTGGAAGAAGCAATATGGCTCTGGGGCTTCTTCTTGGAGTTGGATGTGATTCATCATTTGCCCAAGACTATCACAATGCATTGTGATAATTTTGGTGCAATGGAAAATTCGAAGGAATCACGAACTCACAAGGCAACTAAACACATTGAGAGGAAGTATCATATCATACGAGAAATCATAGCAAGGGGTGATGTGCTAATTGAGATGATTGGCACTAGGAGAATCTAGCAGATCCATTCACAAAAGCCTTACCATAGAAGGTCTACAAGGTGCATGTTTGTAACCTTGGACTGTGGATGAAGTCAATCACGTGATGATATATGTTATAGCTAGATTAGTATAGACGCGTTGTATACTCTGGAAAACACTTGTATAATGCCATGAGTATAAGTGGGAGATTGATGGATTTATATACTGAAAGCATTATGGTTGCTATATTATGAACATTGTTTATGGTTAATATATTCGGAATCATTATTGTTGTATTTTCATCTCCTGTCTGAATCAACAAACATGTATCGCAAGCGACTCTATTCTCTTATCTCATCAATACGGAGATCATATGGTGTGTTGTAGATGACAGAAGATTGTATGAATCACTCAACCTAGCGAGATATAAAGGTTATCACAGCTGAGAAAGTGCTAGAATAGACTGTCGGTGTAGGCTGCAGCACAATCAGTAATTAGTGGCTTATTTTTGTCACTAGATGTGCTGGTGAGTTTGACACATATTGATATGACCTAATGGAGATTGATTCTTTTATTTGAAATTAAAAAAATCTTGATGTCGATGGCTTGATGAAATCTAAAGCCTAATGAAGGTTCAAGAGGTATACACAGTTTGTGTGTCATTGTGAGATACTATGGTGGAGAATTTTACATGTACTTGTATATTATATCTTGGGTGGTAGCAGCTTGTGTATGACTTCTAGTTTTTTGATTAGGTAACCATATCCCGTATAGGATGATGCCATTCCTTAAGAAGCTAAAAAATGATCATTATGCGGAAGTCGTGCTGGATGATTAAGTTCAAGCGTAAGTGAAAAGGTATTGAGTGGTATTATATAGGAAAATGATGGTAATTAATTTGTAGGCTTGTCAGAGCCAAACGTAATTAATGAATGCCTGTAACATTAAATATGGGGATATATGGAGCTCGTGCAACTCGTTCCTAATAACGTGGTAGTAAAGAGGTGAGACAGTATTGATTCTTTGGTATTGTGGGTTGAATATGATAATTAATTAATTGATAGGCCTTCTTTGCTATTTGATACTGGTCCCTGGTTTGGCCCATGAAAAGCTCAAGCCCAGTAGGGATCACAATTTTCTATAAATACCCCCTAGTTCTCAGATGCCAATACACCACAAGATCATAAGTTGATAAGCATCAAACCAGAGCTTTGGGAGTTGCAGAAGTCGACTGAATATGAGATAAAGTAAGAAAGTTCTGCTTCTCAATAAGCACAAAATTCGGAGGAATCTTCACCAGATATCCAGATAGGAGCAAGGGATACATATCAGAAGATCACATCTGGAGGATCTTCTTTCTCTCTCTTCTTCTCAAGTTTTCAACTTTATCTATATAAAATCAGAGATTTAATTTTGATCTTTTCAGGATTGAGTCTTATGGAGCAAGAAGGATTAAATATCAGATCCCTGCGTAACGGTTTAGAGTTTAAATTCATCCATGTATTCTGCAATCTTTCTTATGCATTTAATAGGAGCATGCTAGGTTTTTATGATAGGCATGATAATTATTTTTTTATATCTAATAATCGGTCCTTGGTAAATAGATTATGCAATTCAGTTTGCTAGTAAAAATCCATTTATGACTTCACACATTTTATGGATATAACACTAGTTAAGAGTTGTTGTCGAATGGTATTATGTCTACGACGTATATGTCTAGACCTACCATTATACATGTTACTCCGTGTCCTGCCAATTGCAGATTGACTGTCAAAATGTATACAAATTACAGGTGCGGGCTTCGGACAACATAGAATATCTTATAAGAAATGAAGTAGCTATAAGATCATACTTCATTGTGGGTCTGGCTATAAATAGTTGCACCTTCAAAAGTGAATACATATGCACTTGTGGACTTTGAGTTCTTCGTATCAGAAATATAGTTAGCATCTGTTAGGAAATTTGTTAGAAATTTCCTTATGTTATATTGTTTTGGTGGGTCAAAGTATGTAAAGTCATCTTATTTTGTCTCTAGATAGTTTCAGTATTGTAAAAAATGTAAAGTTGTGTAGAGGCTTTGTTTCGAGTTGTAAGCTGGAACTAATCTGATGACCGGTCTTGTTAATCTGTCTAGAATGCGCGAACACTCAACAAAATAAGGTTCGAGCAGAACTTACAAGTATGAGAATATGAATCTAGACTGATAAATTTGGATTTCACCACGTATGGGTCCAGCAAGTATGGTCCTATCAGTACATCAAACTTACCAGTATAGGGAGCAAGCGTATACTGATGGATGAAATCACCAACATGGACTCGATAGTATGACAGGACCAGCATGGATTTTTCAAACTCCCGGTCCCAGCGCAAAGAGACAAAGAGAATCAGTTTGGGAACATACTAACAAGTACAAACTTTAAGGATTGGAGATTCTTTAAAGTCTGCAAGCATGAAACTCCAAGTTTTGATCCCAAGGACAACTGTCCAAGATTCATCAAATTGACAAAATGTCGTTCTTACACAAATGTGAACAGCCATTGTCATTGTCAGAAAAAGGCGGAGCAGGTGCAAAATATCTATAAAAGAACCACCTACCCGCCTATTGCAGCAATCTACAGAGACGTTCGATTGGACATCATCCAATGTATCTCTAACGGAAATTTATTTCAAACCTTTAACCTCACAGCCATAAATACTAGAGGATTTTCAACAGAATAAGGTTTCCAACACGAATTGAACATTTGCCAAGCTTACGTATTTTCAAAGAGACAAAACTCTGCTAGATTGTCTACAAGACTGTAAGAGGCTGTTAAAGCTTTTCCATGTATCACTCTAGTGAACACGAGACTCACAACTTTTATTTTGGGGTTATTTATTGGTAATCTTTCTCTCCAAGAAAGATTACAATAGTCAAGTACGTCTTGTACTTTGACTCTTATGGGTAATCTGTTGTCGTGCTAATAGTTTCAGGGAAACTATAAACACCCCATTCCAGCGGCGAGGAGGCTACGTAGTGTGCCCACACTATAAGGAGCTGCGAAGTGAAGGACGAGAAAAGGACCAAATGAGTGAGCTTGTGTACTGAAGGACGAGGAATTCTTCAGCAAGCGGTAGATCGTAAGAGCACCTCATAAATCTAACACTCAATGGATTTCCAGACTTGCGTCTGAAAAGTGGATGAGGACCTTTTGATTCCGAACCACTATAAACTCCTTTTGTTATTTACTGCTTTCATACTTGTTATTAACTTACTTTCCTTTAAAACTCAACACACAAGTGTTGCACTATATTCTGAAAACTGACTCTAAGTATATTTGACATTAAGCACCTGAACCAAAGATTTGACATACCAAGCTGACACATCACCATCTGCTTAGAATAAGTGCAAGTTTGTCGAAACAAACGACATAATGCATTTTCAAATACTTTAACAAAATCGGGACAAACAACATCACAATGACCTTCAACAACTACTGAATATGTTACATAGTGTAGTTCATAGTCACGAGTATATCTCAAATACCTAAATAGCATTATTATACCTTTCTAGTATGCATCAACTGGATTACTTGTATATCTACTTAGCTTACTTACTACATAGGCAATATCTTGTTGTGTACAACCCATAAAGTACTTTAGACTTCCCATTACTTTTGAGTACTCCACTTGAGAAACAATTTTACCATTGTGCTTTGATTGATGTTGACTTATATCTATCTGAGTTCTAGCAAAATCAGAGTCACCCTTGTTTAATTTATGAAGAATTTTATCAATGGAATGTGATTGACTCAATACAATACCTTACGATGTTTAAAAAATCTTAGTTACAAGTATCACATTTACTAAAATCATATCTTTCTTGTCAAATCTTGATTTGCATAGATCTTTTGTAAATGTAGTCATTCTATCATTGCTTCCAATGATAAGAATGTCATCTACGTAAAGACATAAGACAACAATAATATCTTCAATGTCGTTAATATAAACTCACTTGTCACACTGATTGATCTTAAATCCACAATCCATCATGGCATTATCAAATTTCCAGTGTCATTACTTTGTACTTATTTTAAACCATATAGAGAATTCGTGATTTTATAAACCTTATTCTCCTGTCCAGGAAAAGAGAACCCTTGAGGTTGTTCCATTTTGATTTTTTCTTCTAAATAACCAAATAAAAAAGATGTTTACATCCGTTTGATGTATTTGCAGATTTCTCAGAATTGCAAAAGCAATAATCATTCTAATGGATGTTATTCTCATCATTGGGGAGTATGTATCAAAGTAATTAGGACCTTCCTTTTGTTTGTAACCTTTAATTACAAGACAGACCTTATAGTTATCAATAGTCCTATAAGTTTTCATTTCCTTTATAAAATTTCAACATAGCCTAATGTCTTGCATCTAGAGGAAGATCCACAACCTCATTAGTGTGATTTTGCAATGTAGAATCAATCTCACTTTGAATTTTATCTTTCTAAAGAGGTACATCTAGTGATTTCATTGCTTTATTAAAAATTTGGGTCACTTTCAGTTAAGTAGACTAAAAAATCTTCACCACAGGACTTCTCAAGATTAGCTATTTTTCTTTGTCGTGGTTCCACTGCTACTACATCTTCATGTTCTTCCATGGTTTCTTATATCCGTTTGGTTGAAGTATATTCTGTTTCTAAATTCTATGAAAACACATGTTCAAAGAATGAAGCATTTCTTGATTCAATAATCATGTTCTTGTGAATGTCTTCGATTTATACTGATAAACAAGAAACTGATAAGCACTATTGTTATTTGCAAAACCGATGAATATGCAATCTATAATTTTTAGCTTAATTTCACCTTGTTTGGTGTAAGTTTAGCTACCTTGGAAAACACCCCCACACTCGCAAGTATTTGTAGCTTAGTGATCTTCCATACAACAATTCATTTGAACTTTTATCTAACTTCTAGAGGGGCACCTTATTTTAAAGGTAGTTGGCTATTAAAACAACTTCCCCCACATGTTTTGAGGCAATCCAGAACTTAATAGTAACATATTAATCATTTTTTCATCGTTCTACTCTTTTGCTCCGATGTGCCATTTTGTTATGGTGAATAAGGTGCAATAGTCTCATGCTTTATTCGGTTATCAACAAAGAAGTTAGAAAACGGTGACTCATACTCACCTCATCAATCACTTCTTAAAACCTTAATCTTTTTACTTAGTTTATTCTCAACTTTAGCTTTAACGAAAATAAATTTCTTTATCACTTCTTCTTTACCTTTAGAAATTACATATTACAAAACTTAGTGCAACTATCTATAAACGTAATGAAATACTAATTTCCACCTCACGTGGGAACTATCTTAAGATCACACACATCAGTGTGGATTAGCTCAAATGGTTTAGTACTTCTATAAAAAATTTTGGAAGAAATTCAAGCTAACTTAGCTTCAACACAAGTCTCACACTTGTGTGTAGTATCAATCGGTATGCTTTTCAAATTCATTAACCAATGAAGAGTATTGAAATTTGCATGTCCTAGTTTACCGTGCCATAATATGGAAGACTCTAGTATATATAAATGGAATAATTAACTTTATTATTAGAACTGGGCTTGATAACCATTATATTGAGTTTGAACAACCCATTAAATTCATAACCCTTTCCTACAAATGCTCCATTCTATGTCAGGAGAACTTTATGTGAATCAATCACTGTGTGGAAGCCATGTTTGCTCAATAATTGTAAGAAAGTAGGAAACGGGTTTACTCCTTATTTGATGTTTTGGTGTGTCAAAACTAGTTTTAAGTTGCTACTCGGTTTTTACATGTAATCCTTGTATAAGATGTACTGAGTTGTAATAGAGAAACTAGAATCTGGAAGCTCTGAAGATCAAGAAGACAAAACTCTAGTTTCTGAACTAGAAACTAGACTAGAGAGCTCGAGAGGTCTAAAGTCAAGTTTCATACCTAAATGTTGAAGAAACTAAGTAACTAGAAATCAGAAGTTTAGTTTTAGAACTTGAAAAGACTAGAAGATCTATTTTTGGAAATTGAGTTTCACCTTTGAAGCTTTCACAAAGGAAGGAAACATGAAACTTGAAAACTAGAGGAATTCATTCTTCAGTTTCATAGCTCAATGAGCACGTGAAAAGCAAGAAGACAAAAGGAATCCGAGTGGAGCTAAAGTCTTATCCAAGATTCCTTAAAGTATGTCAAACTTAATCACGTACGAGGAATCTTTAGTTTTGAAGTTCTTTGGACAAAATCTCGCTCTGACAAGAGCAGGTGAAAGTACACAGTACAAAGTCAAAAGCAGATCAGAGTAGGTATACAACACACTGCTTCAATATAGAAGAATGACAATGATTGGACGACATGCATTTTGTCTCTGACGGACACAAATTCAAATTGTTGACTAATTTATCTATAAATAGAAGACCACATCTTCAAAGGAGAGCTTCCCAATTTTTCTATCAAATAAGCCGAAATTCTGTCAAAGTTTTAGCTCTCAAAGTACTCTGAATGTTTCTGTGTGTATTTTGAGCACATGAGGCTTAGCTTGAAAGCTAAAGCTTTTTACTTAGTGTTATTACTTTTCAAGTAATATACATAGCAGTCAGTTTTCCTTATCGGAATTCTAATTCTCACGAGCTACTACCTACCAACCGAAGTTCTGGGAAGAACAACAATCATCCACCATTCAATTTTGAAGGTTGCGAGGTGCGTCCTCTCTTAAAGACTGAAGAAGGAAGATGACCAAATTTTTGGGCGAGTTTGCTAGCAGGCTGAAGGACATAGGCATCCAACGGGCTAGTTATAGACCGTGAGATCTTGTAAACTGCTACTTAGTGAATCACTGATTAAGTTCCAAAGAGTGGACGTAGGACTTAAGGATCCAAACCACTATAAATATCATGTGTCGTTTATTGCTTTAATTAAGTTTCTACATTCTAAGCTTTCAAGCTTATTTGAAATCTTCAATATTTTCTAAGTATTGAAGTGTTTAACTGAAAACAGAAACTTAAGACTATCAGAGACAAATTTTGGCTAAGTCAAATTTTCGGAAACTGAAAACAAAAAATTACGTTTCAATTTTCAGAAGTGCAAACATATTAAATACTTTTGCTTCATATAAAATTACTTTGATCTCGGAACCAACAACAATGAACCAGAGTTAAGATTCTTACGAATCTCAGACACATACAACATACTGGTGAAACTTAACTCTGTTATAGAAGTCATCTTTAGAATAACCTTTCCAAAGCCTTTTACATCGGATGTGGCAGAATTTCCCATAAAGATATTCTCGCCATCCACCTATTCAACAAGATCCCTAAATAGTTCCTTTTTGAACATACGTCACACGTAACACCTATATCAATCCACCATTCACGTGGGTTTGAACCTACAAGGTTCACTTCTAATATCATAGCAACCATGTGCATCTCAACAACGTCGTTTGTGTGCTCGCCACCATGTGGGCTTCTTGATTCTTTTGAAGATTTTTGCAACTAGCGGCTCTAGGACCAAGTTTGTTACAATTGTAACATTTGCCAACTTCTTCTTAAAGCTCTCATTCTTCGGTCATAATTTTCTTGGGGATTATTCGCGAATTCCTCCCTTAGATCAAAATTGTAAAAGGTTTTGTTGAATCAAAGCCTTAGTAGATTGGTCGATCATTGCTGAATTCTAGCATAGTCTAGCAACTCTTATGTAATGTCCTGTTTAGGAAAAATATCGAGTTGTAATAGATTAGGAAGTGCTTGAGAAGATTGTTGAAGGATTCAGCAAATAGAACGAAGAAATTAATTCAAGCAACTTCGGTATGCTAGAAGAGTTCTCAGACGACGGTAGCTGCAAGAGATATCAGCAGACGAAAATGACTGCTAGAGAAGTTAGTAGTCAAGTGCTAAGAAGATTGATTGCTAAGGCGTTAGCAATCATATGCTAAGGAAGAGACTGCTAGGAGTCTTATTCAGCAGTCAGAAGCAAAAGGTAGCAGAATGCTAAAGGAGATAACATTCGCTAGCATACAAGCAAATTGCTAAGTAATAGCAATCAACAGTCATGACCTATATGCTGAAATACGCATCTGCTGAAGGAGTCAACAGATCAGAGAGCAGATTGCTAGAAGAGCATAGCAATCATAAGGTTTAGCAGATCATTCCAGCATTCTCCGAGAATGCTAAGCAAGGATTGTATCTAGCAATGATCGCTAATACTACCGTTCTGACAAAAGTACAAGCAAAGGACAAAAGCTTTCCCGAAGTAGTTCGGAAAGTGCTGTACGACGCCGGAAAGGATGGATAAAGTCTAACTCCTTTTGGATGAAGAAGTCGTTGTGTCTAACGGGTATGGAGATTCAAAGTTTGAATCTCAAGGTATAAAAGTTGAAGTCCAAACAAGAGAGACGACTACTGCTTTACAAACACTCTAATCATATTCGCTAAGGCAATTATTGAGATTCCTTCGACAAAGTGAAAAGTGAGAAAGTAGTCAGTTGAGAGCATGAGACTTGAAGCATTCAAAGCTCTCAACAACCGTAGTGTCCCCCACTTGAAGATCTGACACTACATTGAAGATATTCCTTGACTTAGTTCAAGAATCCAATCATTGGGATACCTACCATCCTAGGAAGCATCCAGCAGTCACATCTCTAAAAATAGATTGACTCCGACGGGCTTTTGAAGCATCGGAGGATAGCTTTGTAGTGGCTAGGTCGAAGGTTCACTACCTGCTACAAGTGTTTGGGGAATCCTTGTACTTCCATATCTTTTTAGTGAAATTTTTAGCGACACGGCTAAGGAGAAGAAATAGATCTATTAGATCGAAACACTATAAATCTTGTGTGCATTACCGTTTTATTACTAACTGTTTGTGTGTTGTGATTTGAAACCTAGCAACGATAGTTGCTAGAGCACATACCTGTAAGAAACCCTAACTTCTACCTTGAGCTAAGACATTTTTATAAGAACATAAGTGCAAGATAATCTTAATCTTCCGCTGCATTCGTGTCTGTTGCTTGTTAGCTATTCACCACGATGACTCTGATCTGGGACCAACAAGTGGTATCAGAGCGGTAGGTTGAAAGACCGACTACTTTTGAGTTGCTTTAAGACCAGATCTGTACTTTTTCCTTGCACTGTTATTTTGTTCTTTTGTTGATCTAGCTCAGGAACTCTAAGATTGTCAAGATGAATCATACTTTGCCAAAGTATACCAAAGAAAACTTCAACTCATGGCATAAGATGGCCACTATCCAGCTCCAGAGCATACATCCAGAGATGGTGGATGTTCTCACCAAAGGTCCCATAAAGATTATGAAGGTCAACCCCTTCGTCGGTCCAGTTGCTGAAGGTCAACCGAGTCCTCCGCAGATGATCGAGAAGAAGTTTGATGAATATACGGTGGAAGATAAAAAGAGAGCTCAGTTGGAGCACTTAGCAAAGAAGCTGATCCTTGACTCTTTACCGCCGTTAATGGCAGACAAAGCATTAGACTTTGATACGGCCAAGCAAATGTGGGATTATGTTTGAGAATCTTCCCAGGAGACCGACCAGATGAAGCGCAACAAGCTCCAGGTAGCTGTTGATAAGTATGAATCTTTCTCTATGATTGCAGGAGAATCTATCCAAGCTATGGAAGAAAGATTCAACACCATTATCGGATAACTCCAGAATCTGGGCAAGACAAATGATAATGGAGAGATGAATAACAAGATCATCTCAAAGCTCTTTCCACGGGAGGACTGGTTCGTGAAGATGACGAGCTTGAGCGAGAAAGACCTTAGCCAAATGTCCACAGCTGAGGTATTTGCTCAACTCAAAACTCGCAAATTCATTATACAACAATCAAAGTAGAACGAAGCCGCTGCTGCGAAAACTTCATCATCAAATGTTGTACCCCCGGAGGATCTAGCATTCTTTGTGAAGAGAGATGCTGGAAAATGGACGACAAAGAAGCCTTTCCGTACTCATGAGAGATCATCTCCCGCTTCTCCAGCAGAGGAGGTAGTTCCATCCTCTAGCTCGCAGCCTGAAGATCTGAAGATAAGTGAGCTAGAAGAGCAAATGCAAAAGCTTCAGAAGCTAATGCTGGAAGCCAAATATGAGAAAGAAGCAAAGGAAGCCAATCTTACTTCATCATCCTCTCGTTCCATGGAGAGAAAGCCAAGGACATGCTTTGAAGGTAATTCTCCAGATCATCTTAAGCATGAATGTCCAATGGTAAGTCAGGAAGAAAGAGAGCGCCTCAAACAAAGATTTGAGAGAAGAGTTGTCAAAGCGGTCACAATAGCGTTGCTAACCAAGACCGAAGTGCTAGACACTCCTGATAATGAGGAAGAGTATTATTCCTCGGAGGAAGATGATGAGGAAGCCGTGCTGGTCTTGATGGCTGATATTGTTGAAGATCAATTTGCTGATGTTGAGCAGAGTGCTGAATCGGCTCTAGCAGTCGATGCACATGAGGTGCAATCTACTAGCATTTCTAGCTTAGCAATCGTGCACGAATCGGAGGAATATTTTCTAGATCCTGAGGATGATTATCTCACGAAGCTTTCTATTGAATTTTCAAAGATGTATGAGATAAAGAATGTTATCGTTGGAGAGAATACCTCACTAAAACTAAAAGTTACATCTTTGACCGAGAAAGTCGAAAGACTAAGGTCTGAAAGTGAGGATTTTTCGAAACTCAAAGCAGATTACTCTAAGCTTTCTGAAAATTTTCAAATTATTGAAAAGAGAATTTAGCTTTAAAGAGTAAACCTAAAGAGGAATGTATATGTGCTTACACATCCAGCAAGGCAGTTCTTAGTGCCATTGTGAGTCAGCAAAGGAAACATTCTGATAAATCAGGATTAGGCCTTGGTTATGTTGAAGCAAAATCTTCT
This sequence comes from Plectranthus barbatus, assembly GCA_026898455.1. Taxonomy (NCBI): domain Eukaryota; kingdom Viridiplantae; phylum Streptophyta; class Magnoliopsida; order Lamiales; family Lamiaceae; genus Plectranthus; species Plectranthus barbatus. The sequence goes on along the minus strand of JAPKLW010000036.1, from coordinate 1,058,809 downwards.
AAGGATGACTTGGATAATAATGCTGAATTTTCTGAGCAGAAAAAGATTGTATTTGTTTCTGCTGGAAAAGTCAATGCTGACAAAGGCAAAGGAAAGGTAATTGCTGAGTCGTCAACTGCTAAGCAGACAAATTGGTGTAGCAAGCATGTTTCTGCTGGACCTTAGCAGAATACTCAGAGGATGCCTGCTAGGCATGTTATTGCTAGATCTCAGCAGAGTACCCCAAAGGTGCCTGCTAAGCATACATCTGCTGGATCTCAGCATAGTATCCAGAAGGTGTCTGCTAGACAACACTCAACAGTGCTAAGGAGGAATACTGTGCATTATATTTCAAATGCTGGGATAGCATATCCTTCCTTCACCAAGGGCAAGCAGGTAGCATACCATGCTGTAAGACCACAGTATTCATCTCACACACCACATAGGAAGAATACCTATGTGAGGCCTGAGTCCAATCATTTTCCATTTCAAAGGACTAGGAAGGCTAAGCACACAACTCCACCTAGATCGAATTATGCAAAGCATGCTTATCCAAAGGTTGAGAAAGGTGTGAAGGGTGATATCAAGAAGAAAGTTTTAAAAATCACCAAGATGTGGGTTCCAAAAGGGACCATGATCCACGCTAATCCTGCAGGACCCGATGTTAAGCGGGTACCTAAATCAACTTTTTGATTGTTTTGCAGGAACAGGATCCAAGAGCTAAGACATCAAGTATGTCAAATGAGTGGATCCTAGATAGCGACTGTTCAGCGCACATGACGGGGGATGAAGAATTATTCTCAGATATTCAAAGAATTTTTGGCCCCACAGTCATGTTTGGCGACAACAGCAAAGGCGGAGTGATTGGGTATGATGCACATAGCAAAATGGACTAAGGATTATCAATGTTGCGCTTGTATCTAATCTCAAACACAACCTGCTAAGCATAAGCCAACTATGCAAAAATGGGTAAACCGTTTCTTTCATTAATACTGGTTGTTCCATTGCTGACAATGCTACAGGTGAAGTAAAGCTTAGAGGCATCCGCAAGGGTGGCCTATATATTGTTGATTGGCAAAGTGGCCAGCAACATTCTTGTTTTGTAGCATTGAACAAGGAAGAAACCAATTGGCTATGGCATAAGAGGTTGATTCACTTGAATTTCAAGACCATCAACCACCTAGCCAAGCACAAACTTGTTGAGGGATTGTCTGCTGAGACTTTCCGAAAGGAAGGTGTGTGCAAAGTATTCCAGCAAGGGAAGCAGACCAAGGCATCCTTCAGATCAAACCCGGAAAAGGCCACTTCAGAGAGAATCCTAGAGCTCTTGCACATGGATTTATTTGGCCCAGTCACTCCAGCCACTGTAAGTAAAAAGGTTTATACACTTGTGGTTGTTGATGATTTTCCAGGTATACATGGGTCCGTTTGCTGAGAACAAAAGACGAAGTCAAGCTCATTCTACCAGAGCTAATCCTCAAGGAGCAGAATAACAAGGAGGTTACCGTTAAGATTGTTAGATCTGATAATGGGACCGAGTTCTGCAATGGGATTTTAATGGATTTCTACGCCGTAGCTGGTATCGGGCATGAGAAATCCCCTGCTAGGACCCACCAGCAGAATGGTCTAGTAGAGAGAAGGAACAGGACCTTGAAGGAAGTTGTGCGGTCAATGCTATCCGATTCCAGTCTAAGTGAAAAGTACTGGGGCAAAGCAGTTATGATAGCTTGCGATACACAGAATAGGAGTGCAATCAATGGCAGATTCAATAAGACTCCCTATGAAGTGTACAATGGTCGTAAGTCTTCTATTACTCATTTTCGTGGTTTTGGTTTAACATGTTATATTCACAACAATGGGAAGTCGAAGCTTAACACTTTTTCGCTTAAGTCTGATGAAGGTGTGTTCCTGGGATATGGACACCCATCGTACAAATGTTATAGAGTGTTAAACAAAAAGACTCAAGTTGTGGAAATAACATGCAATGTTATTTTTTATGAGTCTAGCTTAGTGCGCAGTTATAAGAGAGAAAGAGGATATCAATCATGAGGCTAATGATGTCTATGGTCAATCGATCTTGAATTCTTTTGAAAATATGAAGATTGATCCGACTAAGTCTATGAGTGGTTGTAATCCAATTCAGACGCACTCAGCAGGTGACCAAACTGCTGACCAGACCGATGATGCTAATGATCATGCTGAGGCCACCTCACCAATTTATATTAATGATAATTTGGAGGTTTTGGGATCGCTTGAGGAAGAAGAGATGAAGATATCCCAGATCCAGCAGGAGACGCCAAAGGAGGTTTAGGCGTTGCTGAAGACGTTGCCAAAGAAGATGCTGAGCATTTGGATGCTGAAGTTCCCGCTGCTGAGATTCCTGATGCTGCTGTTTCGAATGCTGAGTTACTAGATGCTGAACCCCAGGCAATTGCTGAGGAGAATTCAGCAGGCAAAGCTAGCAATGCAACCCCAGCAACCAGCAATCCAAGACAAAGATGGTTAAGATATTACCCCCTAGATGTTGTGCTTGATGATGCCGATGATCCGGTCAGGATGAGATAAGGCAATGCTATGTTAGCGTGCTATATTTCCTATGAAGAGCCATAGAAGGTTGAAGAGGCTTTACAATCTCCAGATTGGGTGAATGCTATGCAAGAGGAGCTTGCTGAGTTCACGCGCAATCATGTTTGGGATTTGGTGGATAGACCCGAACATGAAAGTGTTATTGCAATCAAGTGGGTTTTCAAGAACAAGAAAGACGAGTCAGGCCATGTCGTCCGAAATAAAGCTCGTCTAGTAGCAAAGGGCGATAGACAATGCGAAGGAATAGATTACGATGAGAAGTTTGATCCGGTCGCTCGATTGGAAGCAATAAGGTTATTCCTTGCATATGTTGCGCATCATGAGTTCTCTGTGATGCAAATGGGTGTAAAGAGGGCCTTTCTGAATGGTGAGCTCAAGGAAGAGGTGTATGTTGAGCAACCACCAGGCTTCAAACAAGGAAATCAAGTTTGCAGGCTAAGGAAAGCCTTATATGGTTTGAAGCAGACACCGAGAGCATGGTATGGAACATTGTTAAAGTTCTTGCTAGACAATGTTTTCAAGAAAGGGAAATCGATCAGACTCTCTTTCGCATCAAGGAAGAAAGAAGTATCTTACTCATGCAGATATATGTCAATGACATTATCTTCGGCTCGAAGAATCAAAGCTTATGTGATAAGTTTTCCGAGCTGATGCAAAGTAACTTCCAAATGAGTATGATGGGAAAGATGTCCTACTTTCTCAGACTGCAAGTCCAGCAATGAAGTGATGGAATCTTCATTCACCAGAGCAAGTACACTCGCGATCTGATTGCTAAGTATTGTCCAGAGAATACGAAAAGCTTAAGAATTCCAATCAGCACAAACTGCCAAATAAGCCTCGATGAAGGAGGAGAACTGATGAATCCTACATTATATAGAGGTATCATCGGATCCTTGCTTTATTTAACAGCTAGCAGACCAGATATTTCTTATTCTATTGGTGTATGCGCGAGATATCAAGCAAATCCGAAGAAGTCACACTTGGATGTTGCTAAGAGGATTATCCGATACCTTAAGTGTACCGAAGGTCTAGGAATTTGGTATCCAAGGTCCGATGGGCTAGCACTCGGTGGCTACTCCGATTCAGACTTTGGAGGGTGCAAGATTGATTGGAAGAGCACCTGCGGGACGTGCCAATTCCTTGGACATAAGTTGATCAGTTGGTTTAGCAAGAAGCAGCACTCTGTGGCTACGTCTACAATTGAAGCAGAATATGTAGCAGCCGCAAGTTGTTGTGTGCAAATCTTGTGGATTCAGGAGCAATTGCAAGATTATGACATTCCTCCTGAATGTGTGCCGATCTACTTGACAACAATAGTGCTATGTGCATAATGAAGAACCCCGTTCATCATTCAAGGATGAAGCATATTGATATCCGACATCACTTCATTCGAGATCATCAAGAGAAGAAGGATATTGATGTTCAATATATATGCACTGAAGATCAGCTAGCAAATATCTTAACGAAGCCGCTTGATGAGGCTCGATTCAAAGAGTTATGTCTAAAGTTAGGTCTCGTGGAGCTAGAAGATGCTGTGGATGAATGAGTCTTTACTCTCATTCTTTCTGGATTTCTTGGATTTTCAAGGATGAAGGAGAGAAACGTATCCAAGCTTACGTCTTATGTTGTTGATTATTGTTTCTAAGATATTGTTGTTAAGCAATTGGATGTTGAATCCTAGCTCTCAGCAGATCCTAAGAGGTTTTCTCACAACAAGTGGTTCAGACGTCTGTTAGAGGGTGAATGCTGAGTCCAAGCTCTTAGCATTTCATCGGAATGCTATGCTATAGTTCTCTAGCAAGAGGTACAAACGGTTGCTAAGGAATGTTTGTTGAGTCCAAGCTTTCAGCAGACAACATAAGAATGCTATGTTGACATTCTTGGATGCTAGAATACGTGGATGCTAGGATCTGGATGCTGAATCCAAGAAGACTATTTGAGTGCTAAGGATTTCCAATGCTAGCAGATTGCTGGGTCCAAGCTCTCAGCATTCTCCGGAAGTCAAAGCGGGAAGTTTTCTAATTTGAAATGATGTGTCCGACACAATGCATTTAATGCGTGCAACTGGCTGCATCAAACCAGGAAGCGACACATCAATCACACTCGAGTTCATAGGGGCATAGGCTACCATATGAACCGTCTCTACTACGCTACACCGTTGATTGAATTTGAAAAGGTGTTTCCCCAGCCGTCGGATCATTACTCAGAAGACATAAACATCTCACTTCGTTCAAAATTCAAACCTTCTACACTCTGAGTATCTGAATCCCTAGAATTTCTAAGTCTTCCAATCACTCCCGAATTCTCCTAACTTAGAAAATCCTTCAATATGTCTGCTAATCCTGAATCTCCTCAACAATCCGAATCCCACACACACACTGATACATCCGATTCCTCTACAAAATCTGGAATCCCCATCCATTCCCTTACCCAAGATGTGACTCTACACGAGCGGTGGGCACCGGAATATACAGGGATTGTCAAGAAAGAAGATGTCGAAGATGACATCCCATATGGTCAACTTGTGACTCTGGCCAGGAAGAAAGAACAGTCAGGCTTATCCAATAATCAGAGGAGGGCGGCACAAATTATGAAGGACCGCATCATGTACACTCCTCTCGCTGCACTTCAATTTCCAGATATGATAATGGAAGTCCTAGCCAAGGCAGGAGTCCTTCGCTACTTGTCAGGAGAACCATTGTGGTTCCACCCACACATGGTTTCTGAGTTCTACGCACGAGCCGTGGTAGATGAGGCAACCCAGAAGTCCTTCAAGACTTCAGATTTTGGCACGATTTTGGAGGTGAATGTTGATATTCTTGCTGTCAAATTTAAGGTACCTAACAAAGACGAACGTATTGCTACGTACTAGTTAAATGATCTGGATGAAATGGAGAAGAGATGAAAAGCGTGGAAGAAGCCCGAATTAGTGAAAGATCATAATGGAAAGCCCATCACCTTCAAGGTTGCTACTCCAATCAACCAATTCAAAGATTAGTACAAGACTCTTGCTGAACTGGTAATAAAGATGTTCCAGTGTGATGCTGGTTCATACTCTGAATTGTCGGTGAAGAAGTATTCGTTAATGATGGCGTTGGTGGATAAAGTGGAAGGCGATTGGGCAGAATTCTTTTATGGGCGATGGTTGGAGCACGCCAGGAAGAATCTGAAGATAAAGGAGGAAGGTGTTTTTACATCCAATGTAAAATTTGGATTGAAAATCAGCAAATTTATTGAGATGTTTTTTCACAAGAAAAGGCTCGACAGAGGAGAGAAGCTGCTTCCAACAGACTTCATTCCGATGACAAAGAAGGCACCAACTCCGACTGATCCCACCAGACCGATAATTCTGAAGGGCAAGTCCAATGTTAACAAGAAGATTCCTACCTCACCGGAAGAGCCCCATCCGGGCGAGTTAGCATTCCAGAGGTTGGAGCAGGCAATTGCTATGACTCCAGAGGAGATAGCAGCCGCCCAGAAGGCTGCGGAGATAGAGAAATGCTTTTAGAACCTAGAGGATATCGAGAAGCTTGGAGATCTGCCCATTGAGCAGATTGAGGAGATCATGGCGAAGAAGTAAGCAGAACAACAAGCAACAGTTTTGGGTTCGATTGCGGTGGCAATACCCAAAAGAAAGAGGTCAGATTTTGCCTCTCCTGAGAAGCCGAAGAGGACACGCTGACGGCTTGTCAAGTCTGTTGAGAAAGAGAAGGTCGAGAAAGAAGTAGCAGAGAAAGAGGCTGTTGAGAAGCAAGCGCAGGATGCTCCTCTCTCCTCTAAGCCTTTTGAAGAGAGAGAGTGCGAGCTGTAAGGAAGTAAAATTTGAAAAGGAAGGCCGAGAAGAAGGAGAAAGAGAAAAAGAAGCACAAAAAGGAGATGGAAAGGATCACCTCCGAAGCGCGGGATTGGAACTTTGAACAGGTAAAGAAAGCTAATGAGGAGCGTGCTGCACAGAAGACTGCTGATCAGCAAGCAGCCAAGGAAGTTGCTGCATTAGTAGCACGAGCAGCTGAAGATGCCAGGAGGCAAGCAGCTGCTGCTGCTAAGAAAGGGAAGGAGAAGTTGGTACCTGTTGTTCCCACTCCCACTCCCACTCCCACTCCAGTAGTATCAGAAGAAATAGTGATTGAGCAGGAAGCGATGACAGATCAAGACTTCGAGAGGTTGCTGGAGACTGGAGCTTTTAATGCACCAGACCGCCCTCAAGGGGGAGTCTTGATACAGGAGCCTGCTATTGAGCAAGGAGAAGACAACATTGATGAGGAGGTGGTATTCAATGAAGCTTTAGGCTCGGGATGAAATGCTGAACCCGATGCTAGCACATCTGCTGGAGCTGAAGAGGCGAATGCTGAGGCAAGGCCTAGCATAGAGGTTTATGCTGAGGCAAGGCCTAGCACATGCTTAGGCGAGGCCGAGCACCGATACGCCTGCTTAGGAAAGGAATGAAGAGTTCATTGAACAAGATCAAGCATTCTTAGCCTCATGCTTTTCTGAATTTGACTCCGATGGAGAATTTGCAGACATTTTTCATGCGAAGCTCCTAAGGAAGATTTCAAACTAAAACAATGAGTCTTTACGAGTTCCTTTTAAAGGACTCCCAGGCCGAAGGTTCAAGCTCAGGAGAGTGGCACAATTGTGTGCTCCTGTATACCTTGCTGAGGAGGTAAATTCTGACTTTTTCCCCATGGCTTATGAAATTGAAGAGTTTGTGTTAACAGAGATAGAGAGGGATATCGCTTGCACCTATTATGTTGAGCTGGATTTGGATACATCTGAAGAAAAGGTGCTAAATAAGGAATTCAGGAGATGGAAGTTTTTTGATTACGTGATGCATCAACTGGCGTTTGAAGAAAGGATGCTGATTATCATCTCTAAAGGCCTAAATTTCTGGAGGTTGGAAGAACAGTGGGCAAATAATTGGATTGACCAAATGGCCGGTTCTAAGCAGTTCATAGACAAGCAGGTGCTTGCACGCCTTCAAGCAATCAGAGTCCACAGAATGTTTTCACCTCCACACACTTTGCCTAAGTCAACTTTTGCTCCTGATGGATACTCCGATGCCCGAATTGAGTTATCCAAGCGACAAGCTAAGGCAGCTGCAGAATATCATAGGAGGCAAGCAAAGTACGAGGCAATAAAGAAAGAGAGACTAATGGCCAGGATGGCTGCTATTGCTGCTGAGCGAGAGGGAGCATAATTGAGTGCTAAGGATAAAATGCTTGTCTTGTTTCTAGAACTTGATATTCTTGACGTAATCCAAGCAGCTCAAGCAGAGGAGGCTGAGACTGTTCAGATCATGGAGGCCGCAGAGCGAATAATGGCTGAGGAGGCTTGCTACGAGGATGCTCAAGCTGAAATTGCTAAAGCCAAGAGCGCAACCATGTTCTTATTTGCAGAAGAAGCTCGCTACTGAGACGCTCAAGGAGAAATTATTCATGCCGTGGAGTCAGCACAACGCTTAGTCGAAGAAGAAACTCTTTACTTAGCTGCTCACGGTGATGAAGATGTTGTGATGGATGAAGATGCCACTGCTGGACGTCGGGAACTGGTGATAGCTACAACATCATCATTCCATGCTACTCCTGTAAGTTCTCAAGACTTTCCCTCATACTTGGACTCTGCTGTTCAATTTGCGGTGCAAAATGCCTTAGCCTCCATCACTGAGCGAATGGCGATGGAAGCATCCGATATAAGGAGGGAAATTGCGGAGGTGAGGAGTGAGGTATCAGAGGTCCGATCTGAGGTTGCTGAAATCAAATATGATGTATCAGACGTGAAGACCAATATAGACGTGCTAAAAGAAGATGTACCTGAATCCTAGCAGCAGATGGCACACACTGTTCAATCCTTCTCGATCATCTCAAAGAGGGGGAAGAAAGGAGGCTTGCTGAATTAGAGCAGAGGAAGAAGGAAGAAGAAGCACTTGCTGCGGTTGCTGAAGAAAGGAGACTTGCTCTGGAAGAGCTACAGCAGAAAGAGATGGATCTCAAGATCAAAATGCTGGAAATGGAGAACGAGAAGGTTGCCAAACAACTCGAAAGAGAAGTCAATGAGAGGGAAGCTAGCAAGGCATATCTCGAGAAGTTCATGCAGCTGACAATGAACAAATTTGATGAATATGACAAAGGGAAGAAGCCTGCTCCTGATTCTTAAATTTCTTATCTTAGCAAACCTTCTGTAAACATTTCTTTTTGATCTTTTCTAGTTTCATTGTACTTGTAACGATCACTCATTGAATGAAACTGGAACAGATTTTGACAATTTTTTATTGTCCACATCTGATTTTTCGTGCATGTCTTAGTTGATACACACTATCTGTGTATACAACAAAAATGCATGTGGATGTTGAGATTATTTATCTTTGGATTGATTGTGAATGCATCCTGATTTAATTGGGTGCTAGAATTCCTAGCATATTCCTTGCAGCATTTACTTATGTTTTTAATCGAGAAATATTTCCCAGCACTTGTTGAGGAGGAATTTTATTAAAATCAATCTGGCTAGAACTACGTTGGATAAACACGGAGTTAGACATCTAGAATAGCTCTGTTACTTAGAAATTTTTTGTAAACTCAAAAATTTTTCCTCTTAGATTCAGCAAGTGATTGTAAGCTTTGATCGCACCAAAAAGGGGGAAACTTTTGGGGATTATTCGCGAATTCCTCCCTTAGATCAAAATTGTAAAAGGTTTTGTTGAATCAAAGCCTTAGTAGATTGGTCGATCATTGTTGAATTCTAGCATAGTCTAACAACTCTTATGTAATGTCCTGTTTAGGAAAAATATCGAGTTGTAATAGATTAGGAAGTGCTTGAGAAGATTGTTAAAGGATTCAGCAAATAGAACGAAGAAATTAATTCAAGCAACTTCGGTATGCTAGAAGAGTTCTTAGAAGACGGTAGCTGCAAGAGACATCAGCAGACGAAAATGACAGCTAGAGAAGTTAGTAGTCAAGTGCTAAGAAGATTGATTGCTAAGGCGTTAGCAATCATATGCTAAGGAAGAGACTGCTAGGAGTCTTACTCAGCAGTCAGAAGCAAAAGGTAGTAGAATGCTAAAGGATTTAGCATTCGCTAGCATACAAGCAGATTGCTAAGTAATAGCAATCAGCAGTCATGACCTATACGCTGAAATACGCATCTGCTGAAGGAGTCAGCAGATCAGAGCGCAGATTGCTAGAAGAGCGTAGCAATCAAAAGGTTTAGCAGATCATTCCAGCATTCTTCGAGAATGCTAAGCAATGATTGTATCTAGCAATGATCGCAATACTACCAAACTGACAAAAGTACAAGCAAAGGAAAAAAGCTTTCCCCAAGTAGTTCGAAAAGTATTGTACGATGCCGGAAAGGACGGATAATCGAACTCCTTTTGGACAATGAAGCCGTTGTGTCTAACGGGTTTGGAGATTCAAAGTTTGAATCTCAAGGTATAAAAGTCGAAGTCCAAACAAGAGAGATGACTACTTCTTTACAAACACTTGAATCATATTCGCTAAGGCCATTATTGAGATTCCTTCGACAAAGCGAAAAGTGAGAAAGTAGTAAGTTGAGAGCACGAGACTTGAAGCATTCAAAGCTCTCAACTACCGCAGTGTCCCCCACTTGAAGATCTGACACTACATTAAAGAGATTCCTTGACTTAGTTCATGAATCTAATCATTGGGATACTTTCCATCCTAGGAAGCATCCAGCAGTCACATCTCTAAAAAGAGATTGACTCCGATGGGCTTTTGCCAAAACCAGACAAGTTCGGAGAGAACTATAAAACCTCCATTACAACAAAGGACAAGTTTAACGAAGGTGCGCCCTTGACTTGCCCAGAGCTGCTGACTAAAAGATTAAAGCATCGGAGGATAGCTTTGTAGTGGCTAAGTCGAAGGTTCACTACCTGCTACAAATGTTCAGGGAATCCTTGTACTTCAATATCTTTTTAGTGAAATTCTTAGCGACACGGCTAAGGAGTGGATGTAGATCTATTAGATCGAAACACTATAAATCTTTTGTGCATTACTGTTTTATTACTTACTGTTTGAAACCCTAACTTCTACCTTGAGCTAAGACATTTTTATAAGAAGTTAAGTGCAAGATAATCTTTAATCTTCCGTTGCATTCGTGTGTGTTGGTTGTTTGCTATTTACCACGACGACTCTGATATGGGACCAACATTTTCTTTTGTTTTGCAAAATTAAACCGTTTGTTTACATTATGCTTTGTGCTCTCACCATGCTCAATCACATTAGCTTTAACCTCTTGAGGGTTTAACAACCAGTTGTTGTAACTTTTGTTGTCTTCTTCTAAGCGAAGTCTCACAACGAGCTCTTCCATATTCATCTACTTTTTTTCGCGAGTCAAGTATTTATTAAGACCTTTCCAACTTTGTTGTAGCTTCTCAATTATAGCAATGACTTGGAAAGTTTCAATCACAACCATCTTTTAAGCCTGAATCTCATACAAAATTATTTGCAGCTCTTGTATTTGACTGACCACGGCCTTTGAGTTAACCATCTTGCAGTCAAGAAATCAGTCTACAAGAAACTTCTTAGCTCCAACATCATTAGTTTGTACTACTTATCAAAGGACTCCAATAATTCCTTTCGCAGAGCTTTTGGAACTATACATATTATACATTGTATCCACTGATCACTAAAAATATTAGCAATTTAGCAAAATCTAATATTATAGCCAAAAAATAAAATTATTGAAACCCAAATAATTATATTGGGAAATAAACCTATGTACTGAAACACAGTTATCAAATAATTTGTTTGAGTAATTATAAAGGAATTTAGTTTTAAAACTACGTAGATAATAAAATATGATTTTTGTCTCTTAGTACTTCAATTAATAACTAGCAATCTTAATTATTATCTTCTACCGGTCTGAAATTATCCAAAATGAGAATAAAAACCAGTAATCAAAAACCATAAGCTAGAAAACAACTAATTTCATTCGACCTAAAGCATGCATCCAGAATAGTTGTTACAAACAGCGGAATCTGCAAGAGAATTTAGCTTCATTAAATAAAAAGAAAATTGCATTGATAATTAAAGTAAGATATGAAACTTAGACGAAGTTTTCTATTCCATCTTTGTATCATCTCCAAAGTACAATAAATAAAAATAAACTAATGCTGGAAAATAAAACTCTTTACTGCAAAAATTGTGGTGAAGAAGTGATATTGAACTGTCTAAGCTAGATGGGATTTTATAGTGCTAAGAAACTATGAACTATGGTGGAAAACTACAAGGATTATGACTAATTTACCTATCCTATCATGATCTAGACTAATTTACCTATCCTATCATGATCTAGAATAATTTATATCACTATATCTCTTTAATCTTTGTATCTTCATGTTTTCTAATATCTTATATTCTAACTTTAATCCTTGTGCATCTAAGAAAGAGCTTCCAGAATTTTGTCTAATATTCATACGAGTCGTTTGAAATGGGCTGTATCTATCGACGCAGGTGTATCAATTGACACACTCCTCACATCTATTGATTCAATCTACTTGGTAGACTTTGGTCAAAATAGAGTGTTTTTCTTTGTGATTTTAGACTTCTTTGCACCTTACACTTGTATTCACCTAAAATCATGAAAACCATGCACCACAACCATAATACTCCTATAAACTAGCTCATGCAAATAAAATAAGTGAAAATAAACACATCGTTATAAAAACAATAATTAAAACATTGACAAAGTGAGTAAAATTATGAACTTGTTATCCACCAAGAAGTTGAGCACATAATTTCTACGCAAGTAATTTAAGTGCTTCCATGCATCAACCACAGTGACAACTTAAGCATTAGTATCTTCTGCCATAGTTGGAGAATTTTTTGTCAAGAACCTGGCAAGGTTTAATGTTGTTAAGTAGAAAAACATTTTTTCATACCAACGTTTGAAGTTCAAGCCATTGAACATATCTGGTTTGTCAGCATGGTTGGCAGGGATATTGACAACACCGATCCTCACAGTAGTAGCAACAACAACGACATTATTTGTCTTTATTCAATTGTGATGGGTTTGTATAATAATAGAATTCTGATTGGTATACTGAAAACATTTTTGTTTAATATTCTGATAATCATTATTGTGTTGCAATATTTCATCTCCTATGTGAATTAACAAACATATAACGTGAACTACTTTATCCTCTTATCTCATCGATAGTGATATTATACAATGTGTAGTAGATCACAAAAGATCATATGAATCATTTGAACTATCGAGATATAAACAGATATTGTGATTAATCAAGAATGATTATTATTATTATTATTATTATTATTATTTTTATCAATTGTTGGGTTTTTGATCTATGGCTCAGTCTTTAAATAATACTTTCTGATGAATCATGCATGATTATTATTATTATTAGTATTATTATCAATTATTGTGGATATTGTTTTTTGTTCTTTGTAGATCCTCTGTTTATTATTCCACTTGTAGATTCATTTTTTTCGCTATGAGAAAACCCGGGTTAGATTTATAAGATTGATGTTATAGATTAGTTAAATTTGTATTATGAAGTAGTAAATCTATCATTGAAAAATGAAGAACACGATGATTGAGATGAAGAGTGAAGACCAGGCCAAACGACATGCACACCCATGACTAGTGTCGATGAAGCAAGATGCAGGGAGTAGCGGCAATATGAACGCATAGTGCAACATGCGTAACATGCATGGGCCGCAGGCAGAACCATAGCAACGGCTTTGGAAGCACCATGTGCACGGTGGCATAGCGAGCAACAGAGCATATGCTAGAGATGACGGCGACGACCTTGTGAATGCGCGATCTTGTGCGTATTATGTGTAGGCCTCTTGCGGTGTCTTCCTCAAAGATCTTGTTAGACTCGTAGCAGTGAAGACGATGTGCAGTGAAAGGTGACTAGAGGTGGCAGCGGGCACGCTGCACATGGGTGGTGGGAGCTATTCTCTATGTGTGGCGATGGTTGCACCTCCTCGCACGGTTGTGACAGACGATGAAACTAAAAAAGGCCAGTGGCAGAACTCGTTAGGGTTTCTCCACGTGCACATGCAGCAAACAGGTGCTGCCACTATAGGCGACAACCAACTAGGGCGGCGGTCCCTGGTGTGAAACTCTAAGGTTCGCACACGTAACCCACAAATGCGCACTGCTCGCGAACGTGCACATGCCTTCTTTCTGCTTCCCCTTGCGTCGACTGGTGATGACGGTGACTCTGGTGTGGTTTTAATGTTGAACAAATGGTGGGGGAAAAGACGGCAGTGGTCGGTAGGGCTGATGTGCGGTCAGCAAGCTGTACAATATACGCGATTATTTCTGCATCTTCAGCGTCTACAACGATGGCGGCGGTAGCAGGCCATCAATGGCTGGTTGGCAGTAGCTCATCGAGCCATGTGCACAATTCGAGCTCATTGGGGTCTGGAATCCCAAATTCCACAAAAGATCAGGTTTTTCAAACCTATAGTGGGAGGCCCAATATGAAAATCAGTAATTAAATTCTATTTTGTAATAAAATAGGACTTTTGATTTGTACCGCATCATTTTAGGGCCAAGAGGACATTTATTTATTTATTTTAATTTGTTCTCAAATGATATGATGTGATTTAATTATTTGTGTACCTTCTACGCATGCTATAGATAATAGGAGCACGTTTATTAATGGTTAACAGATAGTGGGGGAAAAGACGACAGTGGTCGGCAGCGCTAATGTGCGGTTAGCAAGCTGTACAATATATGCAATTATTTCTGCATCTTCGGCGTCTACAACGATGGTGGCGGTAGCAGGCCAGCAATGGCTGGTTGGCAGTAGCCCGTCGAGCCATGTGCACACGAGCTGTGGTTTGCATTGTTTTCACGGGTCTAGTTGTGACAATTCGAACTCATTGGGGTCTGAGAGCCCGAATTCCACAAAAGATCAGGTTTTTCAAACCTACAGTGGGAGGCCCAATATGAAAATCAGTAATTTAATTTTATTTTATTATAAAATAGGACTTTTGATTTGTATCGCATCATTTTAGGGCCGACATTTATTTATTTATTTTAATTTATTCTCGTATGATATGATGTGATTTAATTATTTGTGCACCTTCTATGCATGCTATAGATAATAGGAGCACATTTATTACTTTATACCATTATTATGTTTTTATTTTTATAAATTAAATTATGGTAATAAATTATGGTATCATGTGAGACATGATGGGAGTTTAGCAGAATCATATTTTATAGCAACATGAAATATTATGTGCGCAAGAACCCTTGTGAAATAAAAGAACTAAGCAAGTTATGATTAAGACCTCCACAAAGCGGTTTCTTATTGGAAGTGAATATTCAATAAGTAAACATCCACATATGTAGCTTGCTTATTTTATTATTCTTAAGTTATGATAGATGAAATTTTTAAAACACACATTTAATTCATGTGACATCGGATGATTTTTCTTACAAGTTTATCATGGATGACCTATCCATAGACTTAAACTTAAATCTAAGAGTTTATGTAGAACTGTTGAGATCTAGAGAGATCTTGTAGCAATATATGGGATGGTGGAACGAACTTTCAGTTGTGATCTTGTAAAGGATTTTGTTTGCACGAAAATGACAAATGGAAGTTCACTGACACTGCATGTAATGATCTTGGTTAATATCATGAATCGGTACATGGGTAGAGGTGGATCTATTAATGCCAAGGCTAAGATAGATATCACCCTGAACTTACTTCTTGAATCATATTATTACTTTAAAATGAGTACTGCTGAAAAAAAAGAGTATACTTTACAAGGGTACTCAATGATCTTATAGCAAAGCAGTCTGTCATACTTTCATGGGACAATGCTGACTATTTGACTGCATTCGACGATGTAGTTAAAGGTAATGGCATTGAAAATATAATCAATTATACTCCCTCCGTCCCTTATCAATTGTCCACAAGGGAATCGGCACAATAACCAATGTAGTAGAGATAGAAGATATTAGTATTTTATTTGTGAGTGTGTATTAATTTTTCATTTTAGGTAAGTGGACAATTAAATGGGACGGACAAAAAAGGAAAGATGGACAATTGAAGTGGGACGGAGGGAGTACTACTATATGAATCAAGTTAAAAGGGAAGACGGAGATAAAAGTCACTTCAAAGACGAATAAATATGATGGTAACAGAATCGTAAATTGTCAAGTCACAAAGACTTGGGTTGTCCAGAAAAAGAGTTCGGGGTTTTCCTGCCTATGTGTTGACAAAAGAACCTGATAAACTAGAAAGTAGGTGTAAGCTAATGATGTTTATAGGATACCCTAGGCAAATGAAAGGTGCATTTTTCTATTGTTCTAAGAATAAGAAAATTATTGTTAACACGAATGCAAGGTTCTTGGAAAACGAGTATGTGAAAAACCACAAATCCAAGGATGACATCGTTCTCATTAACTTGGAAAATATGGAATGATTCCACCAAGAATACCCCGTGTGGAGGTAGTTGCACCTATTATTGGTGTGGAAATACTTACTCTATCACCAGTGCAAGGTGTAGAACCACAAGACGTTGCACCAATAGCTGACGCAAATCCGATGCCTTGTCGTAGTGTGAAGGTTTTTAAAAATCAAGAAAGGTAAATGTTCGTGGGAGTGTCTTATGACTTAATACAAACTAGATAATACCAACCCATGGACGTATGATGATGCAGTATTTGACAAAGATGCTGACAAGTGGCACATTGCTATGGACTCAAAATAGAATCCATTACAGTTATGGATGTATACTATAAATCTAAGTTGTCATATGGATTTTGAGCCATAGACTGCAAGTGTGTATACAAGAGAAGGAAAAGAGCGAGTAGAGAAATCACAACTTTTAAAGTCAAGTTGGTGGTGAAAGGTTATAGTTAGAAAGAGGGAAGAGACCATGACAAAACCTTCTTTCTCGTAGCCATGCTTAAATCCATTCGAATAGTCCTTGTCATAACAGCACATATGAACCCAGTGTTAGAAACTGAGTTTCAGCTACCCTTTACTTTGATGTTTTGATGTGTCAAAACTGACTTTAATTTTAAGTTTCTCGAGTGTTTCTAAATGTAATCCTTGTATAAGATTTATTAATTTGTAATAGACTAGAAACTGATGCTAAAGATCAAGCAGTTAGAGACTAAGTCTCTAAGGGGGAAATTGTTTGAAACCAAAGATCGAGAAAACAAGAATCAAGTTTCAGAAGTTAAACCGAAGATGCCATGAAACTTAAAATGATGAAGACTGAAACTTAGAATGTCCAGAAACTAAGTTTCTGGAAACTGAGTTATTTTAGTGATGAGTGGAAACTTAAACAGATTTTGGAGAATGTCAGTTTCAGAATTGAAGAGTCTGGTGCGAATACTCAAGTCTGGCGACGAAGCTGGTCGTGATGGCGCACAGAGAGACTAGGTTTTTTGCATGACTGTGTCGCAGTCCCCTTTGCACTCCACAGTGGCAGACATCGCACGCGATAGCAGGGCCGTGCATATGCGAGTGTGGGAAGTGCGGGAAGGAAACAAGAATGAGCTGCGCGCAGCCGGGCGGTGTAAAAAGCAATGCAACCTTGCTATATTTGTTGTTGTCTCGCGTATTCTGCAACTCATCGGGGACAGATGTTGCTACTGCAATAACGATGAGCGCGACACCTGCTGGTGGTAGATCGCGGGTCGGCAGGCAGTTTTTAAGAGATGGCGGCCACAGACGGTGGTCGGAATGGCAGTGGCGCGTTTAGGGCTGCTGGGGTTGTGGTTAGGGTTTTGCAAACCTTAGGGTTTGCTCACCCGAGCCGTAGCTCAGGCCCTTTGGCCTGAAGGTGGCCCACAATCCTAGAAATTATGGTTTGGTTGCTATTTTGGGCTATGTTAGGAAAATATTCCTTGATTTATGTTGTAAATCTTCCTTTAGGATCAAATTGTAAAGGTTTTGTTGAATCAAAGCCTTAGTTAGTTTGGTCGATCATCGCTGAATTCTAGATAGTCTAGCAACTCTCTTGTAATGTCCTGTTTGCGAAATATTTCGAGTTGCAATAGATTAGAAGTACTTACGGAAGATTGTTGAAGGATTCAATAGTTGAAACGAAGACTTCGGAGATTCTGGATGCTAGAAACGTTCTCAGCAGTCAAGCAGATTGCTAGAGAGGTCAGCAGACAGAAAGGACTGCTAAGGAGATAGCAGAAAAGTGCTAGAAGAATTAACTGCTAAGGAAACAGTAGTCATATGCTGAGAGGAATGATTGCTAGGAGTATTTACTCAGCAGTCGAAAGAAAAGAGATAGTAGAATGCTAGAGGAGTCAGCATTCACTATTCACTCAAAAGATTGTTAGAAGTAATAGCAATAAGGAATCGACCCAACTGATGAATACGCAATTGTTGAAGAGTCAGCAATTGGATACAAAGCAGAATGCTAGAAGAGTTCGGCAACCAAAATGTCGAAGTACTTAGAAGAGTACTCCCAGCATTCTCCGATAGAATGCTAAGCAAGGAGATACTCAGCAAATACTTGCTAAGACGACCGTTCTGACAAAAGGTACAACTAAGGACGAATAGCCTTCATGAAGTAGGTGAAAAGGCACTTTACACGCCGGAAAGGACGAAATAACATGTAGCTCTTTTGGTCAAAGGAGACGTTGTGTCTAACGGGTCTGGAGATTCAAAGTTTGAATCTCCAGATATAAAAGACAAGTCCAAACAAGAGAGAGCCACTCCACACCTCACGACTACGACTCAGACGAGAAAAAACTTTACAACCGAACAAAAGGTGAGAAAGTAGTCGATTGAGAGCACATTAAAGACAAGGAGAATCTTAAGCTCCTAATAGCAAGTGTCAACCATTGAATATCTAACACTGCATTCAAGTAGAGATTCCTTGACTCTATTCAAGGATCAATCATTGGGATAACTTCCATCCTAGGAAGCATCCAACAGTCACATCTCAGAAAAGAGATTGACTAAGACGGGCTGTTGCCAAAACCCCAAGAGAGTTCGGAAGGAACTATAAAGCTTCCACTGCAGTAAGGCCAAGTTTTACGAAGGTGCGCCCTTGACTTAGCCGCAGCTGCCAACCAAAAGATCCAAGTAACGGAGGATAGCTTTGTAGTGGCTAGCTCGAACGCTCACCACCTGCTACAGGAGATAGGCGAATCCTTGTACTTGAACATATCTTTTAGTGAAATTCTCAGTGTTCGACTGAGGAGTGGACGTAGATCTTTAAGGATCAAACCACTATAAACCTTGTGTTCTTTGTTACTGTTTTATTGTTTCTGCTTGTTGTTTTGAAACCTAGCAACCTCAAGTTGCTAGAGTATATCTCTGAAACAATCTTAACACCTACCTTAAGCTAAATATTTGTGAAGAAACTAAGTGCAAGATACTTAATCATTCCGCTGCATTTGTTAACTTAGTCTTCCGCTGCTTTAACAACGACTTTGATCAGGGACCAATAGGCTAGAAACCCAAGTTTGAAACCCAATTGTTGATTTTTCAGCCCGATTCAAGTTTCAAGTCCAATGGAGGCCCAGTTTGAAGATTTGTATCAGAAATTAAATCTTGTAATAGTTAGATTTAATTTATTTCCATGTAATCTCATCTGAGTGGCCATGAGAATTTTATTTGTTTATTTATTTTATTCTCGTTCTGATGCGATGCGCACTAGTAAATAATAGGAAAGCATGCTTACTTGCTTTATTTATTTACTATACAAGCATGTTATAATTATTTAATTATCAATCATGTTTTATGTGATTTATTTTATATTTTAAATTGTGTCTATAAATTTCGGGATCATATTAATTTTTTATGATGGAATTTTAGATGTGATATAATTTATGATACATAAAATAATGTGTGCGCATAAAACCTTTTGAAATTAAAATACTAAGCTGGATTTTGGATATTTTAAAACTAAAATCATTAGACCTCCACAAATATGACCTCTCATTAGAAGTAATGCATTTCAAAGCAGAAACATCTACTTCAGTAGCTTGCGTTAGAAATAACTTACCAGTTCTAATGCGATGTGGTTCCTAAATAAAACATTTAGTTTAAGATGAGAAGTGAGAGCCTCTAAGCAAATGTCTACTTCAGTAGCTTGCATTGAGATAACTTTCTCTGATATCTAAGATTAATCTAAATGAGATAACAAATGATGTAAAGGGCATGCGGTATGGGTCGAGTACGTATGCTAAATTGCCTATTAACATCTGGAGTTAGGATTATGGTTATTTTGGCTTAGATGTTGCCTGAGCACAACTCATGCATGAGATCCCTACTCAAGATAGGTGAACGTGGTCTTAAGATCTCCAATATAAATTTCTTTTGCCGGCGGATACCTGGCATGGTCTGAAATTAAAAGACCCAGTTTGGTTTAGTTGAGCATTTTCTGTAAACTTCATCACTCCAGATGTGGTCTGGTTCGTTTTATATAAAGGTTCTATGCATATTTGTTTCAATCGTTCGTAGTATGTGCATACTTTAATTCTCTTATTTGCTTTCAGATATGTCTATTATTTCATCGCTCATTAATAAAATTGTACACAATTCCTTGACTGGTTCGATTTTTCCTAGAAGGAAAAGTGGCATTGTCAAACTTTTGGAATCATTGGGACATTTGTTTGTTCTGCAAAATCCCGATTCGAGTTTGTCGATTGATGCATCTTCCGACGAGGAGCATGCACAATATCACATGTGGATGTAATCAAATGGCATGGCCATAAAATATATCTTGGGTGGTATGTCAGATGCACTGCATCCTCGTTATAGTGATGTATGGTTTGCGCGTTGTATTATGCAACGTCTTGACGTAGCATATTGAAGTCTCGATAGACATGCTAGATCCAGTCTTATCAAGTGTATTATAAGATGAAAAATGGGTCACGACTGTTCATTGCGTGAACATGTGGAACACTCGTCCAACTCATCATTGAGTACACATTAATGGGTGGTTAAATTAACAATGATGTAAAAATTAACTTCAAACTCAACACACTACCGAAGTCATTTAATGACTTCAGAATTTATGTTGAGAAAAACAACAGTATGCTCAAGGATCTTGTGTGAGCACAAGCTTCTTCAGTCTTTTCTGTAAATTGCTCTGATTTGCTTCTGCATCAGAAGAGTGATGTCAAAGAAAAGTGGAATGAAGGAAGCAGTAGCAGCAGTCTTTTAATAACAAGTCTTCGAGATCTCTTGTTTAAAGTTCTTCTAACTCACGTCATAATGGCATGAAGAATAAGAATGATAAAGGAGAGAAGAACAAGGGAAATAAAGATAACAAGAAAGACAAATGTTTCAAGTGTGGCAAGAAGGGAAACTGGAAAGTAAATTCTCCGAGTTTGGTAACTAAGGGACAAGGTACGTCATCTTTCGCATTGGTTGTTGAAACATCTTTAGTATCAGTTTTCTACTCCTTAGTGGATAGTGGTTACTAAGGTTACTAATCATGTTTGCTACACTTTGCAGGGGATCAAGCTTAAGGCTTGAAGGTGGCGGGTTTACCATCTCCAATATTGATGTTGGAAGTCGCTACTTCAGCTGCTGGAGATTTTACTTTATGTTTATGATAAACAATGTTTGAGTTTTGAAGAGATGTTTTGTTTAAAACTAATTTCCGTTTATGGTTGATTATCAATTATTGTTGATAGAGTTCTTCTCTATCATGATAAATAACAATGTTTTCCATTATGATTAAATGGATGTTTCTCTTCAGTACTTGTTTATATAAACCAACAATGATAAATTACATATTAAGTAATCTTTCTAGAGATGAGTTACATCGATCTAAGTTGTTTTAAGTAATTCATGGAATTATGGATTTTATCCAGGTATTCCTAATAATGCTACTTATGAAAACTACTTAGAGATATAAGATGATAACTAGGCCTTTTAATAGGCGATTGAATCTCTAGAAGTTATTTCATGTTTGCTTTGTAATGATTCTACTTCCGCAGTTGCCTTAAATAGGCATTGATACTATAATCAATTAAGTTATGGATATGTTTATTTAATTCACTACAAATCTTAGTCTCTTGTTTTAATCAAGAGTGTTTAAGACTAAACTAGAGAAGAAGCTAAACAAGACCGTTAAAACATTATGATTTTTTCATAATGGTGTGTATCTCAAGTGAGGTGTTTTACAGTATCTGGCACAGCAAGGGATTGTATCCCAGTTCACTACACCTATTATCCCTTAAAAGGGTCGTGTACGAAGAACGAAATAAATAAGATTCTTTAAAGTTGATAAGCTATGCCAGCTTTGCCATTTTTCTTTTTTTGGGAATAGCAGCAATAGGCAGTAGTGTATCTGCTTAATCCAGTGTATTCTAAATCAGTTCTAAATACCCTTGTGGATCTTGACTTTGTCAAAGAACAATGATGGGTAGTTCAACTTTTAAGCTGATGAAAGAAGCCGATTGGTTGGAAGAAAGGTTTAAGCTAATACTGCTTTACGGCTATCCCATGTAAACGAAATAGGTGTTTTCTTTAATATCCTAAACACAAGAGAGTTGTTGTATATGATGAAACCACGAATCCAAATGTGAGATTGTTCTCCAATGATTTGGAGAAGACATTTTAAATCCATCAGGAAATACCCCATGGCATATTGAACATACCTCGGCAAATATGGTACCAATTGCACAGTTGCCCGTGCAAGGTGGTAAACCACATGTTAATGCACCAAGAACTGACATAATAAAAGGAGCATCGTTGCAGTGGAGGTTGTGTTAATGGGCTTAACAGTACTGGTTCGTGGGAAATAGTTTGTGGACTTATTCTCAATTGATGAACGACATTGTATTATCCCCTGAATACACAACAAAGTTTTTAAGACAAACGAATCAGTTTAATGACGACAAGTCATGGATCAGGAATGAATCAGTAACAGTTATGGTTGTATATCAGGATCAGTGTTACCAAATAACTTTCCAGCTATAGGTTACTGATTGATATACAAGTAAAGAAATGCTCGAATGGAAACCTAGTATACTTTAAAAGTGTAGGTTTGTGAGCAAGGTATGTTTCATAACAAGACCTTCTCACTGGTTGCAACTTTTAAATCCATTCGAATTCTTTTGTCCATAACAACACATATGAACCTAAGTATCTGGAAGGTAGATGTCATCATCCGTGTTTTCTCATAAACAGGTACCTTGATAAAAGGTGATGACATATGTATGCAACATCCAGATAAGTTATGTGTAGTAAGGTGAGCAGCATCTTTTCTAAAAGCCAATGAAATTCAAGTATGAACTTAGGGGAGCTTCAACATCATGAAACCGATGTTTCGATATTGCTTATCGAGAATGAGAATTTCATGTACTGGTTATATGTCAATGGAAGCGTGGTTTACCTTGCACATTATGTAGATAGTATTTTCACATTTGGAAACGGTGTGGAGATATTATCAGGCATAAAGAGATGGTTATCCGAACAGTTTCAAGACTTATGACTTATGAGATTCTGGGACATCCTTTGGATTAAAGTCTTGTGCTCTCACAAGAACGGATGTTCAGGTGTCTCTAGTTGCTTAAGTTGATTATGTGGTGACTCGTTTCAAGCCAAGTAAGGGTTGCTACCTCTTCTATATGGCAACGAACGAAGTCAGATATTTGTAATATTATAGGCATGGTAAAAAAATATCAATTTAACTATAAACAGGCTTATTAGATTGTAATGTGCCCCGTGGGTTAAATGGAATCGGATATCTAGGAGGATCATGAAAGGGGGAAATCGACTCTAACAATGTGTTATCGTTGGAAGAGGAGTTATAGGAATTTGACACATAAGTGTGCCGCAAATTCCGGTTTGAAGGCTGAGTGTGTAACAACTTCAAAAGCTTCGTAAGAAGCAATATAACTTTAGTGTTGTCCTCTAGAGGTGTGTGTTTCGAGTTTTCCTAATAGAATCACAAGGTACTATGATCATGTTGGTGCATTGGTAAACTCGAGGGAACCCAAGACTCACAAGGCAGTGAAACACATAGAATATGTAGTACCACATCATACGAGAAATTGTTATAAGAGGCGATGTGCATAAAGTGGGAGCGATTGACATGAAAGGTCTAGCAGTTTTATTTACACGGTGTTTACCTCAAAAGACTTATGAGGATCACGCTCATAGTCTGGATCTATAGGTAAAATCGATCACAAGATGATGATGGTATAAATAAGCTAGGTCAGATATAGACACACTTAATACTCTGATAAAGCAATGGTATTATGCTTTGAGTATAAGTGGGAGATTGTTGGGGTTGTATACTAAAAGCAATTATGATTAAGTGTGTTCGTTTGGTACACTGGTCTTCATAAATGTGTTACATCAATATAGTCGCTATCTGATACGAACTATACGATACGAACTATAATATCCTATTATCTTGCCTATATGGATGATCATATGGAGTGTACGAGATCACAGAGGATCATATGAATCGTTTGACCTGGCAAGGTATACACAATATCACGGTTGAGACAATCCTTGGATAGGCTGTCGGTTTAGGCTGCAACACATCAGTTTATAAGTGAGATTATCCTAGCTACTTGATGTGTCAGTACATTTTTATATATTGATGGGATCAATAGTGAGATGCGTCATTCTCATTGACCTATGAATGAGCCAGATCTCTAAATACTTGTTATGATCTTAAACCTAATGGAAGGATAAGGGGCATGCACAAGTTGACCACACTTTGACTTGCTATGGTAATGAGTCTTACATGTACTCTTATACCTGCATCTTGGGTGTGGCTATTTGTGTGTGGCCTGATTAGGCTAACATGTAGGTAATCATATCTGTTTCAGGATGGGGACATTCCCTGAGGATCTCACAAGGTTCATTATGCTAAACCCTATAGGTTGAATTATTTAAATCAGGCATAGAAAAAGAGTTAGTGGTACTACTCAGGAAATAAGAGATTAATTAATTGTGGTTGGTTGTCATAAGCCAAATTAATTAATTAATGTCCAGAACCTTAAATATGTGGATCATTCTAGTTTAATGCAACCCATTCTAAAAACGTGGTAATAAAGGGGTGAGTCAGCATTGTTTCCGTGGTGTACGTAAAAAAATGTTTTATTAATTAATTATGTTATGGGTTGGACATGAAATTAATTAATAAGGAGGACCCACTATATAATTTGCATTTGATCCCTGGTCTGGCCCACAAACTGCTTCAGCCCATTAGGGTTAGGGTTTGCAAACCCTAACACTATATAAGCCTTTCACTCTTTAGATCAGATACATTATTATTGAATACAGTATTACACAACACAAAATTCAATACGTAATATTGAATTAGAGAGAGATCGGCGGTGTGGCTACACTAATCAAGAAGACCTGCTTGACTTTCTTGAGGATTTGGTGGAACTCGGTAGTGTATTCTCACCAGATTTCCGAGGAGCAAGGGAACGGATTAGAAGATCAAATCTGTTGGAGCACAATAGCATTGATCAAGATCCCCATATTTGGAATCCACTGCCTTCGATCCAGATCTAGAGATCAGAAGCTGGAGTTCAGGTATTTTGTAAATCCATCCTCTCCAATTAAATATTAGGAGCATGCATAGGGTTTGCTTGGTTTATTCAATCTTATTTATTTTTGATACCCTAAGAATGATCCAAACGTCTGAAATAATATAAGACAATTGACGTTGTCTGATGGAGACTCGGTTCCTACACGAGCTTCAAGAGAGGATAGTCTAGCCATGGTGAAATCCACACTTACCTCAGTTCCAGTTTGAGGCACTGGCTTTCAAGGAGCTTTCATTCAACCGGTCAAGGTTACTCAGCTATAGAAGCCAAAATGGTTGAGACATCATCCCGAAGTTGATGTGTTGGACAAAATTGAGAATCCAGTCTGCACACGACAAGAAAGCGCCTTATTGACATGTTTTATCTCTCAATAGCCATAATCAACGAAGATTAGAGATGCTCTAAAGTCCACAGATTATATTAATGCTATGCAAGAGGAGTTGGCTGAATTCAAGCACAACAATTTCTGGTATCTGGTGGACAGACCAACACATCAAGTTGTAATTGGAACAAAGTGCGTTTTCAAGAATAGGAGAGATAAATAGACAACATTGTGAGGAATAAAGCAAGTCTGGTTGCAAAAGGTTATGATCAATACAAAGGGATCGATTTTGATAAAACTTTTGCTCCAGTTGTCAAACTTGAAGCCATCAGACTATTCATAGCTTATGCTGCACATTCTAAATTTATAATTTTTCAAATGTGAAGAGTGCATTTGTGAATGGGGATTTCAAGGAAGAAGTCTATGTTAAACAGCCCTGAGGCTTTGAAGAAGGAAACTAAGTTTTCAAATTGATAAAGACTCTTTATGGGTTGAAGCAGGCACCTAGAGCTTGGTATGAGACTCTATCTCAGTTTCTTCTCAAGAATGGTTTCGAGAAAGGGAAGATCGACACAACCTTGTTCAAAATCAAGGATAGAACTGACATTCTGTTAGTTCAAATCTATGTCGATGATATCATTTTTGGGTGCAAAAACATGAAGTTGTGCGAGAAGTTTTCCTAAATAATGTAAAGTAATTTCCAGATAAGTATGATAGGCAAACTGACTTATTTCATCGTCTTCAAGTTATTCAGTGCTCAGATCAATCTTGATGAAAAAGGAGAAACAGTAAGCCCAACGAGTTATAGAGGAATTATCGAATCTCTATTGTATCTTACTGTAAGCGGGCTGGATATCTCCTACACAGTTGGTGTTTCTGCAAGATTTCATGCAAATCCTAAGAAGTCACACATGGATGCTGCGAAGAGGATTGTGAAATACCTAAAAGGAACTAAGTCCTTAAGTATTTGGTACCCCAAAACTGACGAACTGACTCTCAATGCTTACTAAGATTCAGTTTTTGGAGAATGCATAATTGACCGAAAGAGCACAAGTGGAACTTGTCAGTTCCTATGCCACAAGTTGATTAGTTGGTTTAGCAAGAAGCAGCATTTTGTAGCTACATCAACAACCAAAGCTGAATATGTAGCCGGTTCAAGTTGTTGTGCTCAAATCTTCTGGATCAAGCAACAATTAGTAGATTATGAAGTTGAAACTAGATGTGTTCCAATTTATTGTGACAGTAGCAATGCTATGTGTATCACAAAGAATTCAGTACACCACTAAAGGACAAAGCATATCGATATTCAACATCACTTCATCAGAGATCACATAGAGAAGAAGGTTATGTCCGTGGATTATATAAGAACTGAAGATCAATTCGATGATATCTTCACCAAACCACTTCTAGAAACTCGATTCAAGGAACTCTGCATCAAACTAGGATTTCTAGAGTTTGGTGAGATTTCAATCGAAGATGAGTTGTTGTTGACTAAAACTGAGCCCCAGCTCTCAGTTTTCTGCATTTGGACTTCTTAATCTAATTCCAAGAGAAGTGAAAATATGCGGATTAAAACTGAGTCCCGGCTCTTAGTTTTCCACCTGAAGATATTCTATTTCAAATTTTCTCAAGATCGGTGAAAATTAAATTTGAAGAGGAATATAAGCGGATTAAAACTGAGTTCCAACTCTCAGTTTTTAGTTTTCGTTCATATCTCAATTTTCAGTTTTGTGGTTCTATACTTTGCCATTTTTCTTTTAAAATTGGTATTGGCGCAGAAACTGAAAACTGACCTTTGAAAACTAGGTTATGGTTTTTGGTTTTTGGATTTCTTTGAAGGAAGGTTGCGGAATAAACTGAGTCCTAGCTCTCGATTTAGAAATTGAAACTGAGATACATGTCAGTTTTCAGTATGTGAGGTGGGAGGATTTAAATCCAAAATCCTGACTTTCCGGACACGTCTCATTAAATGTGGAGCAGATACGGCTCAATCCAAACGTACTACGTGGCAACCCCGCTCCCCCACCTCAGGTCAAGTCTAACCAGTCCAACTGTCGCTTAATTTCACCTGTCAATCGAATTTTGTTGACTCAATCTCAACCATTCATTCTGGCTTTCGGAAGATATATATGGAAAGGATTTTTCACTCTCGAATCTTTGCCATTTTACCTCTCTATTCTATATTTCAAACTTCACCAAACCCAGCAAATCCTCGAGTATTCAAGGCACTCCAACATACATTCCCCTCATTACTCCCAATTATTAGCATTCATTATGTCAAAAATAAACACACCCCAAAAGCCAGAGCAGGCCACTCCAACTTTCGGCCAAGAGAAATCACCTGATGTTGATCATTATAGGGATGTGGCAAGCTTCTGAAATTATCGAAGGATGCAGCAAAGACAAAGTAGCTGACTCTTGAGCAGAAAATGGCTACTCAAGTCCACAAAGAGAAGATCCTGTTCATAGATCAAATTGTGAATGTATGTCCAGACTCTCGACTGGGACAGAAACTGAGAAGTGAGGAGTTGGTATATTTTCTGTCTGCCAAACCAAAGAGGTTTCATCCGTATCTGGTTGCATATTTTTACGCAAATGTCATGGTGGTAACTGAAAAGAGATCTTTCAACACCTCAATGGCTGGTGGGATGATCGAAGTCAACCCTAAGTTGCTCAGCCAGATTCTCTATCTACACAATGGTGGTGTTCAAATTCACACCTATCTACAAGGAGGAGGGGCCCAACAAGCCCGAAAACATATGGAGAATCATTGGGCGAAATGGAAGAAGGAGTATATCCAGACTAACTGGAAGATGAATCACGAAACCGATGAACTTGATGGTTTTTACAAGTTGTTGGTCGACATTGCGATTCGGATGCTGCAATGTGATGTTCGCTCTTTCTCTGAGATGAGTAAGAAGAATACTCTGTTTTGATGGCACTGGATGACAAGGTTCATGGAAATTGGGGAGAGTTTGTGTTTTAGAGGTTATTGGATAAAGCTGGGAAGAAGCTGACTATTCCTTAAAATGGCACTTTTGACACAAGTTTAGGTTTTGGTCTCAACGTCAGTTACCTAATTGAGAAGATGGTTCAGGTGGTGGATGATGGAGAACCCCTGGTGGTTACTGACTTTATCCCACCTAGGAATGATCTAAAAGAGGAGAGCAGTTCTGAGGAAGGTGATGTGGAAGATGAAGAGGAGGAAACTGAGAAGGAGAGGGAAGATAGTTTCGAGGAAGCAATGGAGAATCTTCCGACTCTAACCAACCTTGGGGAGGTTACAAGAGGACGATACCAGAGGCTGTGAAAGAAGTATCGAATTGAGACATAGCCGAGTCCATCACAGAGGTGATTTGGGATAAAAGTATCCCTGTTTTGGTTAAAAAGAAGAGAACCCCAACCACCTGGCTTCCGAAGAGACTCTTGAATGAAGGAGAGAGAATAGTGGTTGAGAGGGCCAGCAAGAAAGCACGAACTGAAGAGGAGCAGCGAAAGAGAGATGAGGTTGAGGCTGAGTTAGCCAAGTGTGCCGAAAGGGGAAAGAAAAATGTGGCTGAGAAGGAGCAGAGGAAGAAGCATAAAGGCGATAACTTTGATATATCAATGCTGACGGCTTGCAAGAAACTGAGATTTAAAGATCTAGTGGCAACTTCAGTTCAGAAGTTGATTATCCTTCCCCTTTTCGAAATACTTTTGATCAAGCTTTTTCCAATCTTTATAGGGAAACTCATTGTCTGGATCAACATCCTGAGAAGCAGACTGAGGAGCAAACAATTGAAGTCATGGTGGAAACTGACATTATCCATGGGGCAATCGACCCTGAAGAACCAGCGATTGAAGCTGCTATTTTAGCCAAGGAGATTCTGGAGTGTGTGTTTGTCGACTAAGAGAAAGCGTGGAAAGAGGATGTAGAGAGGCGGGCGACCACCCCGGAAAAACTGGCGAAGGAGAAGACTGGAACTGAATCTTCATCATCTAAAGCCCAAACTGGAACTGAATCAGGGCATGCTGAGTCTTCCAAAGGTGGTAAGGGAGGTATCACTGAAGCTAAGATTTCTTCTCATGATTCTTTAAAAACTTCTGATATTGAGATGGGTTTGGAGGATCCCACCATCCATGATGAATTCTATTTCTCAAGAGATAGGCATGGGTTGTGGAGATATCATTCGTGGGACTCAAGGTTCAAAGTTCTACTATCTAAGTGATAAACACTCATTTTGTGCATTTTACTGACGTGAATCTGTTCACTTTTGACCTTACATTAGACCACTATGTGATATTTTCATGCATTATCCATTTTCTTTAAGGAATTATTACGTTGGGGTTGGTTTGTGGTTGTTTATGCAGATTTCACGCACAATTGAGTTGTTTACAAGATTTGACCAAGTATCATGGGGCCAATCGATGCTAACTTGCATCGGGAAAAGAAAGAAGTGAGGAAAAATCAAAGAAAAAGCCGAAATTCCATTCGTGGTGGAATCGGCGATCAAAAACACAAAATCGGCAATCGCCAAAGTTGTTCTCGGTCGCCGATTTTGCAATTTAATCCATTTTGCTACTGCTCAATTTCGGCGACCCGGGTACGAAAACCCCGATCGCTGATCGTGTTGTCCGGGTCGCCGAACGGGTAAAATTGACGAATTTTTAGCCCAAATCCCATATCTTCCCAAATAAGAAAAAGATAAGTATAAATAGAGGCTCCCAAGACTCAAAAACGTTCCTTTCACCTTATTTTCGGATTTTAAGAGCCCGAGAGAGCTGAAGCCAAAGAAGACTTGAAGAGCAAGATTGAAGATTGAAGATCGAAGACTACGGGTTTTGGGTTTTCATGTTTTCTGTATTCTTGACTCTTTACTTCTTTGTTTTCATGGAATTTAGCATGATTGGCTAAATCCTTTGTGGATTCTAGGGTTTTGAAACTTGTTGAATAATTATTCCATCGTTTATATGATTTGATTTTCCCTTTCCATTGATTTTTAATTATATATGAGCTTTTCTTTAATTACGAGATACTGGCCATTGATTGTAATTCGAATTGGTAATTTTTGAACCGAGAGGTCAAGGTTATTGATTAAGACGCAGGATAATTAGATTTGATAGGTCAATTATCTGAGAGGTATTTGAACAATTGAATGGTTTTAAAAATCCAAGATTTTATCAAGAGTAAAAGTCCTCTTGCGCATCCGATAGGAGTCATTAGGTCTTTTATTTCCAAGTTATGGTTTAGAGTTCGAGAGGATCACCTGATAACATTTTTGGGACTAACTCACATTTTTTTAAATTAAATTGGAATCAGATTATATAAATGATTGTTTGATTGTTCTTAAAAGCGAATTACCCTGGAATCTCAGTTTCTCTTATTTTCTAAATCCAACCTTTTAATAGTCTTTTTGAATATTGCTTCTCAATGCTGCATAGGTTTAGAGAAACAATACTTTTGATTTGGATCGTCTAAATAGTAATAAAATAACTGTGTTTTAATGCTTGAGTGTATTTCGAGCCTGCAATCCTTGAGTTCGATAATTTATTACTTGCCTCTACAGTGATTTGTACACTTGCAACACGCTATCAAGTTTTTGGCGCCGTCGTCGGGGATTGCAAAGATCTATACTTGACACTAATTCTGTTAGTGCGTCAATACTTTAGACATTAATTGCTTTATTTTTGTATTTATTTTTATTTTGCTTCTGCGCTGCTCACTGTTGGTTTTCTGTTTCAGGAAGTACATGCGAACCAGATTTAAGGGTCCAGCACTTGAGCCCATAGATTTAAAGATCGAAGCTATCTGTCGTAGGAACTCCGCCAAAAGAAAGTTGGCATTCTCAATGGCTGACAATCAGACGACGCAGATAGCAGAATTGCAGAGGCAGCTGCAAGAGTTCAATCTGAGACTCCAGCAGCAGCAGCCTCTGGCTGCACCTCGCCAGCCAACTATTGATGAGATGTATGAGCCGATGACTGACATGCATCGTCATGCTAATTTTGGGCTGAGAGTGGACTCACCTAATTTTGAATTGAGAACCGGGCTGATTCAGACTGCCCAGTAGAATCAATTTGGGGGACTACCATCTGAGGACCCCCATGTGCACATCCAGTCTTTCCTGCTGCTGTGCGACACGGTCAAGCAGAACCAGGTGCCGATGGATTACATCATACTGCGCCTGTTCTCATTCACACTGTGTGACAGAGCCCTCTCTTGGTATCTTTCTCTGAATCGCAGTACAATCACTACACGGGAGGAATTATGCAAGCTATTTCTGATCCAGTTCTTCCCGCCCAGTAAGACCATCCAACTGCAGACTCAGATCACACAGTTCAGACAGTTTGTAGGGGAGTCACTATACGATGCATGGGAGCGCTACAAGGATCTATTGCGCGCCTGCGCCTGCCATGGCTTTACTGAGAAGTAGCAGGTCTGCCACTTTTACAGGGGGTTCGACAAGGAGACTCAGAAGCATGTGAATGCTTCAGCTGGAGGGTCACTGACTGCAAGGCCACCACAGGAAGGGCTAGATTTGTTGGAAGTCATGGAAAAGAGCGAATACAACTGGCCTACAAAAAGGCTGGAATCGAGGATAGCAGCAGTAGATGATACTGGGGACATGGCTGCTGAGATTAAACTGATGAGACAGGAGGTGGCTGCCTCTACAAAATCATTAGAGCAGCGCCTCTCCAAGTTGGAAAATAATACGCCACATTTCGGATTTGAGCAAGGGGGTGACATGCTTATGGAGGAAGCTAAATATGTGAACCAGAGGAATTTTCAGAACAACAGGGGATATCCGGCGGGGAACATGACTTACCATCCCAACAATAGAAATCACCCCAATTTCTCCTACGCCAACCCGAACAATGCACTATAGCCCCTACCTGGATTTTCTGCCAATAATGGGGGTACTAGCGAGCCTAAGGAGCCAAGCATGAGAGAGCTTCTAACCCAGTTTATCTCCATATCAAATGCTAAAACCATTAAAATGGAGGGCGATATTACTACGCTATAGACTGGTATGGGGGATATAGGGAAGCATATAAAATAGATGGACACACAGATCTCCCAGATTGCCAATGCGGTTGGCAATCAGCACACCCTTGGACAGTTCCCTAGCAATACTGTGGTGAACCCAAAAGATCACTGCAATGCCATTACTACTCGCAGTGGTAGGGGATATGAGGGCCCATCTATGCCCACTGACACACCTGTGCAACCTGAAGTTGCACAACCTGCTCCTATTCTTCCTGAAGAAGAACAGACTCAAAAGAGCAAGGGAACTTATCCTGAAGACAGTTCCAAACCAGCTGGCCCCGTCGCTGTCCCCTTCCCACAATGATTTGCTAAGAAGCAAAAGGAAGAGAGGTACAAGAGGTTTCTAGAGCACATGAAGAAGATCCATATCAATCTACCTCTGATTGAAGTAGTGCAGGAGATACCTGGGTATATGAAGTTTCTAAAAGATATGGTTACCCAGAAGAAGCCCTTTGGCGCGTTCGAGATAGTGAATCTGTTTGAAGAATGTAGCGCCATAATTCAGAAAAAGATGCCAGTAAAAAGAGCTGATCCTGGCTGCTTCTCCATTACCTGTGTGATTGGGGGGCAGACTTTTGAAAAAGTACTCTGCGACTCAGGGGCCAGCATCAATCTGATGCCCCTCTCTATTTTTAATAGACTGAGAATTGAGGATATTAAACCGACTACCATCAGACTTTAGATGGCTGACAGGTCGGTGAACTACTCTAAAGGAGTAGTAGAGAATGCGATGGTGAAGGTTGGGGAATTTATTTTCCCAGCTGACTTTGTGGTCCTAGACATGGAAGAGGACCGAAATATTCCACTCATACTTGGGAGGCCTTTCCTCAACACTGTTGATGCCCTTATCGATATCAAGAAATGAGAGCTCACTTTGAGGGTGAATGATGAGAAGATCACCTTCTCCATCTACAAGGCCATGGAGCGACATGACTCCGATGACTGCTTTGAGGAATCCGATATGGTTCAGGTTTTGTATCCCTTTGACTCTTATATTATTTCTGTTAATCCTTTGGATGTTGGGGTACAAAATTCTGTGTATTCTTGTGATGAGCTTTATGATGTCTGCGATGAGCTGCTAGAGTCTGTTCTAGCATTAGATGGTGCTAGTGAGAAGAATAAGGTGGAAAGCGCCCATTTTCTGAAGTTAAGGAGCGAGGAGGAAGAAGAAGAAGCTCGCAAGAAGGCTCTGAAGCAGGAGGAAAAGAAAGAGCCGCCAGTACTGGAACTGAAACCTTTACCGGATCATCTGAGGTATGCCTACTTGGGGGAAAATGATACCTATCCGGTAATTGTA
Organism: Plectranthus barbatus; assembly: GCA_026898455.1. NCBI lineage: Eukaryota > Viridiplantae > Streptophyta > Magnoliopsida > Lamiales > Lamiaceae > Plectranthus > Plectranthus barbatus. The sequence continues at coordinate 1,025,086 of JAPKLW010000036.1, read as the reverse complement.
TCTGCTACCCTTTCTTCTAGTCAATTAGATAGATTATTGAGGGTTTTGAACCACCAATCTGCTATTGGGTGGTCGTTATCTGACATCAAGGGTATTAGCCCTTCTATCTGTATGCACAGCATTTTATTAGAGGATGGATACAAATCGAAGGTGCAGCCGCAACAACGTTTGAATCCCATCATGCAGGAAGTTGTGCGGAAGGAGGTACTTAAGTTGTTGGATGCTGGCATGATCTATGCCATATCGGACAGTGAGTGGGTAAGTCCTACTCAAGTGGTGGCTAAAAAGGGAGGTACTACAGTCATTAAGGACGAGAGTGGCCAGGAAATCGCTCACAGGCCTGTTACTGGCTGGAGGATGTGTATTGACTATAGAGCACTTAACAGTGCTACTCGTAAGGATCACTTCCCTCTTCCCTTTATTGATCAAATGTTAGATAGGCTGGCTGGGTATGAATTCTACTGCTTTTTAGATGGTTATTATGGATATAACCAAATTGTCATTGCCCCTGAGGACCAACATAAATCTGCATTTACTTGTCCTTATGGGATTTTTGCATATAGACGGATGTCTTTTGGATTATGTAATGCCCCTGCCACTTTTCAAAGATGCATGATGTCTATTTTTAGTGGACTTGTAGAAAACATTATGAAAGTTTTTATGGATGATTTTTTTGTGTTTGGTCATTCATTTGATAACTGTTTAGAAAACCTGATTACTATCCTGCAGCGCTGTCAAGAAACTAACTTGGTTTTGAATTGGGAGAAGTGCCATTTTATGGTACGAGAGGGCATTGTCCTCGATCACAAAGTTTCTGTTGCAGGTTTGGAGGTAGACGGTGCCAAGATCGTGGCAATATCAAAGCTACCACCCCCACCAATGAGAAGTCGGTGAGGAGATTTATGGGTCATGCAGGCTTCTACCGGAGGTTCATAAGGGAGTTTTCTAAAATCTCTAAACCTTTGAGTTCTCTACTTATGAAGGATGCAAAATTCGTTTTTGATGAACATTGTTTGCAGGCCTTTGAGAAGTTGAAGCTGGCCCTCACAACATGCTCCAGTACTTATATCACCAGACTGGTAGGAGCCCTTTGTCTTGAGGTGCGACGCCAGCGATACGGCAGTTGGAGCTGCCCTGGGTCAGACGAGGAACAAGATCTTCAGAGTCATTCACTACGCCAGCAAGACTTTGGATGAAGCCCAAGTTAATTACACTACTACTGAAAAGGAGCTGCTGGCAGTAGTCTTTGCATTTGATAAGTTCCGGGCATATCTGGTTGAGGCAAAGATGGTGGTCTATATGGATCATGCTGCTATCCGGTATTTGTTTGAGAAGAAGGAGGCAAAATCGAGACTGATCCGGTGGATCCTGCTGCTACAGGAATTCAATATGGAGATTAAGGATCGGAAAGGATGTGAGAACGTGGTAGTAGACCACCTGTCCAGGCTGGAGAATCCGGTGGAAGGAGATGATCCCCGGATTTGGATTACTGAGGTTTTTCCTAACGAGCAGCTGCTCGTACCTGAGGAGGTAGATCCATGATATATGGATCTGATAAATTATCTGGTTGCAGGAGTTCTACCACCTGATCTGTCCTCACATCAGAAGAGGAAGTTCTTGCATGACTGCAAGTTTTACTACTGGGATGAGTCATTCCTCTACCGCCGTTGTGCTGATATGGTGATTAGGCAGTGCATCGGGATGCAAGAGCGAGAACAGATAATGGGGGATTGTCACTTGTCCCCCTATGGAGGCCACTGTGCGGCGAACAAGACAGCCATAAAATCCTCACAAGTGGATTTTATTGGCCTACTGTTTACCGCGATTGTCAGAGATTTGTGGCTAGTTGCGATAGATGCCAGAGGATGGGGAACATCTCAAAGAGGGATGAAATGCCCCAGAAATACAATCTTGAGATCGAGCCCTTTGATGTATGGGGCATTGACTTCATGGGACCATTCTCTAAGTCCCATGGATATCAATATATCTTGTTGGCTGTGGACTATGTGACCCGGTGGGTTGAGGCTATCCCCACTGCGACAAATGTCTCGAAGGTGGTGCTCAAGTTCCTACAAAAGAACATCCTAACTCGTTTTGGAGCACCTCGAGCATTGTTGAGTGATGGAGGATCACACTTCAAGAACAAGTGGTTGGGGAGTCTGCTAGAAAAATATGGAGTTCATCACAAAATTACATCTCCATATCACCCCCAGGCCAATGGGCAAGCTGAGGTGGCTAACAGAGAGATTAAGCAGATCCTGGAAAAGTATGTGGTTTCCAGGAAGGATTGGGCTACTCGCTTGGATGATGCTTCAAGACCCCAATTGGTATGTCGCCATATCAGTTGGTGTTTGGGAAGACATGCCATCTACCGGTGGAACTGGAGCATAGAGCATATTGGGCAGTGAAGAAGATCAACTAGGATCTGAAGACAGCGGCTGAGCAGAGGTGTCTGCAACTGACTGAGCTGGAGGAGTTCCGGACTAAAGCATACGAGAGTTCTAAGTTGTACAAGGAGCGAGCGCACCAAGAGATTTCATGATCAGCGCATTCACCGCCGCGACTTCACGCCAGGGGATCGGGTACTTTTATTCAATTCTTGCCTCCTTTTGTTTCCTGGAAAGCTTAAGTCTAAATGGACTGGCCCATATGTGATTCAGAAAGTCAATTCTAATGGTACTGTGGATTTACTGGGTTCTGATGGCACACACTTTACTGTCAATGGTAATCGAGTCAAAACTTATGTTCAGTACGGTCTGTGTCGTTTGTTTGCGAGATTCACCTAGCTGATCCATAGGATGCATACTGCTGTGTCTAGCTACAGACGTTAAATAAAGCGCTTGTTGGGAGGCAACCCAACCTTTGATTGAGTTTAATTGCATTGTTTTGATCATTTTGGTGTCTTTCTACTCCATTTTTCCACACTCTACGTTCACGTTTGGTTGTTGAGTTATTGGGTGCAGGTAGGGATTTCGAAACACGAGGAATTGCCGGAAGAAAAAAAATCGGCAACCCATTTACACAATCGACGATCGTCGATCGTGAATCCTGGGTCGCCAAGTTCATCGTAAAAAAATTTCAGGTTCGAAGCAAAATTGGCGAACAGAAAATGATTTTGGCGATCGCCGATTTCGTTGGTTGGGTCGCCGAAATTGTGAATTTTTATTTTTACTTCGGCACAAAATCGGCGATCCATTTACACTTTCGGCGATCGCCGAATCCATTTTTCCCCGAACTTTGTTTCGAAGCATTTTCGGCAACCCAAAAACAATTTCGGCGATTGTCGAACGGGTTCCGGGTCGCCAAAATTGTAAAAATGACTGGTAAATAGGCCAAAACCCTTCTTTTCCCTCACTCTTCAATTTCTTCTCCAAAAACACACGCCCCTCACTACTTTCTCTCTAAAAATCCAACTCCATTACACCAAATCTCGCCAAATCCTTCCACACATTACCTACCCATCCTCATTAGGACACTTTCATCCATTCACTTTTTCGAATTTCGTCCAAAAACGTCAAATCCCCAAATTCTAGGGTTTACAATTGTTCTTCCAATTTTGCTTTATATCCAAGGTAATTTACTTCCTCTTTATGCTTATGTCCAATTCGTGCATTATATTTCATTGTTTAGTTGATAACATTGGTCGAATCGTGAATTTCACGTTTTTAATTTCATTTTTTTTATCATTACGTCGTATTGCACATCTTGTTCGAGCATGTTTATGATTATTGTTGATTAAGTTTAGCATTCCTATGTTTTACATGTTAACTTGGGGATTTGGATTTTTTAAATTTGCATTCCATTTAGTTAATATTTGAATTTGGGGAACTTACTTGTTGATGGAATTACATTGTTGGTATTATTGTTCCCTGTGCTTGTTTGCATGCATTTGTTGAATTATTGTAGTTATATTTGCATCTAGGACGAGGCTAGTAGATGTGGTGATTAGGCTTTGAGGGAAATTCTTTTTCTACTAATTGGAGTTGTTGATGATGTTGAGAATGTAGCGGTGATAGTGCATATATATTTAGTTGGAATTTGGAGATGTTTCATTCTTGTAAGTTTAGTTTATTTTGCATGCTTCCTTTCATTTCCTGGTTTTGAATTGTAACTTTGTTATGCAGATTCAAATGGCACCTCGACGACGCCAGATTCAAATCGGCCGGATGCATATGGAATCCCACTCAGGGGGGTGGACCTTCATGAGAAATTCAAGGCTCTGGTGGAGAAAGGGGTTGAAGGAACCCGGTATGCCGATATTGATGCTCTCCAGGCGCTGGGACTTTATGATAATGTCAAAAAGAGTTGCTCTCGAACATTGATTGGGACCCTATTCTGAATCTTGAGGACCCAACCTACAAGCGCTTTACTTTGGAGGTTCTGACCACATTTGAGCTCACCACAACGGGCCAGAACACATGGACGGGGGCCACCTTCTGGGCCTTAGATGAGGACCACACCATCACTACCAAGCAGATAAACAGGGTATTTGGGGTCCCTGATTTTGGAGTTTATACTAAACCGCAAGGATTCGACGCAAAAGTTTTCTGGCCCACCATCTGTGCTGATGACAGCCCGGCCTGGGAATCTGGCAAATGCAAGGCCTCAATGATCCGGAATCCTATATTTCGGATAATTCAGCGGATTCTGGCACACACTCTTTTTGCAAGAAAGGATAACAGCTCTATGCGGGATGTGGAGCTCATGGTGATGTTCTGCATGCTACATGGTCAGGCCCTGAATTTCGCCCAGCTGTTCCTACTGCAGTCCAACCGGGCATCCTCCGCTAGCCGCGGACCAATTTGCATCGGGGGGCTATGGACCCACATTCTGCTTTCTATGGGGATTGACCCTAGGCGCCATCAACCCGAACTGCTAACAAAGCTGACCATTAAAAAGTTGGTCGCCCTCTGATTTATTCAGACTGCTCATCCGCCTTATCTCTTCTGCCAGCGCTCATTCCACTGCCGAATCCTGAGCTCACTAATGTAGGGATTCGCCGATACCGCGACAACTTGAAGTTGGATACATTGGCCCACATGGAGGCAATTCTGGCCACAGCAGACGCCATGGTGAGGCATCCTCATCTCCGTACTGCCGGAGGGGATGAGGATGAGGAGGATGCTGAAGGCGATGAGGATGAGGAGGATGCCGGAGGTGACGAGCAGGGCACTGAGCGGGAGCAGCCCGATGACCAGTCGCGCCGCTTTGAATTAGGGGGGACCTCTAGGGTGAACCAGAGCGAGTCCTCAACTTTCTATGAGCGTCGCACACATCGTGTGGCGTTTGAGGAGCAACTGAGCCGCTTGGAGCAGCAATGGGGAGACTGGAACATTCAACTTCAGGCTCTATCAACAGCTCAGACTACTGCCTCCACTGAGCGCCATTCTTTTGAGGAGGAGCAGCGGCGAGAGTGGACAACCCGGAGATCCTTTGAGGATCAGCAGCGAGAGCAGTGGGCAGTGTAGCAGCGCCAGTTTAACCGAGAGAATGAGTAGTGGGCGGCGCAGTAGCGTCACTTTGACCAGGAGCGGGAACAATGGCGATGCAAGCAAGAAGCCGAAGATCAGATGCACCAGTTCATGGCCCGTTTTCCACAGTACTGGCCCCCACCGCAGTGAGACTACATTGAGGTTTCCACTCATCTCCGTGATCTTTTTCCCCACAAACTTATTATTTCCTTTGTATCGAATAAGTTTGGGGGAGGGGGATGTGATCGGTTGATGTGTGTCTCTTCTTTTCTCTATCTTTTCATGTATCTCTAACTGCTCTTACTGATTTGAAACTACAATTGATGTACTAATTTGTGAACCAGTAAACCGTGTACTTCATTATGTTATTTACTTTCCGTTAATTGCTCTAGTTTAGGTGTTGGGTCTGTAACTGGAAACTCTATTATCTTATGGGATTGTAATGGGATCGAATTGGTTTTTGGTTGGTGTTTTATCTGCATTAGGGATCAAGTTCATGGTGACAAATTTTTCTTTCACGTGAGACTTGCATTTATCATTTGCACATGAATTTATGAAGTGTAGACCTTTGTGGAATTGATTTTGGCGTCTAGGACATGCTTTTAACCTGTGAGAATTTGAGCCTGTGATTTGTTTGATTGAGGGAATGTCACTGTAAATTGTACCTCTAGAAATTGCTCTGGTTTCTGTCTCAAAACTGCAATAGGAATGTCAAGAACTTAGACATGATCTTAGGCCATCATTTCTTTAGCCTCATTAATCCCAAACACTAACCAACTACATTGTCCCTTGTTTAACCCGTTGAGCTTATAAACCTTTTCTTTCTGAACCGGATGATAAGAGATGTGGATGGAAGTGTACGGGTATCTGTTGATGATAGGTGGTGAGATTAAATAGTTTTGGTGGTAATATATTGTCTAGAAGCCTTGTGGTGGATAATAGAGTTGTACTTTATTTCTAGATATTTATAAAAAAAAGAAAAGGGTCATGAATAATCCAATAAAACAAATGCACAAAGTGTGCATAATGTCATCGTTGAGTTTAAAAGTGCACAAAGTGTGCACAATGTTATTGTTAAGTTTGAATCCTATTGAATTGTACTTATGGGATGCGTAGTTTTCAGTTGAGTTGTGGTATATTGTATAAGTCAGACAATCAATAAAGTGGTATGTGATGAGGAGTTAGTTGTGTGAATGAAGTTATAAGGATGAATATTTTCAGTCACTTAGCCAAAATATTCCATACCTTTCACCAATGTGCCTAGATTAGAACCTAAAATAAAGACATTTTTATCTTTGTTCTAACATTCCCAAAGTCAGTAGTGAGTTTAGACAATGAGCAAGCCTATGGAAGGGAAAGTGTACAGTTGACAATTTGAGAGCATACACTAGCCTTTCTTACCATTCGAGTGAAATGTGAGTGATACACTATCTTGTGAGAAGCAGACTTCTAGTGGCCGAGATTGAAACTGTGATTGTTTGCACTAAATTTATGATTGTTGCGGTGTAGGTGTGGGAATCACAAACCCCTTTGTGTCTTAAACAAATAATGATCAATTAATGCACCCCTCGTGTTTATTCTTTTTCTTTTAATTGTTCTCCTCATTGTTCGAGGACGAACAATAGTTTAAGTTTGGGGGGTTGATAAACACTCATTTTGTGCATTTTACTGATGTGAAGCTGCTCACTTTTGACCTTAGATTAGACCACTATGTGATATTTTCATACATTATCCATTTTCTTTAAGGAATTATTACGTTTGGTTAGATTGTGGTTGTTTATGCAGATTTCACGCACAATTGAGTTGTTTACAAGATTTGACCAAGTATCAAGGGGCCAATCGATGCTAACTTGCATCAGGAAAAGAAAGAAGTGAGGAAAAATCAAAGAAAAAGTTGAAATTCCGTTCGTGACAGAATCGACGACCCAAAACACAAAATCGGCGATCGCCGAAGTTGTTCTGGGTCGCCGATTTTGTAATTTAATCCATTTTGCTACGACTCAATTTTAGCGACCCGGGTACGAAAACCCTGATCGCCGATCATGTTGTCCGGGTCGCCGAACGGGTAAAATTGACGAATTTTTTGCCCAAATCTCTTATCTTCCCAGATTAGAAAAAGATAAGTATAAATAGAGGCTCCCAAGACTCAAAAACGTTCCTTTAACCTTATTTTCGAATTTTAAGAGCCAGAGAGAGCTGAAGTCAAAGAAGAGTTGAAGAGCAAGATTGAAGATTGAAGATCGAAGACTACGAGTTTTGGGTTTTCATGTTCTCTGTATTCTTGACTCTTTACTTTTTTGTTTTCAAGGAATTTAGCATGATTGGCTAAATCCCTTTGTGGATTCTAGGGTTTTGAAACTTGTTGAATAATTATTCCATCATTTATATGATTTGATTTTCCCTTTCCATTGATGTTTTAATTATATCTGAGCTTTTCTTTAATTACGAGATACCGGCCATTGATTGTAATTCAAATTGGTAATTTTTGAACCGAGAGGTCTAGGTTATTGATTAAGACGCGGGATAATTAGATTTGATAGGTCAATTATCCGAGAGGAATTTGAACTATTGAAGGGTTTTAAAAATCCAAGATTTTATCAAGAGTAAAAGTCCTCTTGCGCATCCGAGAGGAGTCATTAGGTCTTTTATTTCCAAGTTATGGTTTAGAGTCCGAGAGGATCACCTGATAACATAATTGGGATTAACTCACATTTTTGGAAATTAAATTGGAATCGGATTATATAAATGATTGTTTGATTTTTCTTCAAAGTGAATTACCCTGGAATCCCAGTTTCTCTTATTTTCTAAATTTAACCTTTTAATAGTCTTTTTAAATATTGCTTCTCAATACTGCATAGGTTTAGATAAACAAAACTTTTGATTCGGATCGTCTAAATAGTAATAAAGTAACTGTGTTTTAGTGCTTGAGTGTATTTCGAGCCTGCAATCCTTGAGTTCGATAATTTTTTACTTGCCTCTGCAGTGATCTGTACACTTGCAGTTTTAGCGTGTTGCAAAACACGCTATCACTAAGCCAAGTCATTTTGATGATTATAGGACACCTCTCAGTGGGCTACCATATCCAGAAAACACTGTTGAAAGACTCAAGCTCTGGTGCCCACCGATTGCGTTGACAGATGTTGGGGATATTAAGTTGATCCCCTGGGCTGCAGAGATATCTGAATGGGTAGAGAAGAGGGTAACTGAAGAAATAATGTTACTCTACCCTGATATTCTGGCATAAGAGGAGGATGCTATGGTCAATGACCTAAAGGAGGAATTCAGGCGATTGAGGAGATTCGACCTGGTGATGCACGAGTTGCATGAAGAAGATCATCCGATTATGCAAGCTAGGCTCGGGTTCACCTTCTGGAGGTCTGAGGAGATTTGGGCAAACGAGTGGAGTGCCATGAAAGAGTCAAGGTAAATGACTAAGGGGGAAGTAAGGAACAGGCTTCTAGCCATTCGTGCTTTCGGGAAGCAAACTTACAATGAGATTTATGCTTACTTAGATCCCCCATAGACTCCTCTCTACTAACATCATCTATGTGCCTGAAGTTCCAATCTCCGCAATCCCAATTTTTCAAGTCTCTCCTTCATCTACCCATACTAAAACTGAGAAAATCCAAGCTCCAGATCCAACTCCCAAAGACTATCACAACATCATTGCTGCAAGGATAGAGAAATTGAGGAGGCTTTATGAGCATCAGAGGAGTTTGGAAGCTGAAGTACAAAAGGTGAAGCAGGAGCTTACTGAAGCTGAGTTGGAGAAAGAAGAATTAAAGCAAGTTGTTGCACTCTCTCAAGCTTTGCATCTTGTTTATATTGCAAAAAGGATAGCCTCGTCTCTTCAGAAACTTAAAGGTCAAGCTCAAGAGCTTAAAGTTGTGGGAAAATTGATTCAGAACTGCCTTTTTGTGGACAATTTCAAAACTCACTTGGCAGAATTTGAAAGGAAAAGGAAAGAAGAAAAAGAAGAAGAAGCCGAGCGTCTGAGGAAGGAACAGTTCGATCATGAAGAAGAGCAAAAAAGGGCGACTAGTGGAATGGTGTTCTTTGCTCCAACTATCATATCAACTAAGATTCCACTAGTTCAACACCCTGAGGACTCCAATCAAGCTGCCTCAAGCCATCCACCATCCACCTTATTTGTTGAGATGAAGAACTATGTGCAAAATCAAATGGAAGCAATCAGGCAGGAAAACCATGAGGTTAAGGCGAGGTTGGATGCCAAAGACAAGAAGGATGCAAAAACTGCCGAATCCATCTCCTACATTAAGCAGACTATCTCGACCCTCATTGATGTAATCGAAAAGAGGGAAGAGGAGCATAAAAAAAGATAAGGAGGAGAGGTAAAAGAAAAAGGAAGAAGAGAAGAGGATGAGGGAAGCAGAACAAGCAGAAAGGGTGAGGAGAGAAGAAGCCGAAGAGCAACGTAGGGAGGCTCATTTCAAAGCGCTCACGGATTGGCTACAAAAATCTCAGAATCTAAGTCATCTTCATCAGAGCAAAATCCTCCGAAAGTCTCTAGAGTTCATGTTTTTGAAATTTTTGATTTTTAGTTATCAGTTTTTGATCTATAATTGTAATCTTTCACTATATAATGAAAAACTAAAAACTGGATCGAAGACAACTTCTCATTATCTCTCTCTCGCTCCTTTTACTGTTTTGTTTAACCTGGCTAAACTCACATTTTCCAATGTGATCAGCAATATTCGTTTCACTCTATTTTGATTAATCGAGTAGTATCTCTCCTATTCCGGGGGAAGATCAAATAGAGTAGGTCGGTTAAAAGATAAGTGATCTAAGTAGTGTTGTTGTAAACTCAACTCACCATTTCTCCTTTTTAACCTGGCTATAGATAAGTGGTTTTGACAACATCAAAAAGGTGAAATTGTTAGAAAGTGAGTTTCAGTTTACCCTTAACTTTAATGTTTTGATGTGTTAAAACTGACTTTAGCTTAAAGTTTCTAGAGTGCTTCTAAATATAATCCTTGTATAGGATTTATTGAGTTGTAAAGATCGAGTAGTGAGAGACTCAGTCTCTAAGGGGGAGATTGTTAAAAATAAAAGCTCAAGAAGACAAGAATAGAGTTTCAGAACTTAAAGCAAAGATGCCATGAAACTTGAAATAATGAAGACTAAGTTTCAAGGCTTGAAACTTAGAATGTCCAGAAGCTCAGTTTCTGGAAATTGAGTTTTTTCACTGATGAGCCGAAACATAAACTGACTTTGGAGAATGTCAGTTTTTAGTTTTAGAATTCAAGAGCACGTGAAAAACAAGGAGACACAAGGAATCCGAATTCAGACTCAAGATCTCTGAAAGTATCGATCAAAAAATCAATACGAGAAAACTTTAACTTAGATTCCTCAAACTGAAACTTAGTCTGATAAGAACTGTTAAAAAGTACACTGCCACAAGTGAAAAGCAAACGGTAGAGCAGAACATAGCAGATCAGAAGAATGGGCTATGATTGGACGACCCAATCTTTGTCTCTAACGGATGAATCAATGAGTATAACAGGTATAAATTTGAATTGCCATCCCAGCAGACTATAAATAGTCCAACACTTCGACAAAAACAAAACACAACCTCTCAAGCAAAATCAAGAAGAAACTATGTCGAACTGAAAAGTCAAAATGCTCTCAAAATCTCTCTGCCTCTCCGTGTTATTTGAACACGAGGCTTAAGTCTTTTGACTCAAGCTATCCTTTCGTGCATCTGTCTAAGTGCAAGAGGCTGAAGCTTTCTAAGCCTAAGCTAATATTTGGTGATTATTACCTTACAAGTAAAAATCATAGCAGTCAGTTCCCTACTCTGGAATACTGATTATCACAGGCGTTGCCAACCATCTTGAAGTTCTGGGAAAAATATAAAACATCCACCATCTAGATTGAAAGTTGCGAGGTGCGTCCTCACTTCAAGCTGAAGAAGGAAGCATGAACAAGGAGTTTCTGGGTGAGTGGCGTTAGCAGACCGAAGAACGAAGGTTTCCGATGGGCTAACCATAGATCGTGAAAAGGCTTGTAAACTGATCCTTAGTGATTTTTGGGTTGATTTGAAGAGTGGACGTAGGACTTTGATTCCGAACCACTATAAAATATCTTGTGCCATTTACTTATTTTTAAGTTTTTGCACTTTAAGTTTACTTGTTTATTTGCAACCTTCAATATTTGGCTAAGTATTGAAGTGTATACCTTAACTGAAACTTAAACTTACTTTGAGATTAAAACTGAGTTTTTACCAAAACTGAAAACTGAGTCTCTGAAAGTCAGTTTTCAGACAAGTGCAAGACCGTTTAAAACTTTCGTTGCACATACTTTTGTTCTCTAATTTCGGGACCAACACCTAGAAATATGACAAATAGATGTTAAAATCGCGTTTCTTAAAGGGTACCTTGTGGAAGGTAGTGACATTAATATGAAACAGCCAGAAGGATATCTGCAGAAAGGCAAAGAACGTCTTGTATGAAAGCTTAAGATGTCTTTGTATAGACTTAAACAATCTTTACTATCATGGAGTTTACCTTTCGATTAAGTGATTAAATCTTATAAATTTTCATAGTGTTCAAACGAGAGTTGTATGTATCGGTTATGTGCAAGCAATAGCATGGAATTCCTTACACTTTATGTAGATGATAATCTCCTATTTGGAAACAATATGCAGGTATTATCAAACAGAAAAAGGTAGTTACCCGAACAGTTTTAAATTAAGGACCTTGGAGATGATAGTTACATCCTTGGTATAAAAGTCTTGTGTGATTGTAACAAAATGATGTTAGGTTTATCTCAAGCTTCATATGTAGACACCGAAATTATTTGTTTCAGCATGCAAACCGCTTAGAAAGGTTTGCTACATTCCTGACATGGCGTTCATCTTTCCAAGGATCAGTATCCAAAGACACAATTTGAGAATAATTAAAAGAGTCGTGTTTCGTATGCCTTCACTATCGGAAGCCTCATGTATGATAAGCTATACACAAGACCAGATATATACTTTGTTGTAGGCATGGTAGCAAGATATCAGTCTAACCTTCGACAAGCACACTGAACTGCGGTAAAGCGTATTCTCAAATACTTCAAAGGGACTTGAGACTAATGTCTCGGTTATAAATATGAGAATATGTGCCCTGTGGATTATGCCAATTCAGATTTCCAGGTTAACCAAGACGAGATGAAATCTACCTCTGGCTTTGTGTTTACCTTGGGTGGTGGAACTATATCTTGGACGAGTGAGATGCAGAAATACATCACCACTCCACCATGGAAGCTGAGTATGTTGTAGCTTCGAAAGCTACAAAGAAAGAATTATGGTTCCAGAACATCGAGTTATAGTTGGATGTGATTCCTCATTTACCTAATTGCATCATTGTATATTATGATAATACTGGTGCAGTGGCAAACTCAAAGGAACCACGAACTCACAAAGCAACTAAATATATAGAGAGAAAGTATCATATCATATGAGAAATATTAGCAAGAGGTGATATGCTAATTGTGAAGATTAACAAAATGGATAATCTAGTTGATTCATTTACAAAGGGCTTACCACAAAAGTTTTACTAGGAACATGTTCGAAACCTTAGACTGAGGTCGAAGCCAGCCACTTGATGAACAATGTAATAGCTAGATTAGGATAGATGCTCTATATATTCTGGAAAGAAATTTATAGTGTTTGGAGTATAAGTAGGAGATTGATAGATTTGTATACTAAAAGCATTATTGGTATCTTGGAAACAATTTTATTTAATATACTAGTAATCATTATTGTCTTGCAATATTTCATCTCATATCTGAATTAACAAACATATAACGCGAACAACATTATCCTCTTATCTCATCAATAGAGAGATCATAAGGTGCGTAGTAGATCATGGAAGATTGTATAGATTGTTTGACCTAGCGAAATATAAACAGTTATCACAGTTCCAGGATAGATTGTTAGTTTAGACTGAGGCATGATTAGTAATTAGTAGTTTGTCTTGACTACTAGACATGCCAGCACGTGTGGTACGTATTGATAGGACCAAACTAAGATTGATTCTTTTATCTGAGTTTCAAAAGAAGTTTGATATTGATGGCTTGAGGAAATCTGAAACCTAATGAAGGTTCAGAAGTATATACCACCTTGTGTGTCACTTTGAGATACTATGATGGAGAGTCTTACATGTATTTTGATATATGCATCTTGGGTGAAAGAAGTTTGTACATAATATCTGAACTAACCATATCAAATATAGGATGGTGACATTCCCTGAGGATCTCAAAAAGGTTCATTATGCTAAAGTATTATAGGTTGATTAAGTTTAAGCATCTCAAAAGCTTTTGAGTAGTATTACTCGGGAATAAAAGATGTTAATAAATTTTAGAAACTTGTTAGAAGCTCAACTTGATTAATGAATTTCTATAACTTTAAATAAAGAAATATAACGAGCTCATACAACCCGTTCCACATAACATGGTAATAAAGGGGTAGGTGATCAGTAATTATTCTCTAGTGGCATAATTCAATATTAATTAATTAATTATATTATGGGTTGAATATAGAAATTAATTAATTTGGAAGTCATCTTTAGTATTTGCATACTAGTCCCTGGTCTGGCCTATGAAAAGCTCTAAGCCCAATAGGATTCAAAATCCTATTATAAATACCCATACTGCTCTACAGTTCAAATCATAAGTTGCAATTCAACAAATCATAACATTAGAGTAGAAAGGGGCAGCCATATTAAGAGAGAAAAAGAAGGATTTTGCATCTCAATTGGTGTGCAATCCAGTAGCAATCTTTATCAGATATCTAGAGCACTCAAATTATCCATGTTTCTATAACCCCTTTTTCTCAAAGCAATAAAATTGTAATAGGTGCATGCTAGGACGATTCATTAGATATAGTAATTATTCATGATATCCATAGATCTGATCAAGGCAACTAGAATTATGCAATTCAGTTTGCTAGCAATAATCTCTTCAAGGTAACATCTTGAGAATCTAATTTTGTTTAAGATTGTTGTATAGTTGAAGAAAATGACTATTACAATATTGTGGGAATAATAAATTGAACCTCACTGTAACACTATATTTATACGGACAATATAACAAAGGATTAGGAAATTTGAGGCTTGTGGAGATCATGTCTTGAAGTCAACACCGACAAACTTGGACGGCTTGTCGGCTTGAGCATTAGGAGGGAGTTAACGGGCAGTGTTGGTGTTGCTTCCTCCAGCATCATTGTGAGAGTTATCAGCCATGTCTTAGATATTTAGTATAGAAGAGTAATTTATCTTGAGATTGTGGGATAGTTTGTGGTACAAGTCTGAGAACACTGCAATAAAGTATACCTAGTGATGTAACTTCTTGCACAAAAAACTACAAATACTAGGAGGTACGTAAATAAATAAAATTAAATTAAAAAGAGCCGAGTCGAGGAATCCCACTTCCCATAAGATGAATTCGCTATCATAGTGCTCGTTTTCCAGCGATCGTCCCCAGAGGTAAAATGACTTCGTCTTTTACGAGGCAGCACCGCGGTCGCAAAAGCTCCGGTGAACTAAATGGAGGTGAAAACTGAGTAGCTTGGAAGCTATGAAAAGTTGCAGCAATATGAGGAAAATGATGCAGTAATCTGGCTATGTGTTAGGGGACCGGAGGCATGCTCCTATGTATGCCTATTTATAGGCATGTTCCACCTAGGGGAGCCCATCGCAGCCATCAAGACACAATTGACTCGAGTCATTATTGTTGGGATTGTATACTGAAAACATATATGATTAAGTGTTTTGTACACTGGTCTTCATATATGTGTTGCCACAACAATGCTCGTTGTCTGATGAAACAAACATACAACGAACCATAATATCCTATTATCTCGCCTATAGGGATGACCATATGGTGTGTAGGAGATCACAGAGGATCATATGAGTCGTTTGACCTAGCAAGATATAAACAGTATCACAGTTGAGCCAGTCCCTGGATAGGCTGTCGGTCTAAGCTGTGGCACATCGGTTCATAAGTGGGCTTATCCTAGCTACTTGATGTGTCGATACATGGTTATGTATTGATGGGATCAACAGTGGGATGTGCCATTCTCATTGACATATGAATGAGCCAGATCTCTAACATACTTCCTATGATCTTAAACCTAACTGAAGGATAAGGGGCACACACAGATTGACCACACTTTGATTTACCATGGTGGCGAGTCTTACATGTACTCTTATACCTGTATTTTGGGTGTTGGCAATTTGTGTGCGGCTTCTTAGTCTGGACGTTTAGGTAAGCATATCCGTTTCAGGATGGTGACATTCCCTGAGGAGCTCACAAGGTTCATTATGTTAAACCCTGCAGGTTGAATTATTTAATTCAGGCATAAGTGATAAGGAGTGAGTGGTATTGCTCAGAAAAAAAGAGTTTAATTAATTATGGCTGATTGTCATAAGCCAAATTAATTAATGAATGTCTAAAACCTTAAATATGTGGATCATGTTAGTTTGGTGCAACCCGTTCCTAATAACGTGGTAATAAAGGGGCGAGTCAGCATTATTATCGTGGTGAAGGTTAAAACAATGTTTTATTAATTAATTAATTATGTTCTGGGTTGAACAAGGAAGGATTAATTAATAAAGAGAGCCCACTTTATTATTTGCATCTGGTCCCTGGTCTGGCCCATGAACTGCTCAAGCCCATTAGGGTTAGGGTTTCTCAAAACCCTAACACTATATAAAGGCCTTCTCTCTATCAGATCAAAAAGAATTAGGGTTTTCAGTATATTGAAAAAGGGAGAGAACGGCGGCGGCTGATCTGTGGGAGGAACTGATCGATATCTCCAGATCTCAGATCCAACTTGGTAGATAATCCTCACCAGATTTCCAAGGAGCAAGGGAACAGATCAGAAGATCAGATCTGTAGGAACAACTGTTCATCGCCGGCGTTCAGATTCAGATCCAGATCTATTTCATCGTTGTTGGCTCCGATCTAGATCTGTAGATCAAACAGTGAAATCAGGTATTCTCTAAATCCATCCTCTGCAATTAATTTTGTAGGAGCATGCATAGGATCGCATGGTTTATTTAATTGAAATTTGTTCCCGGTATCCTAAGAACGATCATTGGCAAGAAATTCATTAATGGCAACTCGTGTTGTCCATCGTAGACTCAAACCCTACAATTATAAGCAGGAGACACGACAGTAACAGACACGCACGACTCGGGCACGCATGTGCTGTGTTTGAACACGTGCTGAAACCGTTGCCATGCATTAATTACAACATGTACGCTAACACGGCAGTCACGTCACATGCTTTATGTGCACCACATCGACAGCCCACATGTCAAGCCCGTAGACTTAGTTTGATTGCCCAAAAAAGATAAGGCACGAGCGGGCCAAGCCAAGCTCAAGAGCGCAAAGACCAATTGCAAAGAACCTAGACCGAGACCAAGACCGAGGTCGGGGCACGGGACACGGGCGCTTGATGCTCGACCAGCGTCCTCGCTGAGGCCGTAGGCCGAGGAGGGCAGGGCGAGCAGCGAGGGCGTCATTGTGTGCCACATACAGTGCACACCTTGTTATTACACACCATTACAATTATGGTTTATGTACACAGATTAATTAATGTAATTAATCAATGTGGGACATCATTTATTACATAATCACTTTATGTAATAATCCCACCAACCATGTCACTTCGTGGACTCATTTCTCACTCACCGGAATTCGGATTTGAAAAAAATAAATATACCACGATCATCTACTCATCGCGTAGATTAATTTGGTGATATTTAATTTCGATAAAATTAAATATTTAATTCACATCGGGAGTTTATAGTAAAGTCCCCAAATTACCAACAAAGAGAAAAAGGAAAGAAGCTATTTCTTATAAGTTAAGAACACAAACTAAGAAACGCTCAAATAGAGAATGAGAGCTAGAGAAAAGAGGTGAAGAAATGATTTTTATTTATTTTCTAAATGTCAAAGAGCTCTATTTATAGGTCTCATCTCAAGTGTGGACACACCCTAAAATCATAAAGGGACGATATTAAAAGTCTCATGACAAATAAAAGTTACAAAAACCTTTCAGTTTTATTTACTTATTTCTCACTAAAATGATAAATTTCCTACATTTTTATCAAACTAATTATTTTTTTATTGTGTTAGTCAAATCAAATCGTTGTCGGTTTTTTTAAAACCAAAATTGAATTTTTATCGAATCTTTATCGTATTGGTATTATTATCAAGCATATTTGTGACTGAACTTAACCGATTGAATTCAGAGACCGTTAAGCTTTCCTTTAACCAGTTACATACAAATTATAGCTTAATTGGTTGAATTATTAAGATGTTGACACCCACGATGCATAAATCACCACCCTAATTATGCCTTAGTATTTTTATGTTGTTGCGTCCTCTCAGAATTGGCCACATTTGTGGTTGTTCACATTTTACAATCATCATTATGTAACAAAGCCGGAATCAATTAATTAATTAAATTATATTTGCGTGCTGTCTTGTTACTTAAAAGACATGGGCCAGAAATCGCAAGTAAAGTGGTCACTCGTTAATGATAGATATTTTTATTTTAAAAGGAAATAATTTATGCTTTACAAGAAAAAAGAATCCACTAAATACAAAATTATTTATCTTAATGCAAAGTTCGAATTCTGATCTCCTTTGGAATAAAACATGTGTACATGAAAGACTTATTGAAATTATAGGTAGATATAAGATCAACACTAAATGATTGGAGTTGAGTTGTTTCGATCTCACATAATTTGAATTTATTAATTAAACCGTCCTAAATAAATAACTCTAATTTTAATTTAATAATATTCCATTGGTAAGATTGTGAGCAAACTCGTTAAGTACTTTAAGTTGAAAAGATAATGTTTTTAACTTTGTAAAATTTATATTTTTTAATATTAATTAGTAATAAGCATAATTAATATTTGATTAATTTTAATTTTGAGATAAAAAAAAGAATGAGTTTTAGTAAGTATGAATTAAATAGTTTATTTTAATAAAAATAGTTGTTAGCAATTATACTAGATTTTGATGATTGCCAAAAGCTATCCGTCATGCGTCATTCTTGTATAGAGGTTACTAGAGTTGAGATGATCCTAGAACTATATGTGAATATAGATCCTAGAGTGGTAATATTTTAGGTTTACGGAGAGCCGACAACTAAAAATTCAAGAACTAAAGGAAGAAATTTTGGATCAACCACATCCTTGTTGGTCAGTTGTAAGTGAAAGCTACAATAAGAAGATAATCACAGCTGTCAGCCAGATAAGAGCAATGATATATGTAAAACACAATCAAGGTGGTCGGCTAACCGGCTTTAAGGCACTAGCCGAAAATCCCATAATTAGTTACTTAGTCGATGCTCACTGAAAAAAGTGATAGAAGTCATGGTCTTCATGGATAACAACCATTGTCATAGCATAAGATTCCAGTGCATCGGCGCAAACTAAGATTTAAGCGAAAAGCACGACAACACAGACTAGGGTTTAGGCTAGATGCGTGGCGGCAGATAGGTTCGGACGAGGGTTTGTGGTTGAACGAAGGGAGAAGAAGGGGCGGGATTGGAAAAAAATTGAAAAGTGTGTGCAAAAGTAAGAAAGAGAAGGAAAAGGTCACTTAGGTTAGTGGAAAATAATATGGGAAGAAAAAAATATGTAGAAATGATAATATTAATTATAAAATAATATTAAGCTATATATTTTAAAAAATTTCGAGTGCCGACTAGGTACCGATTAAGCCGATTAGACGCTAGGAGGCACTCACTGACTACCGCCTATTAATTTTTACAACCATGTTTAACAGAAGTTACCAGCTATAAAGATAGAGTATTAAACAAGTAGTTTAGAAGGAACTAACAATTAAATATGAGTTCAACTGAAGCAAGTATACACGAGACCTATAGGAAACCTATTCGTTATCACTAAGCAAGGTTTTCGAGAAATCACAAATCTAAGATCAGAACTCAACTGTGATGTTCTTTGAAGAGAACATGCACAAACCTTCATGTAGTAATTGGAGAAACCTAGTTAGTGCAGAATGATAAAGCTTCAAGAACTGTGCAGTGTCTATTGTGTGTAATTAAGAGTTGTTAGTATATTACTATAATCAATCTAACACCTACTCGACGTAAAAGTTTTTGTTTAACAATTGACGCATCAAGAATTAGCTGATCAAGTTGTGAATCTTAAACTATTAATAATAAATTGTAGAATTCAACGAAATAATTAATAAATTAAACTAAAAAAAAAAGTATTGTGGTGGACTCAATTAAATTATAACCTTTGTTAAAAAACAGCAATAATTGGGGCGTTTTCCCAAAGTCAAAATTACAATGAAGAGGACCAAGTCAAAAATAAAAGACGATCACTTTGTAAGATAACGATTATATTATAACGTTGAAAGTTAATCATCATAATTTGTTTTCTTATAGACTCCTAATTGCTTCGACTCTATAATAAATGTGTAGAAAAGAGAGGCTACCTTAATTGACTGATAATATTAAGACTTTTTACCTAAGGTTTCATGTGGTTATTTTGAATTATCTCTCATTTATTTACCCTGAAGGATAAAATTTGAGTAAATGGGAATTGTTGGAGTAGTCTCAATATAACTCGAGGAAGTAGTTCGAGTTGGTCGAGGAGACTAGTCCGGTAAAGTGGGTTGAGCCTGTGTAGGTCGAGGAACTCGATAAGCTGTTCGAGATGGATAGATATGGAATAGATATGGTATATATCTTGTTTCCTTGTTGGACAAGATTTATCCTAATCAGTATTAGATTTGGATAGGAATAAATCTATTTTAGATAGATTTAGGTTTAGATAGATCTTACCATATCTAGGTTTTATATTCCTTATGTATTTAGGAATATCTCCCTATATATACCCCTGCTCCCCACCAATTGTAATTGTCACATACTTTGTATTTTCTTCACTATAATAATATCATCAACGAGGAGCCTTGAAGAGTGGACGTAGAGCATAGCTTGAACCACTATAAATTATTGTGTTCTTTATTTTATGTTAGTTATTTATGTCTGCAATCGCTTCAATTCACAACAAATTGGTGCGGTGAACGTGGAGGAGGAAGGATTGCTACGGGTTCAGCCAAGTTCGAGGTGGAGCGCTTCACGGGATCGAATGACTTCGGTTTGTGGAAGTTGAAGATGCAAGCATTGTTTGTACAGCAAGGCTTGGACGGTGCCTTGAAGGGAGAGGCTGGGTTACCTGACACGATGGTGGAACAACAGAAGAAAGATACACTGGCGAAGGCGCATAGTGCGCTGATTCTGAGTCTCGGAGATACGGTGCTGAAGAAGGTGTCGAAGGACAAAACGGCAGCGGAAGTATGGACCAAACTGGAATCCTTATATATGAAGAAACCCCTAGCGAATCGGTTCTATCTTAAACAATCGTTGTATTCATTTAAGATGCAAGAGGGAAGACCGATCAACGAGCAGCTCGACGAGTTCAATAAGTTGATCCTCGATCTGGCAAATATCGATGTGGCGATAGGAGATGAGGATCAGGCATTGATGTTGTTGAGTGCGCTGCCTAAGAGTTATTCGAACTTCAAGGAAGCCTTAATGTATGGAAGAGAGTCATTGACCATGGATGAGGTTCAGTCTGCTCTAAGTTCGAAGGAGTTAAATGAGAAGAACGAGAAGCGAGAGAACTCTCATGGAGAAGGCTTGGTGGCTAGAGCGGCTCGAGGAAGACCGGAGATGAGGAACTCCAACAGGGGAAGTTCGAGGTCAAGGTCGAGGCCAAAGCAAGGATCACAGCCAAAGGTCAAGTGCTTTCTCTGTCAAAAGAAGGGACACATCAAAAGAGATTGTCCGGAGAGGCAGACAAAGCAGGAGCAGAAGCAGCAAGCAGATGTAGCTGTTGCTGAGCAGGAATATGACTCTGGAGAGGCATTAGTGATTTCGAATGAGCGCTCGGAGAGGGAATGGATATTGGATTCAGGTTGTACATTCCACATGACACCTAATAAGTCATTGCTCGAAGGGTTCAAGGAGCATGAGAACTCGAGTGTTCTTCGGGGTAACAATAAACCATGCAAGGTGGTTGGAATGGGTTCGGTGAGGATTAAGATGCACGATAATACAGAAAGGGTACTTCGAAGTGTAAGGTACATTTCGGAGCTTAAGAGAAATTTGATCTCTTTGGGGATGCTTGACGAACTGGGTTACACGATCAAGATGGAAGCTGGGACTTTGAAGGTGTGCAAAGGATCCCTGGTCTTGATGAAAAGAGCTCGAAGAAATGGTATTTACACTCTGATGGGGAGCATGGTGATCAGGGAGGCTTCGATAGTGACGGTTAACAAGTCAGTACTGTGGCACAGGCGACTCGGTCACATTAGTGAGAGAGGGCTACAGGAATTATCGAAGCAAGATCTGTTGCTCGGGAAAAATATCAGAGAGTTAGATTTCTGTGAGAATTGCATCTATGGGAAATCTCACCGGGTAAAGTTTGGAGTAGGTCGACAAAGAGCTCGAGGAACACTGGACTACATCCACTCAGATCTATGGGGACCTTCAAGGGTCAGTTCGAATGGAGGAGCGAGGCACTTCATGAGCCTCATTGATGATCACTCAAGGAAGGTGTGGGTCTACATCTTGAAGAATAAGAGTGATGCTTTGGAGACCTTCAAGAAGTGGAAAGTGCTGATCGAAAATCAGATTGGAAGGAAGGTGAAGAGGCTGCGAACTGACAATGGCCTTGAGTATTGCTTGAAGGAGTTCGAGAGGTACTGTTCGAAGCACGGTATTGCGAGGCACAAGACAGTGGCTGGAACACCTCACCAGAACTGATTGGCGGAGAGGTACAATCGGACGTTGCTGGAAAGAACGAGGTGCATGTTGTTCGGTGCGAAGTTACCCAAGTCGTTCTGGGCAGAAGCAGTGACTACTGCAGCTTATTTGATCAACCGGTGCCCCTCGACTGCACTAGGTTTCAAGACACCGGAAGAAATATGGTCTGGTCATCCTCCGGATTTTAGCAACCTTAGAGCTTTTGGTTGCGTGGCTTATGCGAACATCAAAGGAGATAAGCTTGGGAGGAGGGCATTGAAATGCATATTCATTGGGTACCCCGAAGGAGTGAAAGGGTACGAGTTATGGTGTCTCGAGCCGGATATAAGAAAGTACATCATTAGTAGGGATGTGACGTTCAAAGAGGAGCTGGTTGGAGATCTGGATTAGGAGGCCGAGGAACGGGAAAATATTCTTGAGAAACAAGGTGGTGTTTCGGAGGAAAAGTCTGACAAGGTCGAAGGAGATAGATCAGGTGCTGAGATTGAGGTGGAGCCGACCAGTGGGTCGAAGAGTGCATCTCAGGTGGATGGGGAGATTGAGGTGGTTCGAGGGTCAGGTGCACTTCAATATTATAATCTTACGAGAGATAGGGAACGAAGGCATATAAGACCTCCCACTCGATTCGGATATGCTGATGTCGTAGCATATGCCTTTGTTATGGCAGAAGAAGTAGAGCTAGATGATACTGAGCCGAAGAGCTATACCGAGGCCATAACTTGTAAGGAGAGGTTCAAATGGCTCGATGCCATAAAGGAGGAGATGGACTCCTTGAATAAGAATAACACCTGGGAGTTGGTGGATAAGCCGGGGGAGAAGCAATCGATAGTTAGCTGTAAGTGGATCTTCAAGAAGAAACAAGAGGTTTCTGAGGTTAGATTCAAGGCTAGACTAGTTGCTCGAGGCTTCATGCAACGGAAGGTGTGGATTATGGAGAGGTGTTTGTGCCGGTGGTGAAACAAAGGTCTATAAGGCTGATATTATCGTTGGTTGCTCGGTACAACATGGAGTTGGAGCAACTGGATGTGAAGACCGCATTTCTGTACGGAGAGCTGGAGGAAAGGATCCTTATGACACAGCCCGAGGGCTTCGAGGAAGCTGGTAGTGGGGAGAAGGTGTGTCTTCTCAAGAAGTCATTGTATGGATTGAAGCACTCTCCAAGGCAGTGGAATAGGCGGTTCGACAAGTTTATGGTTCAGCAGGACTTTGTTCGATGCAAACATGACCCATGTGTGTATTTTCGAGGTGAAAATATGGAGACTCGAATTTATCTACTGCTGTATGTAGATAATATGCTGATAGCGAGTCGAGATAAGCAAGGGATAGCCGAACTGAAGGAAGCTCTGAGTCAGGAGTTCGAGAAGAAGGATCTTGGTAGTGCTCGATGAATTTTGGGTATGGAAATAGTTTGAGACAGGGCTCGAAGAAGACTCACATTATCTCAAGAGGGATACTTGATGAAAGTTCTTGAGAAGCATGGAATGAAGGATGTAAAGTCCGTGCTCACTCCGTTAGCAGCCATTTCAAGTTGAGTGCTGCTGGGAAACTCGACGAGGAGGAAAGGGAGCTTATGAGAGGTGTTCCTTATGCAAGCGTTGTCGGTTCATTAATGTATGCTATGGTCTGTACGAGACCAGATCTTGCTTATGCTCTCAGCATGGTTAGTAGGTTCATGACCGAACCTAGGAAAGAGCATTGGGCAGCTCTGAAGTGGGTCCTCAGGTATGTTCGAGGGACAGTTGGAAAGGGTCTAGTCTTCGAGGATGATGGTTCGAGCTTGAGGCTCCCCGTCGAAGGGTTTGTGGACTTGGATTATGCAGGATGTATAGATACGAGGAAGTCGTTAACGGGTTTTGTGTTCACATCGTATGGAACGACGATTAGTTGGAGAGCAAGTCGGCAGAGGGTAGTTGGCTTATCTTCGACGGAGGCGGAGTACATTGCCTTGACCGAAGCGATTAAGGAAGGTCTGTGGTTGCTCGGGTTCATGAACGAACTGGGGATTGATCAAGGAAAGATGAAGGTTTCTTGTGATAATCAAGGTGCTTTGCAGCTTGCAAAGAATGACGTTCATCATGAGAGAACTAAGCACATTGATGTAAAGTTCCATTTTATTAGAGATGTGGTGGCAGCCGGAGAGGTCGAGCTGCACAAGGTCAATACTCTCGATAATCCTGCGGATATGATTACGAAGCTAGTTCCAAGTACTAAGTTTGAGTACTGTTTGGAACTGATCAAACTGTTGAAGTCGAACTGAAGAGCAGGTGCCAAGCCGAGGTGATATTGAGCCTAAGGTGGAGAATTGTTGGAGTAGTCTCAATATAACTCGAGGAAGTAGTTCGAGTGGGTCGAGGAGACTAGTCCGGTAAAGTGGGTTGAGCCGTGTAGGTCGAGGAACTCATGGTGCAGTTCGGAATTGGATAGATATGGAAAATATATTGTATATCTTGTTTCCTTGTTGGACAAGATTTATCCTTATTGGTATTAGATTTGGATAGGAATAAATCTATTAGATAGATTTAGTTTTAGATATATATATCTTACCATATATAGGTTTTATATTCCTTATGTGTTTAGGAATATCTCCCTAAATATACCCCTGCTCTCCACCAATTGTAATTGTCACATACTTTATATTTTCTTCACCATAATAATAATATCATCACCGAGGAGGCTTGAAGAGTGGACGCAGAGCATAGTTCGAACCACTATAAATTATTGTGGTCTTTATTATTCTGTTAGTTATTTGTGTCTGTCAACAGGAATTAATTGCAAAATGAAAATTTAATATGGAAATAAATGAATAGAAATGAATGAGTCCGAGCATATTTTATTATTAAGAGAGATTTCTTGAATAATTTGGTGCTAAAAGAAATACTTTGTACATTCTAAACATTAATTGCTGTTATATATATAAATCAGCTTCTTTCAAAGAAGTGTCGCATTTCCTTAGCTGACGCACCTCATGGAATAACGTTTATTGAGCTGAGCCATCATTCTAAGATGACGCATATCCCCTGACTGAATTGAAAGCACGAAGAGTTTCCTCGAAATAGCGCTACTCCTCATAATGGTTGACATCTTCAGTAGTCTTAGAGAAATCATTGGCTTTTGCCGATGGTCTTGGGCCGCAATGGCTGGATCTGGAATTTCACTCGGACCAATCAGTTTTGGGTACAATAAAAGATATTAGAGAATCCAAAACGAAGATAGATAACAAGGTGCAGGAATGAGATGGCTGACGTGGATTTGAGAGAAAAGAGACGGTAGAAAATTTATATATATATAAAGTGGAACCCTCTAAAAAAAATTCCCCTAAAAAAACATTCTAAAAATAAACATGTAAATAAATTTAATTTTTTAGATCCGCCCCTAGTACCAACGATGTTATTCTGAATTCGCTTAACTCTTTGCTCAATTCAAATTTAAACTGTTTGATATTTCCTCACAAAGATCGTTGATGATTATGCATCTAAATAAGAAATAGAATAATTTTATTTTCAAGTATATATAGATATTAATGTTTAGATGATTTATCTAAAGATGAAGTCAATTGTAAAATCTTAATCATTGTATGTTCAAACCCCTCCAGTATAATTACAATTTATATTATATTTTAATCGATACAATTTCATATAATCGCATCATTGAGATTTGAAAAAATATTTTATGGTTCTACATTTATTTTTAATTTTTCAATCATCTTATCGTTTGATTTAACTATTTTAAGTTGATATTTTTTTTTATTTGTAAAGATGAATATTAAATGAATAAAATTCTATATGACCAATAATACAATAAAACAAAACAATATTTTATAGCTGATTAGTTTAATCAAAATTAATCACATCGCATTATTTTACATGTCAATAAAGTGCTTATAATTATACAGAATATTGAATTCTCTACAATATTTCACATTTTATAACTTTTCTAGTAAATACCGTTGTTTTTTAAAATAGGTTCCAAATAATTTAAAACAAAGAAGAATGAGGATACCCATAATAAGTGCTGAGAATTTTTGTTACAAACAAAGACAATTTTCTTTTATTAAATAAGGCCGAAAGTAAAATTTCTAAATAGGAAAAATATCTCACTACTACATTTAATAATAGTAATAATATACAAGATTAAATAATAAGAAAAAAAATAAAATATATGAAGTCTCCAATACAAATACTTATCAGGACATTTTACATAATTGTACACAAGAAAAAAAATTAATTCTAAAACTAATTTTAAGATTTTTTATTATATTAAATGTTATTATTTAATTTGCTTAAAATAATTAGATTAATAAACAAGATAATTTAAAATTAAAGCTAGATATTAAATCATATAATATTATTTGTCATCTCAAATATGATAACTTGCAAACTATATTTATAATTGTTTAATGACAAATGGTGGTCATTTTTCATTGGAGTGTTTCTAATCAAGTTTTATATATTATTTTGAGTAGTGAATCATTCAAGGAGTAATCAAATAAGTTTTTTTTTAATGCTATTTCTTTTATGATTTTTCTTTAAATTTTCATTTCGAATCATTTTTTAGAATTCATTTCTTCTCTAATCTTAAGTATTAATTTTACGTTTTTTCTTTAGAATTATTTTATTTTATTTTTATGTGGTAAAAATTAGATTTAAATTATATAAATTAATTAGTGAATTGTAATTTTTTAATTAAAAAAATAATTTATCACCAATTTTGATCGGACTTTATTGAGCATATTTTAATATAATTCCGGAGTAATAAATGATATCATTTATAGTAAATATAATGAAGTATTTATCAATAAAATTTACTTAAATCTTGTATCAATAATTTATTTCAATAACATCACCGTTTTATTTTACAAATGATGTTTTAAATAGAATTACATTAATTAAGAAAATTAATCTTTAATTAACTAATTTATTGAATTAATTAAATTAAGTAAGTTACTATTTTAATATATTAATATAATTACTTTATTGTAATTTTAAATATTAAATAAAAATAAATACAAAGAAGAATATGTGGTATATATATTATATTGAGTAGTGTTTATAAAATGTGGAGGTAGATAAATGTAGATGCAAAATAGTAATAATAAGAAATAGGGTAGATGTTGATGTAGTTGCTAGGAATTGTTATGTAATTCCTCCTTTATGTATGTATTGATTTGTCAAAATCCACTAGCTAAGAGTGTCTCTAGCATAGATTAGTCCGATCTTGTCAAGTTCTGTTATGAACTTATCGAGTTGTGACGGAGCTAATCTCAAGAAGTTTGGAAGCAAACTGGCTACCAGCTAAGAAGTAAAGGAAACTGGCAACCAACTGATGGGTTTTGTATACTGAAAGCATTTATTACAATGAGTATACAACGGTTTATTTCTCCTATCTGTTAACAATCTTACATGTATGAACAAAGGTATCCTCTTGTCTCACCGATAGGGACGATCATACGGCGTGTTGTAGATCGCAGAAGACAGTATGATCACTTGACCTAGTGAGACATAAACCTGATCACAGCCGAGACAGCGTATGAGGATACATCTGTCCGGATGGCTGCGGCATTGTCGGAATAAGTAGTCTGTCTTGGTTACTTGACATGCTGGTACGCAGAGGTGGCGTATTGATGGACTGCAATGAGATTTATTCGTCTGTCTGACATCAGTGAATAAAAGATCTCGTTATATTGATTGAGTCCAAACCCTAACGAAGGTTCAGGGGTTTGCACGGGTTGACTGTTGCTTTGACTTGCCATGGTGGAGAGCCTAAGTAACGTGCTCGTATATCCGCATCTTGGGTAACAGCAGTTCGTGTAGTACCGCCTGAGACTGGACTTAGGTAACCATATCCGAGTAATAGGATGGGGACATTCCCTGAGGAGCTCAATAACATTCATCGTGCCAAAGTCCTGCAGGCTGATTAAGTTCAGGCACGAGTGATAAGGTTTGAGTGGTACTACTCAGGAATTATAAGATATTAATTAATTGTAGTTAGAGCTTGTCAGAGGCTCCGATTAATTAATGAATGTCCGGTAACCTTAAATATGGGGATTCTCAATTAATGCAACCCATTCTCATAACGTGGTAATAAAGGGGTAGGTCAGTATTAATTCTGTGGTGAAAAAGAATTAATATTAATTAATTAATTGTGTCTTGGGTTGTGGACATGAGAATTAATTAATTTATAGGCCCACTTTATTATTTGCATTAGGTCCCAGGTCTGGCCCAATAAGTGTGCTGAATTGAGCCTAGGAGCCCACTAGGGTTTTACAACCCTAGGTCTATAAATAGACCTCTCACTCTCTGAAACCTAAGCCACTTCATAACACAATTTGAAAAACTCTAGATCTAAGAAAGTGAGAGGGGGCGCCGACTTCAGAGGGAGAAAGGAGGAGAATTTCGATTCTGGTCCTGCTCAAGCCACAGATCTACGGAGTCCTCACCAGTAGTAGATCTGACCAGCACCGGGACACAGATCTGAAGATCTAATCTGAAGAACAACAGATCTTTCTTTCCCTGTTCTTTGTTTTCATTTTTTCTCTAGAAATTAGTATTCTAATTTCTGTTTCCGCAGAGAAATCGGATTGTGTGGTTGAATTGGATTTTCGAATTCAAACGCAAAAGATCGGTACAAAGACGACGGAATTACGGTAATCTCTCAATCCAAAATTATGTATTAAATTCATAGGAGCATGCTAGGTTTTTGAGAAATAATATTGTGGGCAATATCCATAGATCGATCCGGCTCAGTTTGGTTTTGGTGATTCGGTTCACGTAAAAACCCTACAATTGGTATCAGAGCCAGGTTTCTGATTTATGGCTCTGTTGTTCATAATTAAATTCAATATGCATGTATGAATTTATTTTTGTGGATGTTGGTTTTTGTTCCTCGTGGCAACCCGTTGATTCAGCCCGCGGTGGTTTATCCGTGTAGGGCTGAATTGTTTTGTAAAATCACGAGAAAATCTGTGATTAGTATAGATTTGAAAATTGTAATAGAATAGGTTTTCTGTAATTTTCAAATTTGTATTTGGACGGATCGAGGACGAAGAACGAAGACGGAGCCGACGCAGGGCCGACGGAGAACGACGGCGGGCGACGGGAGGCGCGGGCGCGCGGCACGCACGGCGCGCGCGGGCGCGAGCGGCGCTGGGCGCGGCCCTGGCCGGTGGTGGTCGGCGGCGGCTTCAGTCGTCGTCGGCTGCTGCTGTCCTGTCGCGGTGGCTTGTGTTTTTGTGGTTTGTACAATCCTGTGTAAACCCTAGGGTTTGCATTAGGGTTAGGGCAAATCATCAGATCACAAAGGCCTAAAAATCCAAAAGATTTGGTGTATCCAGATTTGAAGGCCTCTTGAAGATTTGAAAAGATTTGGATTTATCCAAATTAATTCAAAATTCAAATTTGTAATAGATAGATTTTATTTTCTATTTTTGGGGCCACGAGGAATTTTTGTTTGCCTTAATTGTCCTCGTATGATATGTGATTTATTTATGTGCACAATTAAGCATGTGTAGATAATAGAAAAAGCATGATTTACTGCTTTTATTATTTATAGCTTTTCAAGCATGCTTATGTGATTAATTTCTTTTGTTGGATTATATTTTGGGAATTTTTGGGCTTGTTTAATTACATGCAAAAATTTGGAAAATATAATGACAAAAGGAAATTATGTGTGCGCATAAAGAAGCCTTTTAAAAGAAAAATACTAAGCAGATTTTTTAATTAAAATCAATAGACCTCCACAAAGCGGTCCTAGGCTGTAAGTGTATCTCTCGTTCTAGTAAACGTCTACGAGTGTAGCTTGCTAGTTCCCGGAGGTGCATGGGTACGGTTGTTGGGATTTCTAGACAAATAATTTAAATCATGTGAATAGTGGGAGGGCTTTGCGTAAACGTCTACGAGTGTAGCTTGCGTAGACCTCTTTCATAAGTATTCTAGGATTGATTTAAATTATAGATAACAAAAGCTTTAAGGGTTGTGCGGTATGGTTACGTGCCATGCTAAACTGTCTATTTTGGCCGGAGTTAAATTTGTGGTTAATTGCTTAGAAGCATCTTAGAATATAATGCAAGAATTGCATCCCTGTTCTTGAGAGATGGCTTGGTCTAAGGTTTTCACTAATTATTAATTTCTAGTGTCAAAAGCATCCTAACATGGTAGTGAAATTAAATGGATTGGGGCTTAAAACCCGCAGTTCTGGTTGAGGGTGACATCGTAAACGTCTACGAGTGTAGCTTGCGGTGGGAACTCTTGGGCAATTAGTGGAAAACATTTGTATTTGATTTATCAAAAGGTTTTCAATGCATTTGTTTTCGAAGTTCAACATGTATGTTCTTATTTAAGATTCTTTATTGTTTCAGATATGTCTATGTCTACTGTCGATCATATACTTGCTCTCAATCCTCTAACTGGTCCGAACTTCCATGAATGGAGTTTCTGCATCAAACACATCATTTATCTGAAAAATCAAGCACATGTTCTTTACATGGATCCACTGTTGCGTTCTCAAAGAGGTGTGTGCGAACTTGAGCTTGAATTCTATGACAGATGGGAGGATGCTGATGGGTCTGCCTTTTGGCTCATCACGGGTTCCCTGTCTAGAGAGTTAAGGCATAAGTATGAACACCTCGAAAGAGCTGGAGAGCTTTGGAAGGAATTCTCGACGGCTTTTGGCAAAGTGGAGCGAACTATTAACTGTAAGCTTGTGCACAATCTTGTGTGCAAGAAAATGGTTGAGGATAGTTCAGTGACTATGCACATGATGTCTGTGATTGATCTCATGAGACAGTTTACTGTGCGGGGTGGTAATATCAGTGCGCAAGGCGAGATTGATATTATCTTGAATTCTCTTCCGGAATCCTATCATGACTTTAAGGTAGTTGCTGCTGCAAAGGGAGAGTATGCTCTGCATAAGCTGCTTGAGGATCTTGTAGTGGAACAGTCTACCATGCGAGCACGAAAACCTGTTCTGTCTGGCTCTAGCACTGGTTCGACAATCTCTAAGGTTGGAGACGATGGTGCTGAGAGCAAGTTCAGGAAAACAGGCAGTGATAGCAAGTCTATGAAGGGGAAGAGAGCCAAAGTCACTCCAAAGAAGAACAAGTGTGCTGGATGTGGAAAGGTGGATTGTCCGAATGCCAAGGGACAAGGTACGTCATTTGCATTTGTAACGGAAACATGTTTAGCATCGGTTTCTACTCATTCGTGGGTAGTGGATACTGGAGCTACTGATCATGTTTGTTACATTTTGCAGGGGTTCACACCGAGGAGGGTGCTGAAGAATGACGAGGTTACCATCTCAATGGGGAACGCAGCACAAGTGAGTGCAGCTGCCATTGGAGATTTCACCTTGTACTTTGATGATTCTGTTTTAACATTGAGAGATGTTTTGTATGTGCCGGATTTTTGGCGGAACCTTATTTCAGTTTCCAAACTTTATGTTGATGGATATTCAGTTATTTTTTATAGTGGTGTTTCTATCATTGGTAATAACGGTGTTATCTGTCGTGGAATGCTGAATAATTCTCTCTATGTTGTTAACTGTAATCATAAGTCTTCCGCAAGTATTGCATGTAATTCATCCGTAATTGATAATCCTAGGAAGAGAAAACTTACTTCTTCTGATGAGGATCTTACATATCTCTGGCACTTGAGACTGGGTCACATCAGCTTGAAGCAGATTCAAAGACTTGTAGATGATGGTACATTGGACCTAGTCCGGGCTGTACCTTATCAAGTCTGCAAATCCTGCATCGAGGGCAATATGTCAACTAGGCCTTTCAAGGCTAGTCAGTCTCGAGCAGAGGAAGTGTTGGAGTTGATCCATTCTGACTTATGTGGACCGATGTCCACGCAGGCTCGTGGAGGGTACGAGTACTTTGTCACTTTCATTGACGATTACTCAAGGTACGGATATGTTTACTTGCTTCGCTACAAGTCTGAATGCTTTGAGAAATTCAAAGAGTTCAAGGCTGAGGTAGAAAAGAAGGTCGGGAAAACTATCAAGGCGAATACCTCGGTAACGAGTTCCTGCAATATTTGTCAGAAAATGGGATTACATCCCAGTGGACTGCACCGGGTACTCCCCAGCAAAACGGTGTAGCAGAAAGAAGAAATAGGACTCTTCTAGAGATGGTAAGATCAATGATGAGTTATGCAAACTTACCAATTTCGTTTTGGGGCTACGCATTGGAGACAACAGCTTACGTGCTTAATGTGGTGCCTTCTAAATCAGTTCCTAAGACACCTTCTGAGCTCTTCCTTGGTCGCAAACCTAGTTTGTGCAAGTTTAGAGTATGGGGTTGTCCGGCACACGTACTGTCGAAGGAACCTGATAAGTTAGAAAGCAGGTCAAAAGCAATGTTGTTCATAGGGTATCCCAGGCAAACGAAAGGTGGTTACTTTTACTGTCCTGAGAGTCAAAGAGTCGTTGTTAGCACCAACGCTAGATTCTTGGAGGATGAGTATGTGAGTAATCACAAGTTAAGGAGTGATATCGTTCTTCAGGAAATTGAGAACGAGAATGCTCAAGAAATTGAGAAAGAGAATGCAATTCCAAGGGAAGGGGAACGTGTAGATGTGGGTGCACTTGTGAGAGGTACAGCACCACAGACACGTTCTTCAGTGCAAGGTGCAGGACCACAAGTCACTGCACCTACTACTGACACGGCACCGATGCCTCGTCGTAGTGGGAGAGTCATTTTCCAGCCGGAAAGGTACATGTTCGTGGGTAAGTCTTCGGACTTGAGCCTGGAAGACGGACATGAGGACTCTGACCCACTGACTTACGAAGAGGCAGTGCAGGACAAGGATGTTGCCAAATGGCGTATCGCCATGGATTCTGAAATTGAATCCATAACTGCTATGGATGTATACAAGAAAACTGATTTGTCGGATGGCTTTAGGGCCATAGGGTGCAAATGGGTATACAAAAGAAAGAAAGGGGCGGATGGAAAGATCACGGCTTTCAAGGCCAGGCTGGTGGCAAAGGGTTATAGTCAAAAAGAGGGCATTGACTATGATGAAACCTTTTCACTCGTAGCCATGCTCAAATCCATCCGGATACTCCTTGCCATAGCTGTGCATATGGACCTCGAGATCTGGCAGATGGATGTCAAAACCGCTTTTCTAAATGGCTACCTTGAAGAACGTAGGGACATCTATATGCAGCAACCCGAGGGTTACATAAGCAAGGGCGAAGAACATCTTTTCTGGAAGCTTAGGAAGTCCTTGTATGGACTCAAGCAAGCTTCAAGGTCGTGGAACTTGAATTTCAACGATGTGATTGAATCCTATGGATTTGCACAGTTGGAAAACGAAAGTTGTGTTTACCGACTTTGTGTCAGTGGGAGCGTGGTCTTCCTTGCACTATACGTTGATGACATACTCCTATTTGGAAACAACGAGGGAGTGATGTCCGAAATCAAAATTTGGTTATCCGAACAGTTCCAAATGAAGGATCTGGGTGAAGCTGGCTACATTCTTGGGATTAAGGTCTTACGAGATCGTAAAAGAAGAATGTTGAGCTTATCCCAGGCATCCTATGTGGATACTGTGATAGCCCGGTTCAGCATGCAACTCGCCAAGAAAGGCTTGCTACCTTTCAGACATGGCGTTCGTCTTTCTGGTGGCAGTGTCCTCGGACACAGCGGGAGAAAGATGAGATGAGTCTTGTACCATATGCTTCGGCTGTGGGTAGTCTCATGTATGCAATGCTGTGTACCAGGCCAGATATCTGTTATGCTGTTGGCATGGTAGCAAGATATCAGTCTAACCCTGGACAGGCGCATTGGATTGCTGTAAAGCATATCCTCAAGTATTTGAAAAGGACTAGGAATTTCTGCCTAGTTTATCAAAGTGAGGATTTGTGCCCTATGGGTTATACGGACTCGGATTTCCAAGGGGACCAGGATGAGAAGAAATCGACCTCAGGATATCTATTTACCCTGGGAGGTGGAGCTGTATCTTGGAGGAGCTCAAAGCAAAAATGCATTGCTGACTCCACCATGGAGGCGGAATATGTCGCCGCCTCCGACGCCTCGAAAGAGGGGGTGTGGCTCCGGAACTACCTTTTAGAGTTGGGCATGATCCCAAGTTTGCCAAGGAGCATCACAATTTATTGTGATAACTCTGGTGCAGTGGCAAACTCAAAGGAACCGCGGTCTCACATGGCAAGCAAACACATAGAGAGAAAGTACCATATTATACGAGAAATCGTATCAAGGGGCGATGTGCTAATTAAGAAGATTGACACTGCTGACAATCTTGTTGATCCGTTTACAAAGAGCTTGCCGCAGAAAGTTTACGAAAGACATATTCGTGAGCTGGGTCTGAGGTGGATGCCGACCACTGATAGTGGTTAAAGAGACAGCAGACTAGATAAACGGACTGTATACTCTGTAATAGCTTAGTTATGCTTTGAGTATAAGTGGGAGATTGATGGGTTTTGTATACTGAAAAGCATTTATTACAATGAGTATACAACGGTTTATTTCTCCTATCTGTTAACAATCTTACATGTATGAAGAATGGTATCCTCTTGTCTCACCGATAGGGACGATCATACGGCGTGTTGTATATCGCAGAAGACAGTATGATCACTTGACCTAGTGAGACATAAACCTGATCACTACCGAGACAGCGTATGAGGATACGTCTGTCCGGATGGCTGTGGCATTGTCGAAATAAGTAGTCTGTCTTAGTAACTTGACATGCTGGTACGCAGAGGTGGCGTATTGATGGACCGCAGTGAGATTTATTCGTCTGTCTGACATCAGCGAATAAAAGATCTCGTTATATTGATTTAGTCCAAACCCTAACGAAGGTTCAGGGGTTTGCACGGGTTGATTGTTGCTTTGACTTGCCATGGTGGAGAGCCTAAGTAACGTGCTCGTATATCCGCATCTTGGGTAAGAGCAGTTCGTGTAGTACCGCCTGAGACTGGACTTAGGTAACCATATCCGAGTAATAGGATGGGGACATTCCCTGAGGAGCTCAATAACATTCATCGTGCCAAAGTCCTGCAGGGTGATTAAGTTCAGGCACGAGTGATAAGGTTTGAGTGGTACTACTCAGGAATTATAAGATATTAATTAATTGTAGTTAGAGCTTGTCAGAGGCTCCAACTAATTAATGAATGTCCGATAACCTTAAATATGGGGATTCTCAATTAATGCAACCCGTTCTCATAACGTGGTAATAAAGGGGTAGGTCAGTATTAATTATGTGGTGAAAAAGAATTAATATTAATTAATTAATTGTGTTCTGGGTTGTGGACATGGGAATTAATTTATTTATAGGCCCACTTTATTATTTGCATTAGGTCCCAGGTCTGGCCCAATAAGTGTGCTGAATTGAGCCCAGGAGCCCACTAGGGTTTTACAACCCTAGGTCTATAAATAGACCTCTCACTCTCTGAAACCTCAGCCACTTCATAACACAATTTGAAAAACCCTAGATCTAAGAAAGTGAGAGGGGGCGCCGACTTCAGAGGGAGAAAGGAGGAGAATTTCGATTCTGGTCCTGCTCAAGCCACAGATCGACGGAGTCCTCACCAGTAGTAGATCTGAGCAGCACCGGGACACAGATCTGAAGATCTAATCTGGAGAACAACAGATCTTTCTTTCCCTGTTCTTTGTTTTCTTTTTTTCTCTAGAAATTAGTATTTTCTAATTTCTGTTTCCGTAGAGAAATCGGATTGTGTGGTTGAATTGGATTTTGGAATTCAAACGCAAAAGATCGGTAGAGAGACGACGGGATTACGGTAATATCTCAATCCACAATTATGTATTAAATTCATAGGAGCATGCTAGGTTTTTGAGAAATTTAATTGTGGGCAATATCCATAGATCGATCCGGTTCAGTTTGGTTTTGGTGATTCGGTTCACGTAAAAACCCTACACCAACTTGGAAGCATACTTCGAAGGAAATTGGTTGGCATGTCATCACCAGTATGGACGAATCCCAATTTCGCAGATAGAGACAAGAAGCATGAGTCAGACATATTCTTTTCAAGCCCAAACTTTAAGAAAGGAGGTCTTTAAGGTTTGAGGATCCTTAAACTCCTATGTGTCGAGGAATCAACCGGTTGGGATTCTTTAGATTAACTTAGAGCCGTTCTAACAAAAGTTGCAGCTGCAGATCAACCTTATTTTGTTAGCAAAGTACACCAGATTTTTTGGGAAAGAAGACACTCTGATTGGATAGTTCCTTCGTGTTTGTAAATAGCTAAAAATTTATACCTTCCAGAACTTCGCCTATAAATAGCCAAAGCATCCAAGAAGAGAAGGTTACAAAAATTATGAGAAAGCAACTAACTCTAAGAAATTATCTACTCAAGCGTTCAAAGCTTTCTAGCTGACTTACCAACTTCCATGAGTCATCTTTGGACACGAGACTCTCAGCTTCTTGCTAGAGTTATTCTTTTTGGTATTCTTACTTTCTAAGTAAGAAACCAATTTGCAATCACTACATCTCTAGTAGCTGATTATCATGACTGTCTCACACTACAAGCAGTAAAGTTTTGAGATCTAAAGAAGTAAATGCGACCAACGACTAGGTGAGTGCGCTTGGAGCTGGCAGACTGTGGCTTCTACCAGCAAGCAGCATTCTGTGCTACATTGTGTAACATATACTTAGAGTATTCCAGACTTGTGTCTGAAGAAAGACGCAATGTGATAAACACTCATTTTGTGCATTTTTCTGATGTGAATCTGCTAACTATTTGCCTTGGATTAGATCATTAAGTGATATTTCTGTGCCGTATTCATATTCTTTTAGAAAATATTACGTTTGGTTTGGTTTTGGGTTGTTTATGCAAGTTTTACGCACAATTGAGCCGTTTACAGGATATGACAAAGTACCATGGAGCCAATCGATGTTCTTTTTCATCAGGAAGAGGAAGAAGTGAGAAAAGACCGAACCCAAATACGTTTTAGGCCAAAATTCAATGGAAACTCATACCGAAAGCAGTTGATGTTCAAAGACGCAGTCACGACTTCCTCCACAAATGGAATTCGAGCTAATGGAGCATGGCAATAGATAGATCTTTGAGTTAGCTTTCCAATGCAACTGGAATCGGGTCAATCGGAGTTCGGGAGCAAAAGTTATTGCCAAAACCGTGAGACTGCGCACGTTCGTGACAAGAACGGCGACCCAGATTACAAAATCGGCGATCGCCAATTTTGTTTCTGGGTCGCCGTTTTCGTAATTTTCACCAATTTTGCTTCGGTGCGAACTCGGCGACCCACACATGAGATTGGCGATCGCCGATCGTGTTTTATGGGTCGCCGATCGTGTTT